>CM059872.1:21802044-22302044 GCA_030490815.1 Acer saccharum | reverse complement strand
CACCGATCTCCTCCCAACCAACGCGTCTTCTCTCTCTCTTCACATTTAGTTCATCTCTCTCTCTCTCTCTCTCTCTCTCTCTCTCTCTCTCTCTCTCTCTCCCCTCTCTCTCTGTGAATCCATCTCCATTGATCTCCTCATTGCCGATCACCAGTCCATAAACTCTCTACCTTTTTTCCTCGTTGGTGTAGGTGTGGCTGTGGGTGTTGGTGGTTGTGTTTAACAATGGATGTTGGTGGTCGATTTTAGGGGTGGTGGTTGTGTTTGGGTTTAGGTTTGGGTTTAGGTTTGAGTTTGGGTTTGGTTGGATTTGAGGATGTAGATGGTTGGAGATGATGAAGATTTCTGGAAAAATGATGGTGGTGTGTTTTGGGTGGATGGTTTTTGGTGATTGTTAGAATTTTTTTTTTCAATTTGAATTTGAATTTTAAAATTTTAATGGAGAGGATTCTAGATTGATATTGAATGTGGACGATAGATGATGATGTTATTGAACTTGGATTGTGAATCTCTTTTGATTTTTTGGAAAAAAAAAATTGCTTTTCAATTTATGGGTTGTTTGAACTTTGAATGTGATCAAACTAATTTTTTTGATTTTGTTTTATCTCCATTGAAGAGACTGGCCATTAAGGAAAATATAGGGGGAGAATTTACTAATAGGTCATAATATAGGTGAGAAAAATGATACTTTCCCTTTTATTTTTTTCATGTTTTTTCCTATTTACACGTTCCAAAATAGAATGTTGCTAGTCTGACACAAATCACTTTTGGAGCCATATATTTAACAGTAATGTTACACATCCCACCTTTTTCATCCCATTACATGTGGCATGTGAGGTGTCAAATTATGAGTGGATACATAGGGTAGATGAGATAAATCATCATTAACGTGTATCCACTCACAATTTGACACCTCACATGCCACATATAGTGGGATGAAAAATGTGGGATTTTAGGTGGGATGTTTAGCATTATTATATATTTAATGGGAAAAAAAAAAAAAAAAAAAAAAATAGATGAGATGGTCTCACCGTGAGATTGCTTTTTGAAAGACATGGGCATCAACTTCGACCAATCATATATTAGTTTACTCATATTTTGCAAGAGTCCCACTTTCGCATTCAAGATAAGAAAACCGGTAACTGATCATAAGCAATTTCATAAACACATGACACAACCCACATAAAAAAAATTAGATGAGATGGTCTCACCGTGAGATTGCTTTTTGAAAGACATGGGCATCAACTTCGACCAATCATATATTAGTTTGCTCATATTTTGCAAGAGTCCCACTTTCGCATTCAAGATAAGAAAACCGGTAACTGAACATAAGCAATTTCATAAACACATGCCACAACCCACATTTCACTGTTCAAAATTGTTAATTACATTGTTTAATGTGTACATAAACTCTATGGAATTATGATTGATGGTGATGGTGAAGAGGTAAATAATGTAATCAATATTGTATATTAATTAATATCATTCTAGTGAAGAAGGAACATTGTGGTGGGTCTGTAGTGTTGGTTAGGCTGTTTGTTGTGTTGCTGTTGTTTGCGTGTGCGTTTTGGGTTTGTGGGGCATTGTTTGCCCTCTCTTTTTTTTTGGTCCCTGGTTTCTTTTGCTCTGTTTCTACGTTTTTTTTTCCTGTTGTTGTCTCTTGTTGCTGCGCTTGTGCATTGTCGCTCTTTGGAGCGTTTTTTAATAAAGCCCTTATTTCTAAAAAAAAAAAAGGAACACTGTGGTGGCATGCTCACAGTGACTGGACCAGAAACACTGTCCATGGCGCCATTGTCGTTCATCCAGCTGAAGGAACCACTTCACCATATCCCCAACCTGATGCTGAAGAGATATTATCATTGTCCACGTGCATAATTTTCAGCTGCAAGTCCCAGTGTAAAATGAAGATCCGTTTAAAATTGAAAGGAGGTTGATTATACTTTGGATGTTGGGGACCAAACGACCAATTAGTATCAAACCCTATTTTGGACTCGCCAAAACTCAATGTATCTCACTGATATATACTTATTATTATTATTATTATTTAAATATTACAGTAATTTAGAATTTGGGATTTAAGGAGGGGATAGACTCGAACCCACATCCTCATGGGGTAGGTGCGAGGGACAAACTACTAGAGCAACATCATCTTGTCTCTCACCAATACTTACTGTTGGGACCCATTTAAAGGATACAATTATATTTCAACGTGAACATATACACTTTTTCAAATTTTAGCTAAATTTTAAAGGATGCTTTTTTAACCGTTAAAATTCATTTTAATTTTGTTCGTATTCTTTTTAAATTATAGTTTGGGAGCCGATATTGACACCCATAAAAATGTTAAGCACACCCATATTTTAATAAAAAATTTAATTACAAAAATATCCAAATAGGAATTTACCAATAAGGACAAATTAGTTTAATTAAAAATAAAAATATATATATTTACATCCATTAATTACACCCATATCTTCAACTACATCACTTTATTAAAATAATAATAATAATAATAATAATAATAACCCTAATTAAACCCTAATTCTATTTTTTTTATATTTTTTTTTTTTATTAAAAACCAACTTTACCAAGAAATCCTGTCAACGTATTTCAGTTTTAAATTCTTCCATGATAAGCAATGAAAATCAGTTAAGATTGTCTAAAGCTGCAATGTTACAGTGCATACTCGTCTAGGTTTCTATAGTATCACTCTTGTGAGCGGAGGACTTGCATAGAGAAAGTCACAAGCAAATTCATATGTTAATCTTTACATCAACTGTTCAATATATTTCTGGCAGATTCTTGATTATGGCATTCGACAGGTTCTTATGTTAATCTTTAGTGCTGTATATACACACACTTGAATTATTTATATGCAACATAGGATAGGATGTATACATTTAGACATTGTAGCACAGGCTGCACAGTGAAGCTGTCATATACTTGGTTGGTTCCTTCTTTAAATTCTCTATGACACTCTCAAATCGCCGCAGCTTGATGTCTTACTGCTTAAATTATCTCCTTTGATAGTTTTTGCATATTTTACTCACTGTTCCACATGTTTGAACGAAATACTTGTTCGAAAAAAATCACTCATTAAAACCAAATCTCTAAACTGATCCCTCAAGAATTATCCATCAAATTTACAACACATACATCAAATCGTTGTGAAATCACTATGCAGTAACACAAGCCTCCGACCAATCCTATCCAGCTATCGCATCAACATAAGTGAAGAAATAAAATGTTAGAAGCACTATTAAACAAATGAATTGCTTATAGGATACTTAACTGGGTAGAATACACATACAGAGAAGTCCATTTCTCTTCATCATTGAAATTGTTAATGCCATCAGATTAGATCTATCTACCTACTAGGGATTCCTCAAAACAATGATCATAGAATCTGTCTTTGTTAACAGGGAGGGCTTTTTTCTTGCCTTTACCAGTCTTTGGAAGAATAGAAGAACAGAAGATCAACGTAGTGCCTGAAAAGGCTAATTGGACATATGCTAATGAATGTTGTGTTGCAAATACAGAATGTTAAGGCTGTATTTGATGCTGCTATCAAGGCTGTTCTCTAGCCTCCAAAGCCGAAGAAGCAAAAGAAAAAATTGAGGATTTGCTTTGTTCTTTAATCGATTTTCAATTAGTTGATGATGCTCTCTTTCCTTGCAGCTTGTATTCTGTCCATTCTTATTCTTTCTTTTGTATAATTTTTCTCTTCTAATGGTGCTTTATCCGGTTTTGATGGAGGAAAATCTGTCAATTTATGTTTAAAAATTTGTATAGGAGCTGTACATTTGTAAAATTGGGTGTGTAAATAACTTATGAGGGTTTATAAATAAATTGTATTAAAATGAAAACATTCATTTAAATAAGGGTACTATTGGCATTAAGATGGGTGTTTCTAGTAATGTTTTAATTTTAAATTTTAGACATTGGTGTACTTATAAATATGGGTGTGCTTATCATATTTATGGATATCAATATCCGTACCCTTATAGTTTTCAATTATATGTACTCTCGCATTTAAAGATGAGGGATCTTGATTTGAAGATGGAAATGAATTTTTTCACTTCGTTAAAAAAGTTTCTAGAATCACGCATGACATCTTTACCATTTTATCCTCGCACCTTTGATGGAAATTTTGAAAAACCTAATGGAATTGGACCGAAGGGAACAAGATAACAATTATTAGTAAACGTTTGGACTGACCTGTCGAGGCAATACTGGAACTATAGGAACCAGAATAGTTAATAGGTTAAACTAGAGGGACGTTTTTAATAATGACCCTTGTTTTAATTGTTATTTTTAAATGTAGGTGACCAACAAAAATTATACAAGGCTGTGTGAAACCAAGAGCATATTGGTTGTAAACGACCAGTTACCAACAATTCACGTTAGAAAAGGCGACACAGCTTTCATCAATGTCTATAATTATGGAGATATTTGACTCACACTCCACTGGCATTTTTTATTTTTTATTTTTATTTTTATTTTTATTTTTTTGTATTCAACTCTCTCACTTAGTCACGTAAAGTTTGTGGATATATACAATGGAGTCAATATGATAATGTTCATGTGAACAGGCATGGAGTGAAGCAGCCAAGGAATTCATGGTCAGATGGACCAGAATATGTAACACAGTGTCCAATTCAACCTGGAAACAACTTCACATATGAGGTTATATTTTCTGATGAAGAAGGAATGCTGTGGTGGCATGCTCACAGTGACTGGACCAGAAACACTGTCCATGGCGCCATTGTCATTCATCCTGCTGAAGGAACCACTTCACCATATCCCCAACCTGATGCTGAAGAGATATTATCATTGTCCACGTGCATAATTCTCAGCTGTAAGTCCCTGTGTAAAATGAAGATCCGTTTTAGAAAATTGAAAGGAGGTTGATTATACTTTGGATGTTGTAACATAGTGGACCGAAGGACCAACTAGTATCAAACCCTATTTTGGACTCACCAAAACTCAATAGATCTCACTGATACTTACTTATTATTTATTATTATTATTATTTTAATATTACAGTAATTTAGAATTTGGGATTTGGGGAGGGGATAGACTCGAACCCACAACCTCATGGTGTAATTAAGTGTGAGGGACAAATTACTAGAGCAACATCATCTTGTCTCTCACAAATACTTACTGTTGAGACCCATTTAAAGGATATGATTATATTTTGAGGTGTACACTTTTTTAAATTTTAGCTAATTAACTTCCATTCGTCGAATGCGTTTTTAACTGTTGAAATTCATTTTAAAATATAGTTTTCGATTATATGAACTCTCTATTCTTACTTTAGCATGAAGTTCTATGCATTCCATTATCGTGAATATTCCATTAGGATATCAAACCTCAATCGTTTGATGTAATGGTTCTGATGCAATATAATGTCTTTTAGCGAATTCTTTACGTTAAAAGTTTGATAAGTAAAATAAAAAATTCACTAAAAATATAAAAATTTACATTTTATATAAATGTAAAAATTCATATTTCGGGCTCAGAATCGGGTCAAATTTCTGACCTCGTCAAGTTATTAGATTGGGTATGGGGCAACTCCGCCCAAACCCGTCCCGTTTGACCCAGTATATATACTTAAAACTTTAAAATATAAAAGGAAAAATATATATTGAAAATGTTGTTTGAAAATCTATATGTAGATTTGCAGCAAACCACTGTCATTGGCATTCAAGAGAAGAAAACCAGTAACTGATCATAAGCAATTTCATAAACACATGCCACGACCCACATTTCACTGTTCAAAACTGCTAATCACATTGTTTAATTTTTATATAAACTCTATGGAATTATGATTGATGGTGATAGTGATGGTGAAGAGGTAAATAACGTAAACAATGTTGTATATTGTTAATATCATTCTTAATGTTAATTAATTAATTTTAGTAACTTAAAATTATGTATGATTCTATAGGTTTGTGTTTGAAACATATCATGCTTGCTAAATGGATATCGAAGAAGTTGGATGGATTTTGTTTGGAATCTTCTATGATTGAATTATTTTGGTAAATATGTTGGATGGATTTTGTTTAAATTACTTCGGTGTTTTTACTTTATGTTTGAATTTAATATTTATTAAACTTAGATTTTGTATTATATTAAATTTAAGTTTATGAATTGTTCAGAGTAGATTAACTTTTTAGTTTTAATCTTTATTTCTAGTTTTTGTTTAATTTTAAATGTATGTATTAATTTAAGTGTAATTTGAATTTAAATGTATTTTAAATTTAATTGAATGTTAAAATTTAAGTCCATATCCTAAAAATCCAAGTATAAGGTAAAATTGATATATTAAGTGGTAAAGATCATTTTTTATTTTTTTTCATAACAGAAAATAAGAAATAGATCAGTTTAAGTCGAGTATGATCGGATCACCTCACCCTAACCAAATGAGTTCGAGTTTTGGGTCGGATCTAGGGCACCTTGCCCCAACTAGGTTTCGGGTATGGGGTAGGGCAGTCCGACATTGATATGATTATGAGTTTTTCAAAAGGATTATAATTGCATTCGGATGAACCTTTTACTTAAAATTCACAAACCTCTTTTGTTGTTAGTGGTCATCCATTAATGTTTGACATATTATCATTTTCCTCTCTAAAATAAAATAATTGCATTATACATTTTTTTTTTAAATATATAGATGAAAGAGATCTAATAAATAAATAAATAAATAAATAAGGTTTGTAGATGGTTGACGATCAAATTGTTCCTTCACTTGGAATGATATACTATGTGGAGGAAAAGAGGGAACATATCACTTTTAGTGGAAGAGAGGATTTGCTTCTCCATGAGGAACAGATTTACTCCCCTGTGAGTAGTACTATTCGTGGAGGAGCGATATGCTGTCTCATGAGAAGTAGATGCTCCACCACTGGTGAACTGCTAGTGGAGTTTTTTTTTTTTTTTTTTTTTTTTTAAGAAATGAAAATATTTTTCTTAATTTTTAGTGTTTAATATTCTTCATATATATATATTGATAAATTACCTTACAAATATTAAAATAATAAATAAAATATCTCATTAAGGGTAGTTTTAGTCAGTTTTTATCAAAAAGTTGGTCCGACAGAAATCAACTTACAGCAGGGAAGGTTTGTGAAATTTTGACAAAATATTCATCCACCTGCAATTAGTCTTGAACATGTGAGGGTTTGTGCAATTTGCCCAACTTTAAACTAATGGCACTTCCAGCCAAATGGGTTGAAATCATAGTTCAAAAGTATAAATTTGAGTTGTCTTATTGATTTCAATTCCTCGATGTCAATTCCTCAATTTCAATTGTTTATATATGAAAATTAAATTTGTTTAGTTGAGTATTTTTCATATTGTTTTGATTTTGGTGGTTTTTTGATTAAGCGATGAATCGGGATGTTTATGGAACCCTCTAAATTTCTAAATTCTAGCACTCTAAAATCTAAATAGCTTACTGTGTTTCATTTATATTCAAATACAAAAGAAAAGGGAAAAAAAAGTATCGGATACCTTGGTACGTTTAGCTTCAAAACTTGAGGCTTCATTTGAATTAATCGTAGATAGGGACAGTCGCATATTTTTCAAATGCAAATGTAAGAAAATGATGAGGCAACTCTTGCACATTGAGTATGTTATTGTTGTATCATGCGTGTTGCCTCCATGATTTTTTGTTCAGTGCTATATTTATTTATGTTAATGGTCGCTTTAGGTGTTTTAAATGGATGGGTTTGACACTACCAATGCTGATTTCTCTATATTTTGAAGCTCTTTATTTTGTTTGATTGGTGAGTTTAGGAAATATTCTTCACTATTGCATGCCTTCGGGTTTATCTTTTATGAGATCTTTATTAGGTTTAGCCCTTGTTTAGCCTCATAAAAGAGAAGGTGGCTAATTAGTTTTATGTTGTGTGTATGACTTGGATCCTACAGTAAGATAAAATAATATCTCATAAAATAATATCTCAGTTATGTTTTTATGCTTGTTTCTCTTGGATAATACAAGATTTCATACTTGAATGAAACAAAGTAAATCTATAGAGAAGATTGACCTTACTCTTTATTTTTCAATTTTGTAGAACAAATACTTTTGGAATTACAAGGATGATATCAAAGCAGCTAATGATTTGTTGTTAAAAGGAGATAAAGAGGCACTTCAAAATCTCTGTGATAACCAGGTAGCTCGAGTAGTCCTTTGATTTTGATCTTGGTTGATATGCTCAAGTTTTGCTTATTGCTTACATATTGTGTTCTTTAGGTGGAGAGAGTCTCGAAAATATGGAACAACAATAATGTTCCAATGATGAGTTCCATAAAGAACATACCAGATGCAACATTAACAGTACTCTTAGAAGACTGAAGACATTGGATGGTTGTTCACTTGGTCCAAATGAGGAACCACCTATACTTCGTTCTGATGTAATCAATAGAGTGGCCAGAAATTTGTCTGTATCACATATTTCAACTACCAAAGAACCAAAGCCAGAACAAGTAGTGCTTGTAAAAAATGAAAAGGAGAACAAGTCTGTGGCAAATGTTGGGGTGTAAAATGATCAAGCAGCTAAATCAAAAAGGCTTGCAAAACCTGGTCATTTAGAGAATGGCTCAGCAACTGTTTCTGGCTGGAATGAGATTAAGGTGGCAAGAGAATAAGAACCCAAAACTAACGAAGAAGGAAGAGGAGTTAGCCAGAAAGTCAGAGGAACTCAGAAAGAAAGAGGAAGCAGCCAAGGAGCCAACTATTTTTGGCACTTTTTGTTTGTGTACATAGGTGCACTTACAGTGGTGTTGTGTATACTTGAATGGGAATGGAGGTTTGGTAGTCTGAAGGATGTAACTCCATAAAAAAAAATTTTAAAAGATAACTCTTTTACAAATTTACATACTGCAATTATTCATTTTGTTATATATATGTGAGGATGTATTATTTTTTAAAAAATGAAACACTACAATTGAAAACATAATTACAAAGCAAAAATTTGACAAACTTAAAAATCTAATGCTAAAAGCAAGATGCTACAATCGAGACGTTTTAGGGATTGTTTAAATCCATCTTCAATACGTATATATAATAGAAAAATAGAACCTGAAAAAAAGGGGAGACAAATAGATTAAATATAATATTACAAGTAGAGGTTAGGGTCAAAAATTTGAGTTCATATACCCATACCCTATTACTAATTAATAAGAATATTATTACTACCGGTTTTTTTTAAAAAAAATTATTACAATTAATGCAGCTCTATATCTACATAGAAAAAAATTAATATTATTACAATTATTAACTATAGAATGTTTTAAATTTTAAATATTTAGAATCAAGTGTATTTAAAAAAAGAGTGTAGAAGGATAAAATTGGATTGTAAGGAGAAAATCACTGAAATATATTGTTACAATTAATTAGAAAATAATAAAAATATTTTTGGCAGACATTAACCTGTAATTAAATATGCAATCATTAAATACTAATGATAAAACATTATAGGGAATTAGGGATTTTTTTTATTCATCTTCAATACATATATATGTGTGCGTATATATACATATATATATATATATATATATATATATAAACAAAACAAAACAAAAAGAGAGGAATAGATTAATTTATATTAATACAATTTATTATGTTAAAGTGGTTTCCATCAACGTTGAAGTTGTTTCCAGGAAATACTTTGATATCCACTTCAACGTTAAAATGGTTTCTATAATGTTAAGGTTGAGTGGTTCTCGGGAACAACTCTAACGTTTGTTAGTACGTTAAAGTGGTTTCGACCAACGTTGAAATGGTTTCAAACAAGTCGTTGTTCCCAGGACCAACTTTGATGTTTATTTTAACGTTAAAGTGGTTTTCACAATGTAAAATTTGTTCCCTTTGTTAAAGTTGAGTGGTTCTCGGGAATAACTCTAACATTTGTTAACGTAAACGTGGTTTCCACCAACGTTGAAAAGTGGTTTCCACAATGTAAAATTTGTCCCCTTTGTTAAGGTAGAGTGGTTCCTGGGAATAACTCTAACATTTGTTAATGTAAAAGTGGTTTCCACCAACGTTGAAATGGATTCCAACGAGTAGTTGTTCCTAGGACCAACTTTGACATTTATTTCAACATTAAAGTGGTTTACACAATGTAACTGTTTTTCCCTTTGTTAAGGTTAAGTGGTTCCTGGGAACAACTCTAATGTTTGTTAGAACGTTACAATGGTTTCCACCAACGTTAAAATGGTTTCCAACAAGTAGTTGTTCCCGAGACCAACTTTGACGTTTATTTTAACGTTAAAGTAGTTTCCACAATGTAAATGTTGTTCCCATTGTTAAGATTGAATGGTTTTCGGGAATAACTCCAACATTTGGATAGAACGTTAAAGTTGTTTTGCATCTACATTGAAGTTGTTCCCAACGAGTAGTTGTTCTTGGGAACAACGTTGACATTGATTTGAACATTTAAATGGTTTCCATAATGTAAATGTTGTTCCCATTGTTAAGGTTGAATGGTTCCCGAGAATAGCTCCAATGTTGGATAGAACATTAAAGTGGTTTCCACCAACGTTGAAGTTGTTCCCAATGAGTAGTTGTTCCCGGGAACAACCTTAATGTTTATTGCAACGTTAAAGTAGTTTCCATATTGTAAATGTTGTACCCTTTGTTAAGGTTGTGAATCTCGGGAACAACTCTAACGTCTATTAGAATGTTAAAGTGGTTTCCACCAACGTTGAAATGGTTTCCAATCAGTAGTTGTTCTGGGTACCAAAGTTGACGTTTATTGCAACGTTAAAGTGGTTTCTACGATGTAAATGTTTTTCCCATTGTTAAGGTTGAATGGTTCCCAAGAATAACTCCAACGTTGGATAGAACGTTAAAGTGGTTTTGCATCTATGTTGAAGTTGTTCCCAATGAGTAGTTTTTCCCAAGAACAACTTTGACATGTATTTTAACGTTAAAGTGGTGTCCATAATGTGAAAAGTGTTTCCTTTCTTAAAGTTGAGTGGTTCCTGGAAACAACTACAATGTTGGTTAGAACGTCAACGTTGAAGTTGTTCCCAACAAGTAGTAGTTCCTGGGAACAACTTTGATGTTTATTGCAACGTTAAAGTAGTTTCCATAATGTAAAAGTTATTTCCTTTGTTAAATTAGAGTGGTTCTCATAAACAACTATAATGTTGGTTAGAATGTTTAACGTGGTTTCCATCAACATTGAAGTTGTTTCCAACGAGTAGTTGTTCCCGGGAAAAACCTTGACGTTCATTGCAATGTGAATAACCTTGACGTTCATTGCAACGTTAAAGTAGTTTCCATAATGTAAAAGTTGTTCCCTTTCTTAAGGTTGAATGGTTCCCAGGAACAGTTCTAACGTTTGTTAGAACGTTAAAGTGGTTTCCACCAACGTTGAAATGGTTTCCAACAAGTTGTTGTTCTTAAGACCAGCTTTGACGTTTATTTCAACGTTAAAGTGGTTTTCATAATGTAAATATTGTTCCCATTGTTAAGGTTGAATGGTTCCCAAGAATAACTCCAACGTTGGATAGAATGTTAAAGTAGTTTTCATCGATGTTGAAGTTGTTCCCAACGAGTAGTTATTCCCAGGAACAACTTTCATGTCTATTTTAACGTTATAATGGTTTCCGTAATATAAAAGGTGTTCTCTTTGTTAAAGTTGAGTGGTTCCTAGAAACAACTACAACGTTGGTTAGAACGTTAAAGTGATTTCCATCAACGTTGAAGTTGTTCCCAACGAGTAGTTGTTCCCAGGAACAACCTTGACATTCATTGCAACGTTAAAGTAGTTTCCATAAAGTAAAAGTTGTTCATTTTGTTAAAGTTAAGTGGTTTCCATAAAAAACTATAACGTTGGTTAAAACGTTAAAGTGGTTTCCATCAATGTGGAAGTTGTTCCCAACAAGTAGTTGTTCTTAGGAACAACATTGATGTTCATTGCAACGTTAAAGTAGTTTCCGTAATGTAAAAGTTGTTCTCTTTGTTAAGGTTAATGTAAAAGTTCCTAGGAACAACTCTAACGTTTATTAGAACGTTAAAGTGGTTTCCACCAATGTTGAAATGGTTTCGGACGAGTAGTTGTTCCCGAGACCAACTTTGACGTTTATTTCAACGTTAAAGTGGTTTCCACAATGTAACTGTTATTCCCTTTGTTAAGGTTAAGTGGTTCCCGGGAATAACTCTAACGTTTGTTAGAACATTAAAGTGGTTTCCACCAACGTTGAAATGGTTTCCAACGAGTAGTTGTTCCCGGGACCAAATTTGACATTGATTTCAATGTTAAAGTGGTTTCCACAATGAAAATGTTGTTCCCATTGTTAATGTTGAATGGTTTCCGAAAATAACTCCAACGTTTGATAGAACGTTAAAGTGGTTTTGCATCAACGTTGAAGTTGTTCCCAACGAGTAGTTATTTCTACAAACAACATTGACGTTGATGTCAACGTTAAAGTTGTTTCCATGATGAAAAGCTTCCCTTTGTTAAGGTTGAGTGGTTCTCGGGAACAACTCCAACGTTGGTTGGAATGTTTAAGTGGTTTCTATCAGTATTGAAGTTGTTCCCAACGAGTAGTTTTTCCTAAATCAACTTTGACTTTAATTTTAACGTTAAAGTGGTTCCAAAAATGTGAAAATGTCATTTATTTTATTGACGTTGAGTGGTACTCAGGAACAACTCCAACGTTTTCACCAACGTTAAAGTTGTTTCCACCGATGTTTACTTAATTTATATTTTGAAAGTAATTTATTTTATATTTAACTTTTCCATGATTTTTTTTTTTTTTTTTAATTTTCTACAACTTCTCTTTCCATTTACTTTAAATTATTACTTTCATTAATTATATAATTTCATGAATTGTATTTATCTAATATATTTTTATATTCTATATTATTTTTTTCAAAATTATTATGATGTTAATAATAATTTCAAATTTTCATTATTAGCAAAATAATTATATTAATTGACAATATTAATTATATTAATTAATAATACTTTCAACCTTTTTTATATAATATTTAATATTTGCCATCATAATTTTAATTAAATTAACTATAAAATTACATTAACTATTAATGTAATGTTAATAATTGTATTTTAATCATTTGTCAACGTTTATTAGTACTATATTTATTTATAATGTGATTACATTATTTATCAACAATATTATACTAATGTTACGAGTTTTTCAATTCTTTATGTAATTTTTTATATATAAATAGATATTAATAAACTTTAATCTATAAAACAATTTTATTTTATATTTTTAATATATACAATAGTTCCCGATTGATGGCATCAATTGGCTGCCAGTTGGCAGGCAAGTTCAAGAATCATGTTGTCATCTTCAACCGTACAGAGCAATGTCTCTGCTTCTTTACCTTGAGGAAGCCGAAGTGCATCATCATGACTTTGTTGTAAACCGAAGTGCATCATCTCTGATTAGAGCAGTTTTTGGCATCAATTTAGATATTGTTTTAAGGGCCCGTTCTGGTCCCTCTAGTTCAGTAGTTCTAAAGTGACTGAGAAATCTTTGTGTCTCTGTGGTCCTAAAAATCTATTCTTTTTTAATCATTACCAACAATGTAGATTTTTTTTTTTTTTTTTCCAGTCATCATAATCAAACCCAGAATATGAAAATCAAGATAATCATTATCACCAAAACTGAACCAAGAATCTGAAAAACAAAATATACAACCATCAGCCTGCCATTGGGTCACTTGCCAATGTGGTTGGACCCTCCTTTGAAGCCCTCCGCCACCACGGTTCAATACCCATGGCATGCACATATTTGTATATATATATATACAATTCTTGTCCCTCCTTGGTTTAACACCATGTGTGGGTGCCCTCTCCCCATATTAGTGGGAGTAGCCCTCTCCCCTTGTGGGAGCAGACTTCCGGGCCGTGCTTGTAGTTGAGTCTAATCCTCGCTGAGTCCTGGCTTTCAAAAAAAAAAAAAAAAAAACCATCAGCCTAATCCAAAAACCACCATCATCATCATTATCACCTCCACATTAAACTATCATCGCCGCATCACAGATTCAAAAACAAAAAAATCAAAAAAAATTTAAACAAAAAACAATGAAATCAGCATCAAACCAACATCATCATCACCGCAAAGGGTGCTTCGCCGATCGCCACAATAGCCTACCCATTAACCCCATATCTGTGGCACCACCCCCTAATCAACCACAAACCTAAACCCTAAATCAGATGTGTGAGAGAGGAAATGCGAGAAAGAAAGAGAGAGAGAGATGAGGGATCTTGATTGAAGATGGAAATGAATTTTTTCACTTCGTTAAAAGGTTCTAGAATCACGCATGACATCTTTACCATTTTACCCTCGCACCATTGATGGAAATTTTGAAAAACCTAATCACTACTACAAAAAATGCAAAAGAAATCGGTTTTTTAAATGGAAGAAATCGGTTTTTAAATTTTTAAAACCGATATCTTTTTAAGTGTTTTAGAAAAAAAGTGCAAAAGACATCGGTTTTTAACCGATGTAAAACAAGAAAAAGACATCGATTTTACTTAAAACCGATTTAAAAACCATGATGTAAATTGATGTATTACAAAAATTAATCCCACTGTCGCCGGCCAACCCCACCTCTGATAATAATGACAATTAATTGTCATTATGAGGAATCAAACTTGCAACCTTAAAGTCAAAGAGGTAAGCCTTTACCTCCTGACTATAAGATTGGATGTGTTAACAATTGCACAATATTTATATATAACCTATATGAGTTGTTAGAAATAAAAAAAATAAAAAATAAAAAAATAAAACTTGTTTGATAAATTCAAATTTACTCAACCAATCAAAATTCTAATTTCTACTACAAACATATATATATTAAATAAATTTTATTGGTGGGTTTATTTTTCATTTCATTTTTTATTATGTGGTTTTGTGTTCTGCTGGAGATATTTTTGTGCAAACTTTTTCCCTAAAACTGTATCTTTTGGCAACGAAATAAATTTTTTCATCCATGTTGGATTCTTCGATTTTTCGATACGAATCCAACGGTATAAAGAACGTAAAATTATGGGCGGTATTTTGAAAGTTATGATCAATTATTCAGTCAAAGGTCAGAAGCGATTGAAGATATTTTTGTGCAAACTTTTTCCTTAAAACTGTATCTTTTGGCAATGAAATAATTTTTTTTGTAAATGGTGGATTCTTCGATTTTTTGATACGAATCCAACGGTATAAAAAACGTAAAATTCTGGGCGATATTTTGAAAGTTATGATCAATTATTCAGTCAAAGGTCAGAATTGAAGCGATTGGAGATATTTTTGTGCAAACTCTTTCCTTAAAACTGTATCTTTTGGTAAGGAAATAAATTTTTTTGTCTATGTTGGGTTCTTCAATTTTTCGATACGAATCCAACGGTATAAAGAACGTAAAATTTTGGGTGGTATTTTGAAGGTTATGATCAATTATTCAGTCAAAGGTCAGAAGCGATTCGCGAATCCGCAAGTGAGCTGTTTTCATCGCTCATTTTCACACTTTACCAAATCGATTTTTGGAATATTTCTGAATTAAAAGTGTTTGTTTGCATTTCTACTTTCTTGTGTCAAAAGTTGAGCAAATAACATTGAGTATTTTTATAGATGTGCACTTGAATGTGGACATAGGTCAGATTTGCATTGCAGAATTTTGTTTTTGAATCCACATCGATTTTTATAAAAACCGATGTCTAAACGCTTGTTTTTAATATCGGTTTTTATAAAAACCGTTGTCTTTTCAACGCAAAATTTAAGACATCGGTTTTTATAAAAACCGATGTCTAAACGTTTTTTTTTTAATATCGGTTTTCTTAAAACCGATGTCTTTTGAAACTGTAATTTTTAAGACATCGGTTTTTTTAAAAACCGATGTCTAAAAGCTTTTTTAAAATCGGTTACCAAAAACCGATTTCTTTTAGTGATTTCTAGTGATGTCTTTTAATATTTTTGTAGTAGTGAATGGAATTGGACTGCATGGACCAAAATAATGACTATTAGTAAACGTTTGGACTGACTTGTTGAGGCAATACTGGAACTATAGGAACTAGAACGGTTAATAGGTTAAACTTGAGAGACGTTTTAATAATGACCCTGGTTTTAATTGTTATTTTTAAATGTAGGTGACCAACAAAAATTACACAAGGCTGCGTGAAACCAAGAGCATATTGGTTGTAAATGACCAGTTCCCAGATCCACCAATTCACGTTAGAAAAGGCGACACAGTTTTCGTCAATGTCTACAATTATGGAGATATTCAAATCATACTCCACTGGTATTTTTTATTTTTGATTTTTAAAATTTTTTTTTTTTTTTATTCAACTCTCTCACTTAGTCACTTATAAAGTTGGTGGATATATACAATGGAGTCAATATGATAATGTTGATGTGAACAGGCATGGAGTGAAGCAGCCAAAAAATCCATGGTCAGATGGACCAGAATATGTAACACATTGTCCAATTCAACCCGGTAACAACTTCACATATGAGGTTATATTTTCTAGTGAAGAAGGAACACTAAGGTGGCATGCTCACAGTGACTGGACCAGAAACACTGTCATGGCGCCATTGTCATTCATCCAGCTGAGAGAACCACTTCACCATATCCCCAACCTGATGCTGAAGAGATATTATCATTTTCCACGTGCATAATTTTCAGCTGCAAGTCCCTGTGTAAAATGAAGATCCGTTATAGAAAACTGAAAGGAGGTTGATTATACTTTGGATGTTGGGGACCAAAGGACCAACTAGTATCAAACCCTATTTTGGACTCACCAAAACTCAGTAGATCTCACTGATACTTACTTATTATTTATTATTATTTTATTTTATTTTAATATTACAGTAATTTAGAATTTGGGATTCGGAAAAGGGATAGACTCAAACCCACAACCTCATAGTATAGGTGCGAGGGACAAATTAATAGAGCAACATCATCTTTTCTCTCACCAATACTTACTGTTGAAACCCATTTAAAGGATATGATTATATTTCGTGTACACTTTTTTAAATTTTAGCTAATTAACTTCCATTCGTCGGATGCGTTTTTAACTGTTGAAATTCATTTTAATTGTGTTCGTATTCTTTTTAAAATATAGTTTTCAATTACATGAACTCTCTATTCTTACTTTAGCATGAAGTTCTACGCGTTTGATGTATTGGTTGTGATGCAATGTAATGTCTTTTAGAGAATTCTTTACGTTAAAAGTTTGATAAGTAAAATAAAAAATTCACTAAAAATATAAAAATTTACATTTATATAAATGTAAAATTTCATATTTCAGGCTCAGAATCAGGTCAAATTTTTGACCTCGTCAGGTTATTAGATCGGGTATGGGGCAACTCCTTCCGCCCAATCCCGTCCCGTTTGACCCGGTATATATTGAAAAATAGCTAACAGAAAATTTCAGCATACAACACCTAAAATCCCCACCACACACGCCTAAACATGTAGGCATAGCAGAACGTAAACATAGACACGTAGTGGAAACGGCACTTAGCTTGCTTCACCATGCGTCTATGCCTCTTAAATATTGGTCTCTAGCCTTCCAAGCTGCGACTTACTTAATTAATCGTATGCCCACACAAGTTCTCAGTCACCAAATCCATTCCATCTTCTCTTTGACAAGGTTCCGAATTATCATAAGCTTTGAGTATTCGGATGCTTGTGTTACCCGTGGTTACGTCCATATACGTCCCACAAATTACAACCTCGCTCCAAACCGTGTGTTTTTATCGGGTACTCCACAGAACACAACGCGTATCTTTGTCTAGATCAACTCACAAATCGAGTCTTTGTATCTCGTCATGTCGTATTTGTTGAAACGGAATTTCCATTCACTAATACTGTTCGTCGTATGTCCTCCTCCACGTCTCCTACTGTCGACACATGGTGTCAACCCCCTCAGTCCCCCGCTGTCAGGTCTGATCTGGAAAAGCAACCTCACTCTCCACCCGATATTCCACTACACGACCTCATACACATCCCTCCACACTCACCGACCCAACCTCCACCATTACAAACAGCTGTACCGTGCCTTATTACACTCCCCACACCTGTACCGAACCACACTACACTTCCCACACCTGTCTTGGATCAAACGCACCACACTACTTCACCAAATACACAACACACGGCTCCACCCCTCTCGTCCCAGCTGCCCACGTCTGCTGCACCGACTACACTTACACCAAACCTCCCCTCCCCGACACGAGTTATCCAAACCCGGTCCATGAACAACTGAGGGAATCACGTCACCATATCCCCAACCTGATGCTGAAGAGATATTATCATTTTCCACGTGCATAATTTTCAGCTGCAAGTCCCTGTGTAAAATGAAGATCCGTTATAGAAAATTGAAAGGAGGTTGATTATACTTTGGATGTTGGGGACCAAAGGACCAACTAGTATCAAACCTTATTTTGGACTCACCAAAACTCAATAGATCTCACTGATACTTATTATTTATTATTATTATTATTATTATTTTAATATTACAGTAATTTAGAATTTGGGATTTGGGGAGGGGATAGACTCGAACCCACAACCTTATGGTATAAGTGCGAGGGACAAATTACTAGAGCAACATCATCTTGTCTCTCACCAATACTTACTGTTGAGACCCATTTAAAGGATATGATTATATTTCGAGGTGTACACTTTTTTTAATTTTAGCTAATTAGCTTCCATTCGTCGGATGCGTTTTAAACTGTTGAAATTCATTTTAATTGTGTTCGTATTCTTTTTAAAATATAGTTTTCAATTATATGAACTCTCTATTCTTACTTTAGCATGAAGTTCTACGCGTTTGATGTATTGGTTGTGATGCAATATAATGTCTTTTAGAGAATTCTTTACGTTAAAAGTTTGATAAGTAAAATAAAAAATTCACTAAAAATATAAAAATTTACATTTTATATAAATGTAAAAATTCATATTTCGGGCTCAGAATCAGGTCAAATTTTTGACCTCGTCAGGTTATTAGATCGGGTATGGAGCAACTCCTTCCGCCCAATCCCGTCCCGTTTGACCCGGTATATATTGAAAAATAGCTAACAGGTGTTTGTGAAAAATATAAAAGAAGAAACTATGTTGAAGCTTTTTAGAATCACCATTAATGGTGGATATCAGAGTGTGGAGCTCTGTTCTTGTTAATTGATCAAATGATACGTTTTAAAGGTTAATTGATCAAATGATACGTTTTAAAGGTTAATTGATCAAATTGACCATTAATGATCAAATGATAACCAACTGTGTATTTTGAAAGTTATGATCAATTATTCAGTCAAAGGTCAGAAGCGATTCGCGAATCCGCAAGTGAGCTGTTTTCATCGCTCATTTTCACACTTTTCCAAATCGATTTTTGGAATATTTTCTGAATTAAAAGTGTTTGTTTGAATTTCTACTTTCTTGTGTCAAAAGTTGAGCAAATAACATTGAGTATTTTTAGAGATGTGCACTTGAATGTGGACATAGGTCAGATTTGCATTGCAGAATTTTGCTTTTGAATCCACATCGATTTTTATAAAAACCGATGTCTAAACGCTTGTTTTTAATATCGGTTTTTATAAAAACCGTTGTCTTTTCAACGCAAAATTTAAGATATCGGTTTTTATAAAAACCGATGTCTAAACGTTTTTTTTTTTTAATATCGGTTTTCTTAAAAACCGATGTCTTTTGAAACTGTAATTTTTAAGACATCGGTTTTTTTAAAAACCGATGTCTAAAAGCTTTTTTAAAATCGGTTACCAAAAACCGATTTCTTTTAGTGATTTCTAGTGATGTCTTTTAACATTTTTGTAGTAGTGAATGGAATTGGACTGCAGGGACCAAAAAAAACGACTATTAGTAAACGTTTGGACTGACTTGTTGAGGCAATACTGGAACTATAGGAACTAGAACGGTTAATAGGTTAAACTAGAGAGACGTTTTTAATAATAACCCTGGTTTTAATTGTTATTTTTAAATGTAGGTGACCAACAAAAATTACACAAGGCTGCGTGAAACCAAGAGCATATTGGTTGTAAATGACCAGTTCCCAAATCCACCAATTCACGTTAGAAAAGGCGACACAGTTTTCGTCAATGTCTACAATTATGGAGATATTCAAATCATACTCCACTGGTATTTTTTATTTTTGATTTTTAAAAAAAAAAAATTTTTATTCAACTCCCTCACTTAGTCACTTATAAAGTTGGTTGATATATACAATGGAGTCAATATGATAATGTTGATGTGAACAGGCATGGAGTGAAGCAACCAAAAAATCCATGGTCAGATGGACCAGAATATGTAACACAGTGTCCAATTCAACCCGGTAACAACTTCACATATGAGGTTATATTTTCTAGTGAAGAAGGAACACTGTGGTGGCATGCTCACAGTGACTGGACCAGAAACACTGTCATGGCGCCATTGTCATTCATCCAGCTGAGAGAACCACTTCACCATATCCCCAACCTGATGCTGAAGAGATATTATCATGATAATATCAACACGATCAGATTTTTGATACCTGATTTGGACATGATTTGTATATGATTAAACGCATATATAATCTGAGTTTAGAAATCTTAAAAAATTTAGTAAAAATTGAGATTAAAAAATCTGAGATTGAGAGAACTAACCTCTGAAATTATTGAGAGAATCAGAGATTGAATGCATTTCAAGAAGGTGGATCAGCTAATTATCGAGAGAATAAGAGATTGAGTTTGGGAAATTTGGTGAATAAGAAGGTGGATCTGCTAATTATCGAGAGAATAAGAGAATAAGAAAATAAGAAATTTATATATATAATTATAATATGTTTTTCATTTTTTTAAAAAGAAATTATTAAATATTTTAATAAAAAAATCTGGATGATGAGTCACCTTTAAAAAGGTGGATGTAGAAGGAACTAAAAAATGCTGATAATCTATTAAAGGATTTTAAAAATGCCGTTAAAGTAACTAATAAGAGCATTTTTTAAATGTTGTAAAAAATCACATGGACATACATTTTACAGCTTTTTTCATTACAAATCCTGTAATTGAAATCAATTACAACCTTTTTAAAAAAATGCTGTAAAATGAATGCTGTAAAAGCTATAATTTCTTGTAGTGCCACACCTGTCTTGGATCAAACGCACCACACTACTTCACCAAATACACAACACACGGCTCCACCCCTCTCGTCCCAGTCCCAGCTGCCCACGTCTGCTGCACCGACTACACTTACACCAAACCTCCCCTCCCCGACACGAGTTATCCAAATCCGGTCCATGAACAACTGAGGGAATCACGTCACCATATCCCCAACCTGATGCTGAAGAGATATTATCATTTTCCACGTGCATAATTTTCAGCTGCAAGTCCCTGTGTAAAATGAAGATCCGTTATAGAAAATTGAAAGGAGGTTGATTATACTTTGGATGTTGGGGACCAAATGACCAACTAGTATCAAACCTTATTTTGGACTCACCAAAACTCAATAGATCTCACTGATACTTATTATTTATTATTATTATTATTATTATTTTAATATTACAGTAATTTAGAATTTGGGATTTGGGGAGGGGATAGACTCGAACCCACAACCTTATGGTGTAAGTGCGAGGGACAAATTACTAGAGCAACATCATCTTGTCTCTCACCAATACTTACTGTTGAGACCCATTTAAAGGATATGATTATATTTCGAGGTGTACACTTTTTTAAATTTTAGCTAATTAGCTTCCATTCGTCGGATGCGTTTTAAACTGTTGAAATTCATTTTAATTGTGTTCGTATTCTTTTTAAAATATAGTTTTCAATTATATGAACTCTCTATTCTCACTTTAGCATGAAGTTCTACGCGTTTGATGTATTGGTTGTGATGCAATATAATGTCTTTTAGAGAATTCTTTACGTTAAAAGTTTGATAAGTAAAATAAAAAATTCACTAAAAATATAAAAATTTACATTTTATATAACTGTAAAAATTCATATTTCGGGCTCAGAATCAGGTCAAATTTTTGACCTCGTCAGGTTATTAGATCGGGTATGGGGCAACTCCTTCCGCCCAATCCCGTCCCGTTTGACACGGTATATATTGAAAAATAGCTAACAGGTGTTTGTGAAAAATATAAAAGAAGAAACTATGTTGAAGCTTTTTAGAATCACCATTAATGGTGGATATCAGAGTGTGGAGCTCTGTTCTTGTTAATTGATCAGCTTAAACAATTCCTAACTAACCAGTCTTAAACAATATTAATCAGCTTTGTTAACTGATACATATTGTTTAAGCTTTACTTTTCTTCGATGCTCTGTATTTGGCATTGTATTGCCAACACCTGTCTTGATGCTCAGCATACTCACTGTTGAGGTAAAAAATGAACCTTCGGGATATGACTGTAACTGAGTTTGGGAATGATCGAGAATTACCAATAGAGTCAGTGAAAATCAAACAATAATTTTATTGAATATGGCAGAAGTAAATTCCCACTTCTTAAGGGATTACACAATGTACAACGTTCTATCTTTTCTAGAGAGAAAAAGTAAAAATTAAAAGGAAGTCCCCCTAATGGTAAAAATGAGGGATTATATAGCCCCTTTCCTGACATCTCGGGCACGTGTCAAGGACTCAGTGGTAAGGTCCGACAGCTGTCTCTGCGCGGTCAGGTACGATTCGGCCATGGAAGGTGACATCAGAAAGTATATTCGGTGTGTTAGTCTCGGTGGAAATGACGTCCGAATGAAAACAGTATTCGGGTATTAACTCCGATATATCATGCTCGGAGTGTAACCCCCGCGGGCGAGGAAAGTACCCGGATATAGGCAAGTTCACAATCGGATACAACAGTTCCCCCTCGAACGCATAAGTCGGTATGCAAGACCGGTTGTGGGTTCGAAAACGGAGTCTGCTTGCCACTATCGGACGTTCGTTTGGGGCCTTTTGATTCGAAACCGGCCCATGTCATGGCTAATGGGTGAACGACGCGTGGTTTGAAGAGAAAGGGCGGCGGACAGGTGTCGCTCGGTGAAACTGTGGATCGCGTCGCTTCGTTTCCCGCGCCGAGGACCCTTATAAATAGTGATGTAGGGTCACAAACGACCCCCCCATTCGTGTTTTTTCAGTTGATCAGAGTGTTTTCGGTATCTGTGAGAATTCAAGAAGGAAAGGACAGGTTAGTCTCCAAACACAGTAACTTTAATTCGTAGTCATTAGGTATCAGCCAACTTTCTCCGATGGTTCGTAAAGTCGGGACTTCTAGCCCCGTAATGTCGTCAAGTTCCGAATCTGGATCTTCAGAGTCCACATCGGGCAGAGTTTCAGTAGGGAGTAGTACTAGGAGTGCTTTCGGTGATATAGACGCACAGGACGCGGGGAGTCCGGAGGTCCAACAAATACCGGAGGGTGACCGAGTCCGTAATCCGGTGGTTGGCCCCGGCCCGGGCGAGTGCTGGGAGGGGTATAACTCCGAGGACTTCGTTCGGGGTGAAATAGACCACACGAGGTTTGCAATAAACTTCGTTCGGGAAAATAAGATTGACACGGGGAAACTCAATAAGTTAGCAACGGAGTTCTCGATCCCCCGGACTGTGCGAGTTTGCGTTCCCCGTGAGGGGGAAAGAGCGAGTGATCCCGATAGGGGCTCTATGGCTTTCCATCCTGCCTTTCTGGAGATTGGGGCCAGATTGCCACTGCAGCCTTACATCCGGAGGGTGTTGCGGGAGATAGGGATAGCTCCTGCTCAATTAAATCCGAATGCTTGGAGAATAGTGATCGGAATGTACTCCTTATGGCGGAGTATGAAGTTTCCCGCACCTACATTTAGGGAGATTGGACACTGCTACAGCCTATACTCCCATAAATCCGGGGGAGACGGCTGGTGGGCTCTTGCTTGCCGTGACAAGCAAGGCGGCGAACCTCTGATCACCGGGCTTCCGTCTTCCAACAAGGAGTGGAAGAAGACTTGGTTCGTCTGTCGAGGCGACTGGGGCAGAGACTTGCAGCTCGGTGGTCGTCCTCAGAGGGTTCGCTCGGTGTTCAACATCCCAGGTGTTTGGGGACTCCTTAGGTTTATTTTCGGAATTCGTCGCTATGCCTTTGTTTTCTTTGTGTTCATTAGTGCGTTCTTTTTGTAGCTCCGTGGGAACGTGTTACTTTAGAGGACCTGTCCAAAACCGAACGGAGGCACATCTCGGACGCTTGGAGCGTATCCCCTAAGAGAAGGCACGTCGATTTCCTGTTAGACGATCGGAGGCTCCACGAGCTTGGTTTCATTGTGAATCTGACGGAGTCGAGGAAGAAGAAGGTGATAAAAACCTTATCCAAGAAGAGTAAGTTCTGACTCGGTGTTATCCTCTTTCGCCGTTCGGCTTCTGAATCCCAATCTGACTTGTTTGTGGTTTTGTTGTTTGTTTTTTTTTTTTTTTTTTTTTTTTTTTTTTTTTTTTTTTTTTGAGAGCAGGGAAGATAACCCAGACTGCAAAGGGAAGGATGGCTGACAAAATGAGGAGTGGCGTTGGCAGACAAAGGGAGGGGAAGGAGGATAAGAAGAAGAAAAGGATGCTCCCCCAGACCCCTAGTCTACTCGACGAGGAGGAAGCATCCGAGAGTGTTCCTCCCCTGAGGACCAATAGAACAACGAGGTCCTCAGTATCAATTGCCGCAGCTGGAACCGCGGCGGAGATTGCTGAAGCCATCCCCCTGACTTCGGTGGTGCGTGACCGAGGCGGGGACCCAACTGAGAACGTCGAGCTCCTGGATTCCGATAAGGACATTCCGGAAGGTACACCCCGTGTAAATATTCGGGATACAGTGATCTCTCCCCCAAATCGCTATAGGGATCCTCCGGAATCGGGGTCCAGTTCAGGTGCAAAGCCAATAAATCCCGACACTGGCGTGGACTACCTATGCGTTCACGGAAAGGATCTCCTGCGGAGTGGGGAGATGTCGGGGTACGGGAAGATGTCCAATGTCGACAGGATCCGACATGGGCAGGCGAACCTGCTACAGGTAACACCGCTATAGATCTTTAGTATGTATTTTCTCAAAGTAGCTCATCTCGGATGACTAATCTGTTTCCGGTTGTCAGGCCATCGGTAATCTCCTTCATATGGAGAAGAGGTACGAAGGCGCCAAGAACAAATATGATAGGGTGCTCAAGGAGAAGGAGAAGGCGGAGGACAGAGTTCGGGAATCCAAGTCCATTGTGGATTCTCAGAGGCTTATCATTACTGAGATGTTCTCCGCCTACAAGAAGGCAAAGGCCGTCTGCAGGGAGAAGCAGACCAAGCTGTGCGACTACCGTGGTCGTTTGAAGAAGGCGAATAGTTCAATTCGGGAGATGAAGGATGAGCTCGGGGACAACGCCGTCAATATATTTTTAAACTCCGACGAGTTCTCCGAGATTCAAGAGGAGACCTTTGATAAGGCGGTCAGAGACGTTCGGACCCTACTCCTCCGTTCATATCCGGATTTTGACTTTTCGGCCTTTGATGCAGACGTCAAGAAGGCCACCGAATCTAGAGTCAGGAAGAAGAACGCTCCGATTGCTGACAGGTCCTTGGATTTCGCCGAGGAACCGATATCGGAGGATGAGCCTGAGGCGGTGTCTTCGGATGACGAGAGATTCGAAGCCAGCCGTGGAGACGGAAAGAGGGCCAGGCGCGGCTGAGTGTCTGATGTGTATATCTCCGAACGTTTTGCTTATGTTTTTGTTTTCTAAATTCATCATGTGGGGGGTGTCCCGATGATTTTCTCAGCCTTAGGCTGCATTTTGTGTAACTGAATTAGTTAATATATATATGCTTTCTGAGTTTACGTTTTTACGGTTATGCTCATGAATGCGTTTTAATTTATTTCAACGGCGATAATTCGGAATTTATCTTTAGTATTTTTCCGAGACCCGCAATATAACTTCACGCGTTAACATAGAACATCGGTTTTGTTTCGTGCTCCACTTTCGGAGACTTTCGTGCTCCACTTTCGGAGTCTTTCTTGCTCCACTTTCGGAGTCTTTCGTGCTCCACTTTCGGAGTCTTTCGTGCTCCACTTTCGGAGACTTTCGTGCTCCACTTTCGGAGACTTTCGTGCTCCACTTTCGGAGACTTTCGTGCTCCACTTTCGGAGACTTTCTTGCTCCACTTTCGGAGTCTTTCTTGCTCCACTTTCGGAGACTTTTGTGCTCCACTTTCGGAGACTTTTGTGCTCCACTTTCGGAGACTTTCTTGCTCCACTTTCGGAGTCTTTCTTGCTCCACTTTCGGAGACTTTTGTGCTCCACTTTCGGAGACTTTTGAAAGCAGAATCAACATCAAATAAATGCGAAGAAAAAATAAGAAATATAAAACAAAAACTGGTGACAATAGGAGTTCACATACCAAGACTAATAACATACAGGATTAACACAGGTTCCTTTAACAGTATCCGGAAATTAATTCGGTGGAGTATCATTGGTAATACTTCTTCAGGTGGTCTGCGTTCCACGGGTTCCTTAGGGGCGTCCCATCTTCCTTCTTCAGCTTGTAGGCGCCCTTCATTGATACCGAGTCCACAATGTATGGCCCCTCCCATTTGTCCCCCAGACTAGCTGAGGAAGTTTTTGTCGATGGTAGGACTTTCTTCAGGACAAGGTCTCCCGGATTGAACCTCCGGATTCGAACCCTACTGTCATGGTATTTTGCTACTCTCTGCTGGTGGTGAACGGTTCGAATTCTAGCCGTATCCCTTCTTTCCTCCAATTCTTCGAGGCATGCCCTGAGTTCAGTTTCATTATCTCCCGGAGTGTAAGCTGACACCCTTCTAGTAGGAATGTTAGTTTCGGTGGGTATGACTGCCTCTGCACCGAATGTTAGTGAATATGGGGTTTCCCCCGTGGCTGAATGCGGGGTTGTGCGAATTGCCCACAAGACTTCCGGGAGTTTCTCCACCCAGCCTCCCTTTCGGGCTTGCAGTTTTCTTTTAAGAAGGGTCTTTATTGTCTTGTTGACGGCTTCAACTTGGCCGTTGCTCTGTGGATGGGACGGTGAAGCCAACTTTAAGTTGATGTTGAAGTCCGAACATACTTCACGGAGCTTATTGTTGTCGAACTGCGTCCCATGATCGGCCACTATCGTGTGAGGTATTCCGAACCTGAAAATTACGGAGTTCTTGATGAAATTAGTGGTGTTTGCCTCAGTAATATGCTTCAGGGCTTCCGCTTCTACCCACTTGGTGAAATAATCGATCGCCACGACGGCATATCTTTTATCGGCTGTCCCCCGAGGGAGGGGTCCGATAATATCAACACCGAATCTGGAGAAGGGCCAAGGCGAGGACATGGGAGTTAATGTTTCGGCGGGTAACCGAGGAATTGGGCCTGTTCTTTGACAACGGTCGCATGATTCGGAATGTGCCTTAGATTCTTTGAAAAGAGTTGGCCAATAATATCCCTGCCTTGTGATCCGGTGGCCTAAATTTCTTCCGGAAGAATGGCTTCCGCAGGTTCCACCGTGTACCTCGTGGAGAATTTGCTCCGTTTGCGGGGGGCTGACACACCGGAGATATGGTAAAGAGAAACCTCTTCGAAAGAGTGATCCATTAATGATAAGGTAACGGGGTGCCTGTCTTCTTATCCTCTGTGCCGCGATCTTGTCTTCTGGGAGAGTCCCATGACGAAGATAGTCCATGATCGGAGTCATCCAGGATTCACCCACGGGATCCGGAATCAGCACATTGATTGGATGGTCTTCCGGTATACTGGGGGTTGACAAACGGAATATGGTGATCGTCCGGGGTAACTTCATATCGGAAGTCGATGCGAGTTTGGCTAGTGCGTCGGCTTGTGAATTGTGGTCCCTTGAGATCCGGATGAGTTCACAGCGGACGAACTTGGACATGAGAATTTTGACTTCTCTGAGGTATCTGATCATGTCGGGGTCTCTAGCTTGGTAATCTTGGTTTACTTGATTAACCACTAGCTGGGAATCGCTGTATACCGTAACATGTTCGGCGCCCATGCTCAAGATGATCCGTAAGCCCGTGACAAGGGCTTCATACTCCGCGACATTGTTAGTCGCCCTGAAATCGAATCGGAGTGCTGTCTGGGTAAGAATTTTATCGGGGGTCAGTATGATGATCCCCGCGCCGCTTCCATGACGGTTGGAGGACCCGTCTACAAACATTTCCCATCGGCATACACGTTCGGTGGATAGATTGAATACTTCCGGGTTTGAGTGTTCCGCGATGAAATCGGCCACAGCTTGGCCCTTTACGGAAGTCCTGGGTCTGAATTGGATGTCAAATTCACTGATCTCCATCGCCCATTTGGTGAGCCTTCCGGCAAGTTCTGGTTTCTGGAGGACCTGGCGGAGTGGTTGATTTGTGAGAACAACAATGGGGTGGGACTGAAAGTATGGTCGGAGTTTTCGAGAGGCGACTATCAAACTCAAAGCCAACTTTTCCATGTCGGGGTACCTGGTTTCTGCCTCCGTCATACTTTTGCTCACATAGTATACTGCCCTCTGGATAGACCCTTCTTGCTTGATTAACACCGAACTCACAGCCGCCTCCGAAACCGCAAGATAAAGGAGCAATGTCTCTCCGAAGGTCGGCTTGGCTAATACCGGAGGTTTCTGGAGGTAGACCTTTAAGTCGTCGAAAGCGGCTTGGCACTCAGATGTCCAGCAGAAATCCCCCTTATGCTTCAAAGCTTTGAAAAATGGGAGACACCGGTCCGTTAACTTGGAAATAAACCTTGACAGGGCCACTATCATGCCATTGAGTTTCTGTATGTCCTTTGCCCTTCTGGGTGGAAGGAGGTCAATCACCGCTCTGATCTTATCGGGGTTAGCTTCTATCCCCCTCTGGTGGACCATGAAGCCAAGGAATTTTCCCGAAGAAACTCCGAAAACACATTTCGTAGGATTAAGCCTCATCCGGTATTGTCTTAGCAGCGCGAACGTGTTGCGGAGGTTAGGTACGTGTTCCTCGGCGGTTACGGATTTAGTTAACATGTCATCCACATACACCTCCATCGTCCTTCCGATTTCACTCGCGAATATCCGATTCACCAACCTCTGATATGTTGCCCCGGCATTCTTGAGGCCGAAAGGCATCACCCGGTAACAATACACTCCGCGATCCGTGATGAAGGCGGTCTTAGCCTCATCTGCCTCATTCATCCTGATTTGATTGTATCCGGAATAGGCATCCATAAAACTAAGCAGTTCATGTCCGGATGTTGCATCCACTAGCTGGTCGATTCTGGGCAGTGGAAAACTGTCTTTCGGGCATGCCTTATTCAAGTCGGTGAAGTCAACACACATTCTCCACCTCCCATCTTTTTTCTGCACCAGGACAACATTGGATAACCACTCATTATAGTCCAGGTTCCGGATGAAGCCCGCCTTCAAGAGTTTGTCCACTTCAGCGGCTATTGCTTCATATCTTTCGCTGTTGAAGGATCTTCTCTTCTGTGATACTGGTTTGAAAGTCGGATCCACGCCCAAGGAATGGGATATAACTGTGGGATCTATGCCCGGCATGTCCGAGTGGCTCCATGCGAAGACGTCCGAGAATTCCTTCAGGAGTTCGACAAGTTCGTTTCTGACTCGGGAGTCCAGGTTTGCCCCGACGAGGACAGTCTTCTCCGGGTCTTCCGATCGAAGTATCACTTTCAGCAAAGGTTCAGCGGGTTCTCCTGTTGGTTCTGACCCGACCTCTCGGGGATCGAGACTAGTGACATGGATTTCGTCTAGTGGGGTAGCGTCTGACATCTGCGCAGTTGCTACATCTCCGATTCTTTTCTTTTTCGGCCTTCGTTGTTTCGGTGTGCTTCTCCATGACGAGGACACTGTACTGTAATTTCCGATAGTTAGAACGGGGTTAGAGCCAATCTGGATACACCTCTTGTATTCTTCTTGATCTCCAGTTATTTCCCCCGGACCTAATTCGGTCGGGAACTTCAGCTTCAAGGAGTAAATGCTGGTGGCTGCTCTCAGGTTGTAGAGTGTGGGCCTCCCTATGAGGATGTTAAAAGGAAAGGGAATGTCTATCACTTGAAAACTGACCCATACAGTACGTATCCGGGGTCTAGTACCGAACCGAACTGGCAGGTCAATTTGTCCGACCGGCCTGGTACGATGCCCACCGATACCCCTTATGCAATATCTGGAGGCCTGGAGCTGTGGGATTGTGTATCCGAGTTTCTGAAGTGGGTCCCAATGGATGATGTCTAACGAACTACCATGGTCAATCAGGGTCCTCTTGACCGTACGGGTCCCCACTTTCACAGAGATAACAAGAGCATCACAATGGGGATACCTTATTCCGTATGAGTCTTCGGTAGAGAATGATAACGGGACCCAATGTCTTGGGGCATCTTCCGGTGTAGTCGTCAAACATACGGACGCGGCCGCCTTCCCGGAAGAAGTCGATCCGGGGTCTCCCGTCACGGGGACGGCATCAATGAAGTTGATGGGCTCCTCATCATCCGAGTCCTGCACTGTAACCGGAGTTTGACGGCTCTGGTGCTGTGGGGCTTTTGCGGTCTTCTCGCTTGATTCCTGAGGTTTCACACATTCTCGGAGTTTACCATTCCGGACCAGCTCCTCTACTTGGTCCCTTAGATCTCGGCACCTTCTCGTCTCATGGCCATGATCATTATGGAATTTGCAATGAATCCTTCGGTCTCTTCTCTCGGGTGCTGTGTACAGGGGTTCAGGTTTCCGTAGCAACTTCTCTTTGCTTGCAATTTCAAGTATCCTATCAAGGGGGTACTTCAAAGGGGTATACTCTTCGTACTTATCTCTTGGAGGAAATCGGGCGTTTCTGGCTGTACTCCCGGTGTTTACTGGCCTAGATGCTTGGGGTTCCTTACCCTTGTCTCTTACTTGTCTGCCCCACCTTTTCGGTGCCTCATAGGGTTCTGCGGAAGTCGCATGACTTTTGGAGTCACTGATATCTTCGGCCGTAGCATACTTTTCCGCTCTTTCTATCAGCTCCCTGTAGGTCGTTGGCCCTCTTTTTGAGAGGGACCAACTCAGGTTTCCTTTCTGGAGGCCTTGTATGAAAGCCATGACCGCCCCGGCTTCACTAAAGTCTTGTACTTGCCTAGCGGCCTCCGTAAACCTTTTCAGATAATCCCTGATTGTCTCAGTTTCAAGTTGCTTGATGGAGGTAAGATGGACCATGTGCCTCCGTCTTCTTCTACTTGCGGCAAATCCACTACGAAATTCCTTGGAAAGTTCATTGAACGAAGATATGCTCTGTCTTTTGAGACTCCCATACCAAGTCCGGGCGTCTCCAGAGAGTGTGAGCGGGAAAGCTCTACACTTCACGGCGTCGGATGCTCCCTGCATGTTCATCCAATCCAGGTAGGAGTCCAAGTGGTCGTCCGGATCCTCTACTCCGCTGAATCCGCACATATCTTTACGCGGCATTTTGAAGTTAGCTGGGATTTCCGCGGTGTTGATTCCTTCAACAAACGGGCTCTGTCTATGAGTGACCGACCTGCGGTGGCCGTAATGTATCTGATCCTGAATATCCGCAAGTTGGTCTTGTAGTTCACGGAAGGCCTCTGGGTCCGCGAGGGTATTCCTTTCTGTATCTCCCTGCTGGGGATATGATACACCCGTATTATCATGTCGGTGGCGAGTCCTCCGAGGAACCTGCTCCTGGACTACTCCGTCACGCTCTTCCCGACTACGGGTCGTACCTCCGACCCTACGCGTCGGCTCTTGGTTCGCGTTCTCTTCTGGCTCGGGTTCGACGAACTGAGCCGTGTGTTGTCTTCTTCTTCTCTCTCTCGGTCGATTTCCAACCGGGTTATCTTCGGCTCGAGAGTTCGCCTCCTCCGATTCTCCTTGTTGTCCACCGCCGTCCACGACATTTATCACCCGAGTAACATTCTGGGCGAGAGTGTCCAATCTGCTGGTGATTCCCCGGATGATCGGATCCTCAGCCTGAGAATAAAATTGCTGTTGCTGTTGTTGTGTATACATCGGCAGGTATCCCTGAGGGTAGTAACCTTGACCCGGTATTTGTGGGCAGAATGGGTTGATTGGTATCGGAGGATATGGTTGCGGTGCCCCGTGCTGGGGAAATTGCTGCGGCGGCCCTTGATACCCATAAAATTGGCCTTGAAAAGGGTATTGCGCCTGATAAGGATGATACCCGTAATTCTGCTGCTGGGTCTGCTGTCCTCCTGCGTGACCCGGGTAGGGCGAGACATTCTGCGGAGGTGGTTGTTGAGGCTGCGGAATTTGCGCATAATTCTGAGTTCCAGGCGGCCTCAGCTCGAGGTTCACGTCCGGGTATTGGTCTTCCGGTTGTGAATTCATTACTTCCGCGGGGGTGCTGGATTCCCCCCTCCTTCTAGCGCCAAATGTTGAGGTAAAAAATGAACCTTCGGGATATGACTGTAACTGAGTTTGGGAATGATCGAGAATTACCAATAGAGTCAGTGAAAATCAAACAATAATTTTATTGAATATGGCAGAAGTAAATTCCCACTTCTTAAGGGATTACACAATGTACAACGTTCTATCTTTTCTAGAGAGAAAAAGTAAAAATTAAAAGGAAGTCCCCCTAATGGTAAAAATGAGGGATTATATAGCCCCTTTCCTGACATCTCGGGCACGTGTCAAGGACTCAGTGGTAAGGTCCGACAGCTGTCTCTGCGCGGTCAGGTACGATTCGGCCATGGAAGGTGACATCAGAAAGTATATTCGGTGTGTTAGTCTCGGTGGAAATGACGTCCGAATGAAAACAGTATTCGGGTATTAACTCCGATATATCATGCTCGGAGTGTAACCCCCGCGGGCGAGGAAAGTACCCGGATATAGGCAAGTTCACAATCGGATACAACACTCACTGTACAAGTGCCTGAAGCATCTGCAATATATACAGCCTTATCATATATATTGAAAATGTTTTTTGAAAATCTATATGTAGATTTGCAGCAAACCAGTGTCATTGGCATTCAAAAGAAGAAAACCAGTAACTGATCTTAAGCAATTTCATAAACACATGCCACAACCCACATTTCACTGTTCAAAACTGTTAAATCACATTGTTTCATTTTTATATAAACTCTATGGAATTATGATTGATGGTGATGGTGATGGTGAAGAGAGATAAATAACGTAAACAATATTGTATATTGTTAATATCATTCTTAATGTTAATTAATTAATTTTAGTAACTTAAAATTATGTATGATTCGATCTATAGGTTTGTGTTTGAAACATATCGTGCTTGAGTTATGGATATCAAACAAGTTGGATGGATTTTGTTTGGAATCTTCTATGATTGAATTATTTTGGTAAATATGTTGGATGGATTTTGTTTAAATTACTTTGGTGTTTTTGCTTTATGTTTGAATTTAATATTTATTAAATTAAATTTAAGTTTTTGTTTAATTTTAAATGTATTTATTAATTTAAGTGTATTTTGAATTTAAATGTATTTTACAATTTAATTGAATGTTAAAATTTAAGTCCATATCCTAAAATCCAACTAAATGGTAAAATTTAAGTTTTTGTTCCTTCAATTGGAATGATCTACTATGTGGAGGAAAAGAATTGCTCCTCCATGGAACATATCACTTTTAGTGGAAGAGAGGATTTGCTTCTCCATGAGGAACGGATTTACTCCCCTGTGAGTAGTACTATTTGTGGAGGAGTGATATGCTCTTTCATAAGAAGCAGATGCTTCACCACTAGTGGATTGCCGGTGGAGTTTTTTTTTTTTTTTTTAAAGAAATGAAAATATTTCTTAATATTCTTAATATATATTTTTTAATAAATTACTTTAAAAAAATATTAAAATAATAAATAAAATATCTCATTAAGGGCAGTGTTAGTAGTTTTTATCAAAAAGTTGGTCCGGTAGAAATCAACTTATAGCAGGGAGGGTTTGTGAAATTTGGACAAAATATTCATCCCATCTGCAATTAGTCCTAAACATGTGAAGGTTTGTGCAATTTGCCCTACATTAAACTGATAGCACTTCCAGCCGAAGATCAACGCCAAAATATAATATGATTTTAAATCAAACATGTTTTAAATTAATAAAAATAACAAAAGGTCATCACCTAACGTGTTAACATGTTAACAAGAAGTCATGTCATCACCTAACATGTCACATGAACTAATTTGTTCATATAAGAGAACAAGTTCATGAGTGACTCCAACCCTACCCAAACAGAGCACAGTACCAAAATGGCTTTCAAGACAATGTCTTTGCTTCTGCTTATGCTCCTCGCCGGGTTGCTTCTTTGCCTTGTGGAAGCCGAAGTGCATTATCATGACTTCGTTGTAAGTTAATTATCACCTTTTCTAATTAGCATCAATTTAGATTGTTTTAATTAACGAATTATTATTGAATGTAGGTGACCCTAAAAAATTATACAAGGCTGTGTGAAACCAATAGCATATTGGTTGTAAACGACCAGTTCCCAGGACCAACAATTCACGTTAGAAAAGGCGATACAGCTTTCATCACTGTCTACAATTATGGAAATATTGGACTCACACTCCACTGGTATTTTATTTTATTTTATTTTATTTTATTTTTTGTATTCAACTCTCTCACTTAGTCACTTATAAAGTTTGTGGATATATACAATGGATCGGAGTCAATATGATAATGTTGATGCGAACAGGCATGGAGTGAAGCAGCCAAGGAATTCATGGTCAGATGGACCAGAATATGTAACACAGTGTGCCATTCAACCTGGTAACAACTTCACATATGAGGTTATATTTACTAGTGAAGAAGGAACACTGTGGTGGCATGCTCACAGTGACTGGACCAGAAACACTGTCCATGGTGCCATTGTCATTCATCCTGCTGAAGGAACCATTTTACCACATGTCCAACCTGATGCTGAAGAGATTCTCATTCTTGGTATATGGATTTCTTTTTTTTCTTTTTTTTTTGGGAATTAGTAAATTTTGATAACCCTCTTGAGAATTTTGTTTGTTGTGCAGGGTCTTGGTACACTTATGATGTGAACCAAGTAATTGCTGAAGACCTTGAAACTGGGGTAACCTTGCCTGATTCAGATGCATACACGATCAATGGCCAACCTGGAGATTTTTGTAATTGCTCTAAAGGTACTCTCAATTTTACTTTTTCCAAGACGATACAAGATTGATATACCCCTCTGTTATGTACTTTTCCGATCCTGGAAAATACATAAAAGAATTTCGGATAGTATGTATATTTCCGATCCTGGAAATTTACATAGAAGAATTTAGGAGAAGTATTTCCAATTCGAAATACATAAGAAGAACAGAGGAGAGAGAGAGGAGATAAAGGAAGACAAATTGCTTTATATATTCGTTGCTTTATTCTACTTGCCTCTGGCTATTTATAGGCCAGTTACAAGTTGTACACTTAAACATCAATTAACAGAAACTAACTAACAACAAAATGCAAGCTATTCTTAAGCCACTACTTTCACAGCCACTAACATGATGGAGATGTTCCTACGAAATCTAAGGTACAGTTATTGAAGCACTAAACACTAACAATAAATAAATATACATATCACTACAGCTAAAGGTGGCCAAGACTCCCCTTTTCCCTCAAATTTTTTTTAAAAAAAATTTGAATATTTGTTCGTAAATTCTGTAAACTTTATATTTTAGCCCCTCCTAGAATGAATTTCCATCTCTGCCTTTTTCAGAGTCGACATACCGGTGGTCGGTTGACTACGGGAAGACATACCTCCTCCGCATAATCAACGCAGCGATGAACGGGGAGCTCTTCTTCTCCATTGCGGGGCACAACATGACACTCGTGAACCAGGACGCCGCCTACCTGAAACCCATAGTGACAAGCTACATCGAGATCGCGCCAGGTCAAAGCATGAACGTTCTGGTGACGGCGAACCAGTCTCCGAGTCAATACTATATGGCAGGACGACAGTACGACACCAACAGACCCGCCTACGTCGATTACGACAGGTCCAACGTCACGGCCATCCTCCAATACAACGGAGACTATGACCCACCGACAGCCCCATATTTTCCGAATGACACGCTCCCTTCCTATGCCGACTACCACGCCGGAATCAACTTCAGGAACAGGTTGAGGAGCCTGACAGAGGGGGACGTGCCCAAGAACATCACCACCAGAATGTTCGTCACAGCGGAGGCAAACCTATTCTATTACAACATTTCCGGCGACGAGGTCGTCACTCTGGCTACTAGCTTGAACAATGTCACTTGGGTCAATCCTTGGGTCGATGTGCTTCAAGCCTACTACAAGTAATTAACCAATTTATATATCACAAATTATTAATTTTTTTTGAAGATTTTGAAAATCAAGTGTTATTAGTACACAATTTAAGCTTAATAATATACGGTACCTTGATCATGATGACAGGAACATGAGCGGATTCTACACGGAGGATTTCCCGGATAACCCGCCAGAGTTTTACGACTTCATATCGGACCATCTGCCGGCGAACACGACACAGTCGCTGATGGCGACGAAAGTGAAGGTGCTTGAGTACGGCGAAGAGGTGGAGATCATTTTCCAGTCGTCGAACGTCTTGAACGCCTCCGAGGACCACCCGATGCACCTCCACGGGCACAGCTTATACATGATTGGCGCCGGCGGCGGTATCTTCGACTTCGATGAGAATCCCAAGTTCTACAATCTCGTCGATCCACCCTACATCAACACCGCTGCTATTCCAAGGAAAGGCTGGATGGCCGTTAGATTCAGAGCTCTTAATCCTGGTACTGAAGTTTTTTTTTCTTTTATATCAATTTTTAAAAAAATATAGGTAATATTTCAGTGAAAATATCCTGGTAGGCTGGTACTTTAAGTTTTTTTTTTTAAAAAAATAATAATAGTCATTTTTCAATATATATATATATAATAGAATTATAGAAATATAGAAAATATTGTCAATAATTTAAAGTACAGGAGATATTTAATCATAAAAAATTTAGAGGAAATAGCCCTTTTAACCAAAAATTAAGGGAGTTGATTGTTTTTGGCCCAAATTAGTAAACTGATTGTATTTGTCAAAGAATCCACCTTTTGGACAAAAACGCCCCTCATTAGTTTTCAAAACCTCTTCTCTCTCCTTGTCTCTCTCATTATTTCTGCAGCCTTTCGCTCTCTCCTTCACACCTTCTTCTTCTTCTTCTTCTTCTTCTTCACGATTTCTTCTTCTTCTTCACACTTCATGCCTTCTTCTTCTTCTTCACACCTTCATCTTCTTCATGCCTTCAACACTCATTTTTTCCAGATTTTTTTTAAAAAAAATCAGTTTTGTTTTGGTTGAAAATTTTCAGATCTTTTTCAGATCTTCCTCTTCACACCTTCTTCTCACTCGTTTTCAAGTATGGGTTGTGGTTGTGGTTGATTTTCAGATTTTAAAAAAAAAATCATGTATTTTTAAACAAAATTTTTAGATTTTTTAAATAAAAATTTTCAGATTTTTTAAAAATTTCAGTTTTTTTTTGTTGAAAAATTTTCAGATTTAAAAAGGTTTGGATTTGAGTTTGGATTGTGGTTGTGGTTGATTTTCGGATGTAAAGTATGGGTTGTGGTTGTGGTTGTGGTTATGGTTGAGTTTGGGTTTGGGTTTCCAGATTTGATTTTTTTTTTTTCCAGACTAAACACACCAGTTATAATCAACTAAACACACCGGACTAACTAAACACACTAGGGAAAAACGACTAAACACACTAGGAAAAAATGACTAAACACACCAGAACAAAACGACTAAACACACCAGGTAAAAAAAGACTAAACACACCAGGTAAAAATGACTAAACACACCAGACCAAAAGGACTAAACACACCAGGCAAAAAGGAATTAAACACACTAGGCAAACACGACTAAACACACCAGGCAAAAACGACTAAACACACTAGGCAAAAACGACTAAACACACCATAACAAAACGACTAAACACACCAGGCAAAATTTCTGAATGAAGGGCATTTTTGTCCGAAAAGTGGATTTTTTGACAAAAACAATCAAAATACTAATTCAGGCTAAAAACAATAAACCTCCTTAATTTTTGGCTAGTTTCCATTTTCACCCAAAAATTTATATCAATTTTTTTAAAATATAGATAATATTTCAGTCAAAATATTTATCTTTACATTTGTTATAATACTTATATATATAGGTCATTCTTCAGTGCAACATTACACGATACAACAGTATTTGATCACATATGATTGCATATAATCACAAATATATAATGTTATCGCATATGAATTGCACAAGATCACATAATTAAATTATTGTGATCGCATGTTAGAATATACAATCACATATTAGTTGATGCTGTTGTACCAAAGAAGACATGATCACAATAAAATTTTATATGTTGTATCATGTAACGTTGCACCCAAGGGCATATATATATATATATATACAGTGGTTCTCTTATAAGGGATTCCTTATTTTAATTTCGGTAAGGACCACCATGAAATCATATCGATTTGAATGAATTTTAATCTGAATTTTTTTGTAGATGATAAGTTCGTTGAAATCTACCTATGAATAAAATTTGAGAATTTTTCAAGCACGAAAACTATTTTTACCGATTTTTTTTAAATATGAAGGCATTAGAAAAATAGGCGAAATATAGGAAATTCAAGAAAAATAGTTTTCGTGCTTGAAAAATTCTCAAATTTTATTTATAGGTAGATTTCAACGAACTTATCATCCACAAAAAAATTCAAATTAAAATTCATTCAAATCGATATGATTTCATGGTGGTCCTTACCGAAATTAAAATAAGGGATCCCTTATGAGAGAACCACTGTATATATATATATATATATATATATATATATATAGAGAGAGAGAGAGAGAGATTGAGTGCATACACTTTGAGTCAAAGTATGTAAATCTAATAGTCAACATTCTTCGTCCTGACATATTTTATATCAGGACGAACTAACAATAGAAAAACAATATATATAGAAAACTTTTCTCCTCAGTACGCACTGATAAATAAATAAATATCAGTATCTTGCATGTGGACCATTAGATTCAATTGCTCTATGGCCCACATACAATGCCATGATGTACTTTATATCAATACGCATTGAGGAGAAAATGACTATATATATATATAACAATACATATACATCTTTTCTTTTTATTTATTTGTTTAATTATTTCAGGGGTGTGGTTATGGCATTGTCATTTGGAGAGGCACTACAGTTGGGGAATGAACACTGTCCTAATAGTGAAAAATGGGCCAACTCCTGAGACATCACTTCGTCCACCTCCCCCAAACATGCCTACTTGTGATCCTCCAATTGATATCAAGCAAAAAACTTCTCAATCTTCGCACTTGAAACAAAACTAAATGATGTGTGCACCTCGTGGACAAGCCAGTCAAGACTTGGTCAATAAATTAGTTATGTTGTTCTGTTTTAATTAAGTTAGTGTCGTGCTAAAGAGACAATATTAGTTTCTCATTCAGTTTCATGTTTTTATGTGTTAAGGGTTACAAGAAATAAGTCCCACACTTTGCCTCATTGTTGCATTATTTCATAATTCTTAGAAATGTGCTGTGTAACTTACTCTGATGAAAGGTTTGTATAAGACCAGAATTGAATCAGTAAAGGGCATGAAAAGTTTTACATCATCTCTTATTCCTCAATTTCGTCTTCTTCTTTCTTAAATTCACTAAAATTCATACCAAATTGGTATCAGAGCCAAGTTCGGTTCTTATGGATACCCGTTGCAAGAGCAACATCAAGTTTCGTAACGAGGTTAGTGAAATACTAGCCTGTCACGAATCAAGTCTCGAACACTTAAACACCAACCTCAAGCATATCACCACCACCATTCAATTCGTCCTCATTGAACTCAAAGCCTTATGTGTGTTACATAACGGTAACATCGTCGAGACTAGATTCAACCTATTTGCACCAGTAGAACCTTTTCACCATTCCCAACTCACGCAAACTACCATTCCATCCAACCATACCATGAATGAGCGCCACCATAACCAACTAAAGTTGTCCTTTCCAACCTTTGGCGAGGACATAGCTGGATTCTTAAGGAGGAACAAAATATTGATTTCAAGAATTTTGCTCCTCAACAGCAGGTTCAACTAGCATATTTCCATTTGGAAGGAATTGCTCTACAGTGGCATCGTGATTTACAACAATAATATCCTTTGTTTCCCTCTTCTACTCTACTCTTCTTTCTTAAAGCTAACAGACACATATCCCTTGGTATCATTATTTTTACTTCAAGAATGTCAGTCCCCATCAACAAATCCAAGACTCACAAATTTTATCCTTGTAGATAAGGATAATTTGAGGATGAGGGAATGATGGGTGCACCTTGTGGATAAGCCAGCCAAGACTTAGTCAGTAAATTAGTTATGTTATTCTGTTTTAATTAAGTTAGTGTCATGCAGTTAATGTCGTACCAGAGAGGTGGAACTAGTTTCTCATTCAATTTCCTGTTTTTATGCATTAAGGGCTGCAAGAAATCAGTCTCCCACTTTCCCTCATTGTTGCATTATTTCATTATTCTTAGTAATTTGATGTGTAACTTACTCTAATGAAAAGTCTACATAAGACAAGAATTGAATCAGTAAAGGGCACGAAAAGTTTTACAACATCTCTAATTCCTCAATTTCTCTTCTTCTTTCTTAAATTCACTAAAATTCATATTACTAAACTAGAGTTTTTATTTTTTATTTTCATTTTCAATCAAGTTTTGTTGAACATTGTTATCTCGTTTGATTAGCTTAATTAATATTATCACAATGGAATTTTAATGCAACTCTTTTATATTCTTCAATAATTTACTATTATTCTACTACTTTTTTTCATGTTAAATGTGTAAGACTCTTCAGAATTGTCTCATAAACCTACCATTATTGGGAAGAATTTTTAATGTAATATATGTACTATGTTTATATGTTTTAGTTATTATTTTTGCTATAATTTGTTATATATTCACGTAGGTTGATATTTATTTTTATCTGATTCAAGAAGCATGTTTGTTTTTATAATTTATGATGTCATTAGATCATATGCTTAATATGATTACAAATGTTATGAAATAGAAGTTCAATTCAAAGAAAATAATAAATCACAATATTGAATATTTTATATAGATATCCATTTCATAAATGAAAATTCTATTTGCTACTAAATGTCACTCAAGGACATGAAGCGATAAAAGTTGGTAGTTAAAGGACAATATAATAGAATAAACGAGTTCATGAAGAAAATTACGAAGATGCAAATAATTCCTTGAAAAATAACAATTAATTAAAAAAAATTGTCGTTAGGAGGAAAATTATCATAAATTGATAAATGACATGAAATCATCTTGTGAATTGCATGGTAAAAAACTAATTTTTTGGATGATTCGAAGAAAATAATAAAATTACATTCCGCCAATATACAAACCTTGGTGGTTGTTCTTATAAAACAATTTATGAAACGACAAAACAAAAAATCATTTGTTACACACTAAAGTCATGAAAAATAATTTAGTTCAAAAGAGAAGGTTCCCTGGAAATGGAATTTGAAAGTTCATGATTTTAGTGAGAATAATACACGAGTGATAAATAAATCATCATCATCAAAGATCCCAAAGAGTTAGTGTTAGTATTTTGAGTCTAGTTGGCATTATTCTACATCAAAACGTCATTTTCTTTGTATTGTTAAGTTGTCTAAGTTATACGGTTTATCAAGTTTCAAAGAAGATGGACAACTATTCAAGCAAAATGAAGCCTTCAAGAGAGGAAAGCAATAGGCTACAAATGTATAATAAGACCTCTTTCCTCTTACAAGGCTTAAGCGCATACACACACATTGCATACATTTGTTTCCCTACATCGTAGCAGTAAATTGGTATAACACATTCACACATGTGTTGTAGTATGCGCATGCATTAGTCTTAAATTGACAAACATTGTAGAAATGCATGCACTAAGACTATCTCTACAAAATTGCTAGTGTGATCTTGTGTTTATTTGTTTGTGTTTTATTGTTCTTGGACTTGAATATGTTCTCATATGATTCCTTATTGAGTTCCGATCATTTCGATTACTCATTCATTAGTTTTCAAGTTCAAACTAGGAAGTTACGAAATTTTATGTTCTCTTATAATGTATTGTCTTCGTCTTTGTGTATCGAATCAAATTCATAACCTTTGGTCAAAGTTTCATAGTCATCCTCGTGTGTAAGTGAGTTATGGTTTGTAATCCGATTAAATATTCCCTTTCTCTCACTTGTTCATTGTAGAAGAAAATGTGCAGAAATTTTCTATCAAATTCTCTCAACTTCCAAACACCATAACTCTCTCATCTCTTATCTGATTTGAGTGATTCAAGTTGGAGAATCTTCATATTGGAGTCCTCTACAAACTCCAAGCAACATTGAGGTCATTTAATCGAGTTTTCTTTTGGTTCTACACCATTTTCGTGGCTGCACTTCTTATTCTAGGTAATCGTTCAATCTTTTGAGTTTTAAACTTAATGATCTTCAATTACCTTGGGCTTTCTTCATCTATATGTGTATGTTACTTGATCAAATGTTATTAGGTTTGTGAGCTTCAATTAAAAGCTACTTATGCTTAATTAGAATCTTGAATGTGAGTTAGGTTTTTCTAAAACATATGTTTTCACATGCTTGTGAGTTGTATTGTGATTAGCTTTGTATCTAAGACCATTTGAGATTTGATTATGAATATTCTAATGATCAATAGTTCCTAGTTGTGCTATATGTCTTTGATTGAACATATTTTGGAATAGCACAAGTTGTTGTATGTTTAGAGCATTGATTAGATTCAATTGATTGATTTATGAATATATGCTCTAATTGATTTCTAGAGAAGTTTGTAGATCTAATCTCATTTCTCTAGCATTTTAGTTTTTGTTCTAAAGTCTTGAATATGTGTTTCATGAACATGTTTAATCTCAAGCTTTAGTTGCATGAATCAAATATACGATTAAAGTATGTTTGGTGATTTGACATACTCTAGATTTTGGTTTTCATGTTTTTAAGACCTAGACTATTTTGTTGTGATCTTTGTTGCCTATGTCTAGTTCTTCATGAAGTGTACATAATCCATACATTTCATATGTTCATACATCATTTTGTATGATTGCATATTTGGATTATAAACTAGAAAATCATACATTGTGTGCTCATTGTCTATTTCTAGTTTCCATAGTTCATGTTGATCATATGTTCTATGTTGGTTATGCTTGCATCATTTGCATCACTTAGATCACTTGCATTGTAAAAGGTGGAAGTTTCATATTGGAGTAGATTCTTCAATTTGAGCAATGAAGTCTTAGCTAGAAGCACGAGGCTCCGGATAGCTAAGCAAGGAAGTCTTGACTAAGAGCAAGAGGCTCCGAATAGTCAAGCAAGGAAGTCTTAGCTAGGAGCAAGAGGCTCCCTAAGCAAGGAAGTCTTGACTAAGAGCACGAGGCTCCGGTTAGACAAGCAAGGAAGTCTTGACTAGATGTATGAGGCTTCGGTTAGTCAAGCAAGAATACTTTCTTGAGGCATGTGATGTGTCTCGGTTAGAAAGTAGGCAAGTCTCTCTCTAGTAGAATTAGATATGAGGGATATCCAATAGAGAGTGGGTCATGAGATTTGGTCACTTTTGACGGTGTACTCTTATTTAACTAGTGAAAGATATTTTACCGGTGGTTGTGGATTCAACCCGTAGATGTTTCCTCTTTGGAGGTTTACCATGTAAAAAATCATGTGTCAAGTATCTCTATCCTTATCTCTATGATATTTGTTTATTTGAATTGAATTAATCTTGTATGAATTCTTATTGATAATATCCTTGTAAGACAATATATATGTTAACATTGTTTCCTTAACATGTACTTGATCATATTAGACATATTTGTGAATACAAGTATTCTTTGATAAGTAAGATACATTGTCTCTTGTTGTATGTTTTGAAGACAAAGGGTGGTGAATTAAGCATATATGTGATAATTTGTTTTCTCATAACAATCATACTAAAGGTTAATTTGTTTGCTTACCAAGGTTTTGTCAAAAGTCTCGAAAAAGTTTCTAAAAATAGAGTATCAACCTATTCCCCACCCCACCCCACCCCACCGCACCCCTCACCCCCTCCCCCCTTCTAGGTTGTTTAGTATAACCTTGTAGGTATTTCAATTGGTATCAGGGCGGGTCACTTAAAGCAATTAGTGTGATTCGAGATCCACAAGGTTATTTACTAACTATGGATAACAATCTTAAGTCTAATAGTGTTTGTGTTGATTGTCCTTCTCTTGTTGATGAAACAAAAAGGTCGTGGGATATTCTTCAAGCTATACGTGAATGTGGTTCTTTATTCTCTACTTTGTATTTGTCTACTAACAATTTTGTTGATAAGCTTAAAGAGAATATTAGTGACAAAAGCGAAGATGGAGAGGAACTAGATTCCTTGGAAGATAATGTTTATATAGGTGGCTACCTATGTGACACGACTTCGCATCAAGTAGAAATTGAAGAAGAAAAGGATTTCCCAAAGGACAATCAAGCTAGACATGATCACTTGACGTTGCAACTCAATGAAGAGAATTGCAAATCAAAGACCACCAACTTCAACTTGATGGCAAGAGTTCAAACTCTTAAGAAGGAAAGAGATGAAGCGTTGAAGGAAGTTGAAGTGAAGAATGAAGTGATCAAATGTTAAGAAAAGAATATGGTTGAAAATGCTCCTGTATTAGAAAATCTAATGAGTGATTTTGTAATAATTTGTTTTTCTTGAAGGAAACGATTAAAGGCAAGGAAAATGAGCTGGCAATCATGAAGGCCAAAGAGTTTGGTAATCTTCATGAAGATTCAAGTGACCTAAGCTTTGTAGATGAGCAAATTGAGTCTCCTACAACTAAAGGTAAGTCACTAAGGAACAAAAGGATTTCAAAGGTCAATTCTTCCAAGGTCAAGAACAAAATCAAGAAGAGTAAGGAGCCTTCATCGTTGGTACACTTTCACCTAAATAACATCTTTAAGTTTATCCCAGATTGTCATTTTTGCAATATTGTAGGGCATATTAAACTTAGATGTCATGAGTATATTAGACAATGCAAACTAGGGAATGAGATGCATGTTTGCGAGATGAGAAAATCTTCTTTGAATGTTTCTAAACATGATAATTGCTTTGATGCTTTGTATGATGTGCACATTGTCAATAATCTTGTAAAAAACATACTAGAAAAGCTTGGGTTAAAAAGTATATTGTAAAAAATGTTCCTAGTCATTCTTCTAAACATGTTTCTAATGATAACTCTTTGAATGTTGAGCATGATAATGATAATCATGCGAATAAGAATGTCAAGAAGATTTGGGTGAAAAAGAGTGTTTCTCATGATCATTGATGAGGTCGTTTTGTACTCATCAAAACAATGTATTTATGTGTTCACTTGAAAACCGTGTTTAACCACTTAGGAATCCACTTAGGATATAAAAGCTTAGTAAAACGATAAGCAAATATTCGTTCCACAGGGAATTAGAGTAATATGTTGTATTAATTAACTAGTCTACAATGTAATAAAGTAAATCATAGTAGTTTGGATAGTGTATGGTTTGAGAAATCATCAAACATACATGTGAAGTAAATGTAACAAAAAGATGATAGGGAAAATAGAATGATTAACAATCTTTGATAAGAATATAGAATGTAATCAATTAAGAGAATACTAGGGAAATGATGGAGTTGCAAGTGGATTATGGGCAATGCTTGTCAAGCTACTTTAATGAACCAATCTCATACTTGTTAACCATATGTAGTCTTAGATGTGTTTAGGCCGTTACTACGAAACATAAACACTTCCCACTAAAATGCCTAATCGATTAAGGAGAGAGTGTCAAGGTGGGATCGGTTAATTACAAATCAACCGATCGGTTAATTACAAATCATTTTCAATGCTTTTGGTTCAGTTGTAATTTTATTATTTTTAGGAATAAAATTGTCCACAAAATAACTTCTTCTTTGCAAGTTAACATTCTCTCTTTTTGTATTATTTTATTAATTCATTTGGTAAAAGTATGAGGGTATAATGGTCAATTCATACAATTAAAGCTTAAAAGGGGACATTTTAGACTTTTAACAGTCAACACAAACAGAATGCTAGCGGTGTTAGTCTATGGGGGAGGTTTCCAAAATAAAAGCATTTGTAACTATACATTCAATAATAGTTCAAAGGTGAGAGGAGGTTTTTAATATTAACCCTTTAAAATACTATTAAATCAAATAAAAAATTAATTTAATATTAAATATCAAAAAAAATCTCTCCCTCACAAGTCAACCATTCTCTCTCCCCGTCTCATCCCTCTTTCATCTATTTCTCATTTCTCTTTCTTTAAAGCTCATCTCATCTGTTTGTTGGGAAAAAAATGAAAATAAAATAAAATAAAATTGAACTAGATCCATGGCAACCGCTCTCTTTCTCTCTCATCTCATCTTTTTGTTGAGAAGTTTGCATCCTCGTTCGTCGTGAAAAGGGGCTCCGTTCGCCGCAAAAAAGAGACCTGGGTGGTTTGGATTCGATGTGGTTTAGGGATGGCGATGGCTGGTGGCTTGTGTGTTTGGATTTGGGTGGTGGTTTGACTGGTTTGGAATTTAGGTTTGGTGGTGGTGCCAATTTCATGTTTGGATTGGTGGTGGTTAGACTGGTGTAGATTTTGGGTTTAGGTGGTGGTTTGACTGGTGCGATTTCAGGTTTGGTTGCTGGTGCAATTTTAGGTTTGGGTTTGGGTTTGGGTGTGGGTTTGGGTGGTGGTGTCAATTTCATGTGGTGGTGGAAATCCTCCATCCCTAGATCTCTATGGAGATGGAGATGCAGGGATGGTTTTTTTTTTCATTTATTTTGTTTACTATAAAAAAAAAAAATTGTAAATAAAAAATGGTGATCCATAGATGTTTCTTTTTTCAATTATTTTGTTTATCAAAAAATAAATTTATTTTGAAAATATTTTTAATCTCCATGGAGATCCAGGATTTTTTTTTTTTTTCAATTATTTTGTTTTTCATAAAATAAATTTATTTTTTTAAATATTTTTAATCTTTAAAACCATGGATATCCATGTACGGTTTTTTTTTTTTTTTTTCAATTATTATTATTATTATTTCAAATAACAATTATTTTGTTTTTCAATAAATTAAATTTATTTTTTAAAGATTTTTAATCATTTTTTAAAGATTTCTAATGGTTTTTTTTTTTTTTTTTGTTTATCTTTAAATATAAAGGTAAAATGGTATGTTTTATTGGAAATGTTAACGGATTCTAACAAAGGATGTTTTTGGCTAATAAATTAAAAGGTAGGGTGGTTTAAAAAAAAATAATAATAATAATCATCATCAAACTTATAAACTAATAGGAGCCCACAGACCTTAACCCCTAAGGAGATATTCAAATTTTTACTCATAAATCTACAAGACTATAAGATCACAAATAATGGTGCTAGCAATTGCCAATTTAATTTGCTTATGACATAAACCCTTAACATTTTTCATCATTTTTTTTTCGAAATCTCTCTAGTGCGTAGCTCATCGTGAAAGCGTGATCACATTTGGAGAGAGAGATGAAGAAGGCACAGAGGAAAGAAATGTTGGCCGGAGAGGGAGAGAATGAGAGGAGAAAATTTGGGTGGGGAAAGTCAAATGTTAAGGGAGGGTATTTTTATCAATTTAACCTTAAATTTGATAAGAATAATAAAATATTTGAAAGTAGCTAAAATAGTAAATTAACTCATAAATTTTTTGATCATTTTCTGCTATTTCCTTCTTCTTTTTTTAATATTTAGTAGAAATATAGAAAATATTAAATCATAATTTTTAATATATATATATATATATATATATATATAATAAATATTTCGGTCAATATATCAATATATACATCCGTTGTAATTAACAATACATCTACCGTCTACTACTTTTATTTTTATTTATTATTTATGTATTATTTACAGGAGTGTGGCTATGGTATTGTCATTTTGAGAAGCACTACACTCGGGGAATGAACACTGTCTTGGTAATGAAAAATGGGCCAACTCTTGAGGCATCACTTCATCCACCGCCAGTCCGCCACCAAACATGCCTACTTATTACCCTCTTGTTGATATCAAACAGAAAACTTCTCGATCTTCTCAAACACTTGAAACAAAACTAAACTAGTTTTATTTTTCATTTTTCATTTTCAATCAAGTTTTGCTGAACATTATTATGTCATTTGATTAGCTTAATTATTATCACAATGGAATTTTAATACAACTCTTTTATATAGTGGAAATTCTCTAATAATTTACAACTATTTTACTGTTTTTTTTCATGTTAAATGCGTAAGACTCCTTATATTTGTCTCATAAACTTGGCTACCATTATTTGGAATAATTTTTAATGTAATATATGTACTAAGTTTATATGTTTTAGTTATTATTTTTGCTATAATTTGCTATTCAGGTTAGATTGATATTTATTTTATTAACAAGTTACACCCATCCTATTTGAGGTTTGAGGTTTGAGGTTTTACACTAAAAAAAAAAAAAAACTTATTGAAAAATTCGTAATAATACAACCGCCCAATGTGGCTTAGTGCCTTAGTGGTAAGAGTGGGATTAAAAAAAAAAAAAAAAAAAGCTCGTAATGATCTTCTCTCCCGTTAATGAGACGGTTGACCGTCTTAAAATGGTGAAAAGATAAAACTACCCCTAATTAAAAAATCATAAAATAATAATAATAATAATAAACAGATTTTAAAAAATGAAAAAAAAAATCTTGAGTTGAATGATGAAGATTAATTCCTAAAAGTATTTTTAAAAATAAAATAAAATAAAGTTTAGATCTTGACCGGACATCAAAATGGATGGATTTTGGAAACTTCTTTTTCAGTTGGGCTTGTTATGTTATTTATCTCATTAAATAAATGAATGACAAGGATTAATTGGCTTTAATCTACAGAATCTCTAACTACTCAATTTTTTTACTACACAGAAAATGAAAATTCTTCACTGTACATCTTTCCTTTCGGTATAATTTTACTTCTTCAGCAACGGAAAATGAAGAAGACAGCCACGTAATATCATTTTTCTCTCTTTGCTCATTGTTCTGAGGAAGCGCTTTTTGTAAAAACAAAGGGATTCATTTCAAAAAGCTCTTGAGGAAGAAGCTCCTGGGCTTGCATTTACTTGTTCCGTTCCTCTTAATTGAACAAGGAGTATCAATTGATGAAATTAGACTTTATGGAGATACAAAGGGCCGGGTTATGACACAAATTGATTTTCACGTGAGAGAAAAAAATAAAACAAATTAATCTTAACCATTCAATTGTTTGGCCGTAAATGTTTACAAATATAAATTAGATCAAGATCCAATATCAATTTACCATTAAACAATCATGATATTAAAAAAAAAAAAAAAAAAAAAAAATGACAATTATTAATTTTTCTTACTTATTTTTGTTTTTCTTTAAATTTGTCAAAATACGTCCATTTGAGTTAACTATTAATCAAATTAAAAAGTTTCAGGAGTATTTTAGTCTTTTAATCCATTATATTAACAATAGTGACATACTCACATGTAGTTAAGGATGGCAAAATTCCCCGATTTAGATATAAATCGATAGTATATACATGACTTTCTTGTACGGATCAACATTTCGATAGAATAGATGAGTTGATACATCTGTTTTAGAATTATTTTTATCAAGCTTAATCTTCAATCCCACAACAAACATTTTTAGATAAGGTTTTTTTTTTTTTTTTTTTTTTTTTTTTTAGATAAGGCAATTCCACAACAAACCTGTCACCACAGAAACAGCAGGTAGGTGTTCATTTTATTATACCTTTTTGAAAAGAAAAAATAATAATAAATTGTTTTTTCCAATTTACACTAATTACACGTTCCAAAATAGAACGCTGCCCCGCTGCGAAAAATAACTTTTGGAGCCATATATTTAATGGGAAAAAAAATTAGATGAGATGGTCTCACCGTGAGATTGCTATTTTAAAGACATGCGCATCAACTTTGACCAATCATATATTAGTTTACTCATATTTTGCAAGAGTCCCACTTTCGCATTCAAGAGAAGAAAACCGGTAACCGATCATAACTTCATAAGCAATTTCATAAACACGTGCCACAAGGCCCACAACCCATGTTTCACTGTTCAAAACTGTTAATTACATTGTTTAATGTTTATATAAACTCTATGGAATTATGATTGATGGTGATGGTGAAGAGGTTAACGTAAACAATATTGTATATTGTTAATATCATTCTTAATAATTCTAGGTCCAGTCAACGGTTTTGGAGAGAAGCGAAATATCTCTCTCTCTCTACAGTTTTTTTCTCTCAGTCTCACCCACACTTCGCCGCCGCAGTCCGTCGCCAACCTCTTGCTGTGGCTGCGGGAGTCGGCGACGATGTCTTCTTCCTCACGCTGAGCCTACCCGATCCAGGTGGGGGCCTTCCGCCGCTGCTACGACGGCCCTGGAGTTCGACCGGCCGTCCCTCTCTTGCCACCGAGCGGGTTCGTTTTTTCAGCCGACTCCGGCAACTATCAGATTGGCCCGATCCTCTTGGTTCCGGCCAGATCTAGAGTGTTTTCGGCTTGAGCTACGTTCCAATCGGTTCCTCTCCACCGGGATGCTCGCTGGCAGCCGTCGGCCTCCTCCTTTGATCGGTGTTAGGGTTAGTCGGTTAGCATTAGTCTTCTTTCTGAGGTTTGGTTAGTTTTTCAGTTTTTGAGTTTTTTTAGTTTGGTTTCAGCTGTTTGATCGGCCGATCCTCTAGGATCCAGCCAGATCTCGAGTGTTTCAGTGTGAGATGCTCTCCGCCGACACACTTGATAGCTGCCAAGGGACCCCTCCTCCTCTGATCAGTGTCCGGTTGTTTGTGGGTTTGGGTGTTCTCTTCCCGGTGTGGGATCTGTAATTTGGGTTGTGCCTCGATGTCTATCTCGATGGTCCCAATTATAGTTTACGTCTGGTTAGTTTTCCAGATGTTGTAATCGTTGTTACTTCCAATCTAAATCGATTACTACCATAAAAAAATAATAATAATAATAATAATAATAATATCATTCTTAATTATTATTATTATTTTTTTTTTTTACAATACCATCAATCCACCTATCTAGACCAGATATTTTTGTTTTTTTGAAGCTTTTGCCATTAATAGGATTCGAGTATCTGACTTGAGAGTCATTTGCTCAAACCCTAAGCTCGTCTATTTACCAACTAAGCTACGCCCCTGGAGCTGAGGCATAGCTAGAAAAAAAAATGGGGGTGGGCTAATCTAAATTTTATTTTCTTATTTAAAAGGCTTAAAATTTTGAACTAACTACTAAATAAAAATTTTCATGAAAATAATCAAATCAAAACGATACGCGAGAAATTTCATTATATATATATATAATAAAAATAAATAAAATAAAAATAAACATCAATGATATACCTAGTTAGGGGGATGTAATGAGCCTTACCCTCAAATACATACCATATGCAAGAAAAACACACACACACAAAATGCAAAAATATGCATTACATATACAACAAGATACTATCGAAGTGGTGCACTACGAGGTTTCAAAGCATAAAATATATCAATTATTGATTCATAATCAATAGTATCAGCAAATTCCCTCTCAATGGTCAAATGACCCCCTTCTGTCACATTTTCTATCCAAAAAAGGTTTGACCATGGTCAAATGACCATTTTATCCTTCAATTTTCTATACAAATGACCATTCAACCCTCTAAGATATTCATTAAATAAAAAATATTTAAAAAAAAAAAAAAAAGATAGATCTCCACCGTCCATCTCAAAGATGAATGGTGGAGATATTTCTTTTTTATTTTTTATTTAAATTTAAATATTTATTAAATAAAATATATTAACAACTTAGAAAAAAAAAATTTTAAAAACATAATTGAAAAATAAAGATGGATCTCCACCGTCCATCTTAAAGATGGGCGGTTGAGATCTTCTTTTATATTTAATTTTAAAAACCAAAATTAAAATAATTTAAAAAGAATTTAAAAACACAAAAAAAAAAAAAAAAAAAAAAAAGATGGATTTGGTGGAAGTCCATATTGGATCTCCACCGTCCATCTTATGAGAATCTTTATTGAGAATGTTTTGGTCACTGTAATGTTGATGATAGATGTAATTTTTGGTGGTGTAATGTTGATGATGATGGTGATGTAATTTTTTTTTTAATTTTTATTTATTATCTCCACTATTGTCGATTTGAGAAAAAAGAAAAAATCATTCTTTGGGTTGTTGCTTTTGTTTTTCTTAGAATGAGTGTCAAAAGAGGATTTTTGGATTAAGAAAAAAAAAAGTTGTTGTTATGTGCTTATACGCCGCTGTTAGGAGAAAGAGAGGAAAAAAAATAAAGGAAAATTTAGATGAGGAAAAAGAAATTAGGAGAAAGAGAAGAAAAGATTAAAAGAAATTAATCTCAACCATTGTTTTGCTTGTTTGTCATGTGTCAGTAGATGCTTGAAAGTTGAGCACAAATAAGATGGGTAATCTAAGGGATCTCAATCCATGCTCTAAATGTGTGTTGGAGAAACTTCGGTTACAGATAGCACTTCCAGCCGAAGATCAAGGCCAAAAGTCTTATGATTTTAAATCAAACAATTAATGAAAATAACAAAATGTCATTACCTAACATGTTAACTGCAAGTCAATGTACACAACTCACATGAACTAATTTGTTCATATAAGAGACCTCCAACCGTACCAAAACAGAGCACGTAAAACACCAAATTCGATCAAATGGCTTTCAAGACAATGTCTCTGCTTCTGCTCCTTGCCGGGTTGCTTCTTTGCTTTGTGGAGGCCGAAGTGCATTATCATGATTTTGTTGTAAGTTAATTATCACCTTTTCTAATTAGCATCAATTTAGATTGTTTTAATTAACGAATTATTATTGAATGTAGGTGACCCTAAAAAATTATACAAGGCTGTGTAAAACCAAGAGCATATTGGTTGTAAACGACCAGTTCCCAGGACCAACAATTCACGTTAGAAAAGGCGATACAGCTTTCATCACTGTCTACAATTATGGAAATATTGGACTCACACTCCACTGGTATTTTTTTTTATTATTATTTTTTTTTTATTATTATTATTCAACTGTAATTCAATATGATAATGTTGATGTGAACAGGCATGGAGTGAAGCAGCCAAGGAATCCATGGTCAGATGGACCAGAATATGTAACACAGTGTCCAATTCAACCTGGTAACAACTTCACATATGAGGTTATATTTTCTAGTGAAGAAGGAACACTGTGGTGGCATGCTCACAGTGACTGGACCAGAAGCACTGTCCATGGTGCCATTGTCATTCATCCTGCCGAAGGAACCACTTCACCATATCCCCAACCTGACGCTGAAGATATTATCATTCTTGGTATATATATATATGGATTTCTCTGTCTTTTTTCTTCTTCTTTTTTGAATTAGTAAATTTTGATAACCCTCTTGAGAGAATATTTGGTTTTGTGTTTGTTGTGCAGGGTCTTGGTACACTTATGATGTGAACCAAGTAGTTGCTGAAGACCTTGAAACTGGAATAACCTTGCCTATTTCAGATGCGTACTCAATCAATGGCCAACTTGGAGATTTCTCTAATTGCTCAAAAGGTATACCCAATATAATATACACTTGATATCAGGTTGACCAAGTGATATATTCTCCTCACACCTATTTTGATATGTATTTTCAGAAACTACATACAGGTGGTCAGTTGATCACGGAAAGACCTATCTCTTCCGCATAATCAATGCAGTGATGAGCGCACAGCTCTTCTTCTCCATTGCGGGGCACAACATGACCCTCATCAATCAGGACGCCTCCTACCTGAAACCTGTCGTCACAAGCTACATCTTGATTGCGCCGGGCCAAACCATGGACGTTCTCGTGACAGCCAACCAGTCTCTGGGTCAATACTATATGGCAGCAGCACATATGTACTTTACCAACAAATCCATCTACACCGGCTACGATAAGACCATTGCCACCGCCATCCTCGAATACAATGGAGACTACGATAAAGCGAAGGCTCCGTATTATCCTAATTCCACACTCCCTCCCTTCTCAGACAACAACGCCGCAATCAGCTTCAGAAACAAGTTGAGGAGCCTGACGGATATGGATGTGCCCAAGAATATCACCACCAAAATGTACATTGCAGCGGCTCTAAACCTGCTCCTTTTCAACTATTCCGGCGATGTGATAACCACTACGGCAACTAGCTTGAACAATGTGACTTGGGTCAATCCTTGGGTCGATGTGCTTCAAGCCTACTACAAGTAACCAATTTATATCAGATTTTTAAAAATCAAGTGTTAGTACTAGTGTGTGCTATTGAATTGAATTTGATCATGACATGCAGGAACATGAGCGGATTCTACACGGAGGACTTCCCGGATATCCCGCCGGAGTTTTACGACTTCGTGTCAGACCAACTGCCAGTGAACACGACGCAGTCGCTGATGGGGACGAAGGTGAAGGTGCTTGAGTACGGCGAAGAGGTGGAGATTGTTTTCCAATCGTCGAACGTCTTGAACGGCTCTGAGGACCACCCCATGCACCTCCACGGCTACAGCTTCTACACTGTCGGCGCTGGCAGCGGTAACTTCGACTTCGAGGAGGATCCCAAGTCCTACAATCTCGTTGATCCACCCTTCGTCAACACCGCTTCTATTCCAGATGAAGGCTGGCTCTCTATTAGATTCAGAGCTCTTAATCCTGGTCAGTCACTTCTTTTTTATAACTATTTGGTAGGAATATCTCAAGTTATTCGGAACTATTGTCAGTATTCAACCATGAGAGAAAATAGCTACAAATAGAAATAATAATAAGAGTGAAATGCGGGCAATGATAATAGGGTAAAAACCATAACCACCCATAAATCAGTGGACCTCCATTGGAGGTCTCGCCAACTTCCGATATGAGGACTGTGCCTAGTAGATGAAAAAGAAGAAGAAGAAGAAGGAAAAAAAATTAAACACGCTAATTCCAACAATTTTTTATTTAGTTTTTTTTTGCTTGTTTAATCCCAACAATAAAAAATTTCTAACGTGTTTAATCTAAAACTTTTATCGTGTTTAATCTATACGAGGAATTTAGTGAGTTTCCAAAAAAAAAAAAAAAAAAACCTCTTTTGTGTTTTTAATCCCAACAACAAATTTCCTAATCGTGTTTAAGAAAATGAGTTCTAAAAAATAAAAATAAATAAGAAAAATAGGGGTAATTGTATCTCTTCAATGGATTATCTGCTAAGAACAATAAAAACACTGATTCATGTTAAAAAATGAAAACCTTTAATTTTATGGCTTAAAAAGGCTATTCCTCGTGATAATATTCTATTTTCATACACCCCAGAAGCTATATGCTCAGTTTTTGAAATTAATTAATAGAAGATCTTGATTTTTGACTATGAAGAATGTTGTTTATGAGCGCAGCCTCATTAAACTTATAAACTCAAATATATATTTCATTTTCTTAGATTCTGAACCCCTAAGGGGACATTCAATTTTTTATTCATTATCTACAATATCACAAATAATGGTGCTAGCAGCTGCCAATTTAATTTGCCTATCACATATAAACCCTTTACATCTTCAATCATTTTTTTTTCTTTATTAGATTTCAAAATTTGATCAAAAGTGAAATCACATGTAAGCGTATGTTTCGAAATCTCTCTGGTCCGTCGGTCATCGTGAAAGCTCGGTCGCGTTTGGAGTTGATTTCGCGTCTTTGAAGCTTCTTGACGTTGTTAACGAAGTCGTCGCCTAATATATACTGCCCCTCTTTGGCACCACCACCCATCTTATGCTGCTCGGTCAAATCTACTTCAAGAGAGAAAGAGACGTATTCCGGGTTTTCAATCTTCTAGATTTTGGTTGAAGAGAAAAACGAAAATAGATGCCTAGGAGAGAGACGAAGAAGATGCCGTTGGCCTTGGGTTTTCTTACTGATGATGTGAAGAGATTTTGAGAGGCCCCTGGGTTTCGTTGATGAAGAGAGAGAGAGAGAGACAAAGAAGACGTGGAGGAAAGCAATGTTGGCGAGTGAGAGAGAGAATGAGTGGAGAAAAATTGAACCTTAAATTTAATAAGAATAATAAAATATTTGGAAGTGGATAAAAATAATAAATTAACCCATAATTTTTTTGATCATTTCCCGCTATTTCCTTTTTTTTTTTTTTTTTTTTTCATATTTAGTAGAAATATAAAAAATATGGATTTTTATATCTATTTTTATAAAATACAGATAATATTTTAATTAAAATATCAATATTTACATATGTTGTAATTAACAATACATCAATGTCTTTTCTTTTCATTTATTTATCTTTTTTTTTTTTTTTCTTATTCAGGAGTGTGGCTATGGCATTGTCATTTGGAGAAGCATTACAGTTGGGGAATGAACACCGTCTTGATAGTGAAAAATGGGCCAACTCCAGAGACATCAATTCGTCCACCTCCACTATACATGCCTACTTGTTATCCTCCCCCCATTGATATCAAGCAAAAAACGTCTCAATCTTCTCAAATCAAGCACTTGAAAAAAAACTAAAATAGGGGTTTTATTTTTAAATTTTTAATTCAATAAAGTTTTGCTGAACATTATTATGTCATTTACTGCTTTTATTCATGTTAAATGCCTCATATTTGTAATTGACTCATAAACTTGGCTACCATTATTTGGAATAAATGTACAAGGTTTATATGTTTTATTTATTTTATGTTTGACGATGGGATTTTTATTTGTGGTTTTTTTTAAGCATTTTTCCTTTTTGTTTTCAACTCTGGGTTTGAAGTTTAGACAATGAGATGATGGCACTGATCCATCGTTCATCTATAGAGATGGACTAATGATGGACGGTGGAGTTTCAATCGTTTGTGATTCTTAGAAATGACGTGGACATCTCCATTGGGTATTTTTTCATGACGTGGCCGTATCCTCCCCATAATTTTCGCTTTTCTTCTTCTTAGACTTTCTTCTTTCGAAACTGGAGACAAATGGCGATGGCGTCCTTGTCAACTGGCCTCAAGACTCTGTTCTTCGTACTCTGCTGCGTGATGCTCGCCACGCTCCTCTACACCGTCTCCATCGACGGCCTTCCTTTTCACAAAGACCTTCTCACTCCGTCCGTACTCTCTCTCTTGTTTTCTTTACGCAATCAATAATCCTCGACTTTTATACATTCTCTAATAATTTCTTCTTCTTTTTTTGGCTTCTTTCAGGTGGATGGCGGCGACTTTGATTGATTTCTACATCAACGTGGTTCCTTTGGCGGTATGTTTTTTCCATTCTATTTTATAATATTTTGTTTTTTTTTTTTTTTTCCCTTTTTAACTCTTCTCTGATATCACAATATATGTGTTCGAAGAAAAATTGCGAATTTTACTTTTAAGTTTAGGAGTGATGTTATAGCCTGAATTTTTTGTTTGTAGTTTTGATTATTTGAATAGTTTATATTCATTTATTCGAACTTTAAAGTATTTATGTGTTTCATAGGCAAAAATTAGTGTGCACTTATAGATTTGTTTTTTGTTTTATTTCAGGCTTGGGTTTGGTACAAGGAGTCAAACTGTATCAATGCAATATTATGGATAATCCTGCTTGTATGTTTTGGCAGGTATGCATTTTTATTATTTCCTTTTTTAATCTCCTTTTGGTTGTTTTCACTTTCAGATGATATGATGTTAAACCTTAATTTATCTTAGGTTGTTAAGATTTTGTTGGTTGTTTTTCTTTGTTAGCTTGACTGCAATCTGTTACTCCTTTAGACAAACGATCAGGTTCACTCACTGTATAGAGAATGGTTTGATCAGTGTATTGTTTTTATCTGTACTCCTGTGAATCTGTGATATACTAACTGCGCAGTGGAAACTTTTATTCTAAGCATGGAAGATGAAATTGAGCTTTGATAACATATTAAGTTGATGCATTTTGAAAATTTGAAATTTTCTAATTAGCTTTTGGTAATCACTTAAATCATGATAAATTTCCATCCATGTGACTGATTGATGCAATGCAAACAAGTGGTTTTTTTCTTCTTTGTTTTTTACTGGTCCCTTTGTTAGTTTTAACAAGTTGTAAAACTATTTCTTTTCTTTATCTTTCAGCATTACTACCTCTGCATACATCTTTGTTCAGTTACTCAAGTTGTCACCTCAAGATTCTCTACAAGATCCGATATACCATGTTCTGTTGCGGCATTCAAGCAAGTATGTACAAAAATGTTCAGGTATTTTATATGCATAGTCATTCACTGGTATTCTCTAATTAACCAAAAATAACCAATAAAAGGGAATGAGAATTATGTAGTATTTAGGCTTTGTAGCCATGAAAGCAAGCCATTATGGTCAAACTATTTTAACCTTATCCTTCTACCTTTTTTCTTCTCTTTACTTTCAATTTTTGTTCATATTATTCACCTATATTAGGTGAAAATAATTTTATATCTCAAGAGTTTAAGTTGAAACCTTAACTGCAACATATGTAAATAGTTGTTGACAATGGCCTACATAATGATTATTCAACTATAAAAGTCGAATAGGATTTATATGTAAAATTTACTATATATTGGACCCTTTGAGTTCCTACAATCAGGTCAATTTGAATCTCATATATGCTGCATACCGCACTCCGTTTCTTACAAATAGCAAAACCAGAATCACTTTGCAAACTCTAGAAGAAACGGGTTAGAAAATAAAGTAATATAAACATCTTATTTTTTATATTTTTTTATGTTTCAAATGTTACAAAATACAAACAATATCTCTTGTTTATAAGCTGCAAATTTTATGCATCTTTGTAAGAGTATAAGCCTGATGGTATTCTGCTGTTCTCATAATTTTAGCTGGATGCTAAGTTCTGCTTATCAACATTATTCATTATTCTGCTCTACTACAGTACTACCCATTGTCAGGGAATATGATGAAATGATAGAACTGTATTTGCATGAATCCCTGAATCTGATGTTTCCATGTTGTTCTATAGAGTCCAAAAGCTTATTTATCCTCTGAATTTCTCTCCATCCTTTGTGCATTGAGTTACCTATATATTGAAAATTTTCTTTGTTTAGGGATGACATCCAACACAAAAGGAAGCACTTCCCTGTTGTGACTGCCAGGATCATTTCAGTGTTTTGGGGTTTTTGATGTTGGGAACTTTGGTTTACACTCTTGTAACTGATGGTTCTCCTTTCCGAAAAGAGCTCTTAACTCCGTGAGTGTCTCAATTCTTTTCTTTGTTCTTATTTGCTTTGGCTTCCTGCAAAATGGAGCACTAAGTCAAAGACTGTTGGTACACTGGAATTTTCATTGGTAAAAGCAATAATTTAATTCTGAACTTATGAACAAGTGACAAGTGTCCACTACTATGTCTGTTGTACTTGTGTTGTAAAGTCTTCTTACTACTTGTGAAACATATTTCTACCTTAAAGAAATTGTACCTTAATTCAAACATATACAAAAGTAACAGAATTCAGAATATATGTATTAATTTGAAAAGTAGGATACAATCTCTGTGATTTCTACGCTTTTTCACAGAAAGAATCTACCTGATTATTTAATGTTAAATCTAGGGATCAAAGATCTCTGTCTTGTATTAAGTTCTAAGAATCTACTTTATATATTTATTGCTCTGTGGGTTAAAGAGGGAATCCTAGTTAATGACTTGCAAACCATGATCTAGAACCAATGCTGCAGGAGTTGAAGCTTGATGGATGGATCAGCAGGAGTTGAAACTATGATCTTGACTTTGACATAAATATCGATGAGGATACTTGAGCATGGCTTTCTTGTCTTTCTCTAGAGAGTTTGAAACTGTGCAGCACTCATGCTGCAGATTCTGAGACAAAGCTATAAGATGTGGATCTTATTATCTGACACTGCACAATTTAGATGCCTCTTGGTAATAATGGATACCAGGAGGACAATATAGTGTTCAATTACTTAGATCATTTCAATATATAATTATAGATGCCATTCTCAAATCATACTCTGTGTGTGTATATATATACATATATATATATATAATGGCTGCTGTCAGTATTTTACCTCGTCTGATTTCTCAAATGTGTGTAAGGTAGCCATTGTTATAGTCTCTTTGTACGTTTGTGCTTAATATCTAGTTTCCATATCAGACGGCCATATGCTTGCTACAACAATCCAATCAATTGCTAAATGTCTGCAGGTGGATGACAGCAACACTGATCGACTTCTATATCAATGTCACAGCTCTGTCGGTATGTTTAGAACTTCATAATTGTTGTCCCGTGATTATTTCTGTTACCTTATTAATAGGGGGGAAATGGGACCGGTCAGTTGGTCACTGATTACAAGAAATTTCAAGTTCATTTTTGTGAGGGAGATCAGAGGTTGGACAATTAATTTATAGAATTTTAGTATTTTTGGGTGAGATCATCTTGTGGAAATGATTAAAAGAATTTTGCATAATAGTTTAGGCAATGAATTTTAGCTTGTATGAAGGATCCGTTTTGGACTTTATGCTCGTTTCTGGAAAATTAAGTAGTTTAGGGAAATGGAAAATTTTGGATAACTAATCCCTTATGCTTTGCATATGATTTCAGGTTTGGGTTGTCTACAAAGAATCAAGTTGGATTAGTGCAGTCGTCTGGATAATTCTGTTGATATGTTTTGGCAGGTAATTTCTTTTATGCGATTCTAGAAAACCATTATTTGGTTTATCTGCTCATGGAAATATGGACTTCTTAAGGTGTGTAATAATATGAATTTGGAATCGGTGTAGAAAGATAGTCATTGCTTTGGACCTTTATTTTGTTCCCTGCCCTAAAAGAAAAAAAAATTGTGGCGGACCTTTATCAACTGATCTCCATAATGTCAAGCAATATTTGGATTTAGGTTTTACTTTGATGAGCAGAAATTGAAAATGCTTGGCCTCATTCATTTTGTAAAATATCACTGTAGGGGGGAATGAAGGAATTTTCCTGATAATTGTTAAGCCCTGATATTATTGTTGTCCGTCAGGGAAATTGCATTATATTACTTTTATATTTCATTTTCATACTATCAAATTGATGTTGACATTGAATTATTTGCCTGTTTCAGTATCACTACCTGTGTGTACATCGTCCAACAGCTATTTTGCATCACTTGCCAAGATCCACTCTACCTTGTTTTATTGAATAGTCGTAACAGGCAAGTTCAAAAAACCTGTTTGAGTTGTTAATTTGTACACCATGAGTTATTCTGGATTCATCATGCTTGTTCCTTCTGGTAATTTTGGAAGTTGAAAATCTAGCTATTCTTCACTGCAATTCTCAAAATTAATATATTATCAGAATTTTGTAACAGATTTCCGATTGATGCTATTCAGTGTGCAAAAAGTTAAAAATTTTGTTATTCTCCATGTTAGGGCAGAAAATTGGTATGAGAGAACTTGATGCTGTAAAATGGAGTTAGACGACGAGTCAAAATGTTGCAGACAGAAAAACAAAGATTTACACTTATTAGCAGTATTTACAAGTTGTCAAGGTATGTACAATAATGTAAACAATTTATTCCTCTTCAATAAATTGCAATGTAATTCTTGTTATTTAATTTAATAAAAGCATTGTACAACCCAAAAAAAATTAGCCTAAAAATCAACCCAAATGATGTGGCAATTACTAACCATATCATTTGTTTTTGGGTTGTATAAATTATTCTTAATTTAACATATGTATACAAGTGATTATTCAAATTCTCGAGTCGTGATTGTTGTAACAAATTGTAATAATCTCTTCACTAATCAGTAATCAGCATTCTCTTTGTGATAAACATTGTTCCAGCAAAACAGGTTATGACATTGCTTTAGATTTTCTGTAAGTAATTTTTATCCTCAAACAGTCAAACTTATGATGTAATCATGCAAACTCCATTACTGGTAAAATTATATCAATTTCATTTTTTAAAAAAGGCTAATTAGCATTGATATCCCTTACTCTCTTTAAAAATTTGCATATACCCCTATACTCTTTTTTCAACACTAAACCCCTTGAACTCACAAATTGACAAAAGCTGACTGTAGATGCCCCCTAACAGGGGGCAATAAACCCAGGTGTTTGCCAATAAACAAGAGTTCGAGGGGTTTAGTGTCGAAGAAAAAGTATAAAGGGTATAGTATAAATTTTTGAAGAGTGTAGGGAGCATCTATACCAATTAACCTTAAAAAAATAAATAAATAAATAACTATTCAAGTCACCATGAAAGCATGAATACTTAATCAATAGAAATTTGATTGATGCAATCATGCAAGCGTATCTCTCGTTCAATAAATATCATCATATATATAAATTATTATGTAATTTACTTTTATGATTGGTAGTTTAAAATAAAATAATAACTCAAAATAATAATTTATTTAAGATTATACCACTTAAATATGATAAAATGACAAGTAAAAATGTTTTTTTTTTTTTTTTTTTTAATTCATACCTAAATAATGTGGTATATGAATTGTAACTTGTAACTCATAATTTGGGCAAATATTTCTGAGCAATCTAACATTCCCTTTTTTTTTTCTCTTTTTTTTTTCCTCCATCTTTCATTTCTTTGAAACTTATTACCATCATTTTTACAACTTTTGCTTATCAATTCAAAGGTTTGAAGGAAAAATGGAAAACCCAACCAACTACAAATATATAGAGAATTTTTTGAGTCAATTTTAATGAAGATGAAACAAACATAGTACTGGTGCCAAGGAAAACGCCTCCATCGTAATAGTACTGGTGCCCATGGAGTGAGTTCTGAGATTCTACTTTTTCAAAGACCAAAGAGGTGAGTGAAAATAAAGAGGGAAGATTTCTCCTTTTGTTCGATCAATTATAAGGAAACCACGGCCGAATCAGCTAAGGAAATTGACTGCAATTTGTTTCTCCAGTAGAAAAACGATCTGGTTCATTTCATTCATTATAACTTTGCAGGTATATATTTTTTAAGCAGGAACTAGTCCCTGTCAGAAAAGCTTTGAAAGACATCTACTAAGTCGGATCCTACCATCTGTATTGTAATCGATAGATCCTTTTTTCTGTTATTGCAAATGTGTGGAGCAAAACTTCACTCCATACTGTATATAAGAAATGTAAATCAAATGTCTATAAACATGTGTACCAAAATGTATGATAAGAGGTAAAAGGAGAGTTGGAAACATATCCCGATCGATACAATTTTCCAGAAAGTAAAATAGTAGACACCTACTCAAAATGGGGCTGCTTTCTGCCTGCCATCCGGAATCGCAAACAGAACTATGGGCTTTGAAGGTCTAGTAAAAGGAACATCACGAATGAAGTAACCTTTCCTCTCTAACTGCAAAACCTCTCCATGCTTCAGATTTCGCAGGTTAGAATCTCCAACTGCAGCAGTCTCAAATCTTGTACATGGGTTAAGCACCTTGAGGAAGTTCCCTTCTTCTAAATCTTCTTCTTCCAGCTGTGTCCAAAATGACCAATCAAAAAATCAACATACGTACCCAACCATGATAGCATTGCACCAGCTAGGATTTCAGATTACAAAATCATGGGATGTAGCCTATCCAGTCCTCTTTTTTAAAATCACAACATATAAAGGAAGAAAAAGGAAGAAGCAACAAAAACCCACTAAACAGAACATCAAAGTATACAACAAACAAAAGCAATAAAGGTTCCTCTGAGCCACCAAAAAACAAAAAAAAAAAAAAAACATGCTGTTGAAGGTCAGGAAAGTATATTCCCATAGAAAGGCACAAAAATGAGAATTTTCAAAGAGAAAGAGCTACATCTCCTTAAGAACCTTTAAAAATCTTCTTATTTCTTTCCAACCAAATAACCACAACATGGCCAACACAACACACATCCACAAACATCTTTCAAGCCCCTCATAAACTTAAATTTTCAGGCTCGGTAATTCAAGAAGGAATTTGCGAAGCTGGCAATAGAAATATAATAGATCTCCTAGAGACTATAAATGTTGGGGAAAAGATCGCTAGAAACTGCCTCCAGGCTCCGACCCAAATATCCACCCTGAATCTTATTCTACTGCCATCACCAACTATCAACTTCACAAAAACAAAGAGACTATAAATCTAGCATATGGCATTCTAAGGACAGCAGCGAGAACTTCCCCTAAAAATGATCACAGGTATGATGATGTGTCTATCCAGCCTACTTGTAACATGACTAAGGTGTAATGATATGTCTACACTACATGTGTTCCATCAGTAGGGCCTATAATGTCATAAATTGACATCCAACATCTCCAAGATCCTATTCAGAGCAATGCATACATATATGCAGAGATGCACATAGGTGCCCTTTAGTGACTATATATAATTATATATGCAAACTCATCAACAAGCACCCTGTTTCTAGATTCCGGCTATATCACTTGGCTTCTACATCGTTATTCATGTTAAATTTTAATCATAATACTGAAAGAAAAAAAATCATACATTCAAATCACTACAAATTCATTTCAAAATTGAACACTTCTCTTTTGATAGGAGAGGATTGAACACTTTATAACTATGCATATAGAATCTGGATGGAAAAAATCATGATAATCGGTTGATTAATACGCACCTTCTTTTTTGTGATTAAATAGTCAAATCCCACCAATGTGAGGTTGACTAATTCACTTGTTTTGGGCAGCCAGGTGAGCTTCAACTTTGTAGTCTTCACGGATCCTTCAAGATGCAAAACCCCTGTTAATTGTGTCACATTTCCATCCTGGTCCTTAATAATTTCCTTCACAATAGCATTCCCCCAATCTTTTAAGGTCACTTCCTCATCTACCGAGACAGACTTGGCATCATCATGGTCTAACCATATACTCTTTGTATATGTTGTTGCTTTTTCGCCTGCACCTTCATATTTCCCATGCCTTGGTATGATACGGACAAATGGTTCATCAGGACCATTAGTGAGAGTCAACAGCACACGTCGTTCTTCATTGACAGCAGTGTGTCTGGGACACACAGGATCAATAATCTTCTTATTAATAGTCCAAAGTTTGTCCCATTCCATAAGATTGAGATTTTTCGAAGCACCCTGAAAATTTAAGTAAACAGAAATCAATCTTCTAGTCTTTCAAACAACAGTATAGTACATAGGCATAATGTTTATAGAGTATTACAAAATCAGAACAAGACTCCCTAACTAAGCCAATTTATAACCAAAGGAATTCATTAATGTGAAAAGAATCTTATCTACCAATTCCAAAAAAAAATTATATGTTGTAAGAAGACAAGCCATCTGGGTAGAGATTACTATTGATTACACTGGATGTACACAACAAATAAATAATATGGCAAGAATATGAAATTTGGAAATTTCTTTTAGGTAAGCTATGGATCGTACCTGTTCAAGAATAAACTGTATCAATGCCTCGACTTTCAGACCCCTACGCACTATTCCTTGGACAGTTGGAAAACGGGGATCATCCCATCCATCAGCCTTCCCATTTTGAACAAGCATGAGAAGTTTGCGCTTGCTGAGAAGTGTATACACCATATTCAACCGGCTAAATTCATAAATATGAACCTTTCTCATTCCCATATCCTCTTGAATCCTATAATATTGAGCATTGCGATCATGGTACTCACTAGATCGAAGTGCATGTGATATTCCTTCTCTAGCATCAACAAAAGGACAGGGAAAATCATATGTTGGATATATCTTGTACTTGGATCCAATTTTGTGGTGGGGAAGTGGATTACAACGGTAATAGACTGGATCTCGAAGAGATTTGTTTGGATCTTCATGTCTAACTTTCCACGAAGACAGCATTGTAAACCCCTCTCAGATCCCACGATCATTTCCTTCCACAATTTCATATTTTCCTCTACACTGTTATTCCTACATTTTGATTCAATCCCAACCATTCTTTCTTTCTGCATTTGATCACGTGGTGTATCATCAACATAGGCCTTACCCTGGCGAATCAAAGTCTCAGCCATTTCCATCAAATCTGGAAAATAATCTGAAGTATAGGTAACCGCTTCATATTTGATACCCAAAGTCTCAATATCTTTCAGAATATTGTCCACAAATTCATTGCTTTCTTTAGCAGGATTTGTATCATCAAAACGCACAATAAGTTGACCTTGGTAGCGCTGCGCAAAATACTGGTTTAATAGTGCTGCTTTCGAATGCCCAATGTGAAGATAACCACTCGGTTCGGGTGCAAATCGGAAGCGCACCTTGCCAATTTCAGCATCAGGAAGATCCACTTCAAAAGAAGGACGGCTGTCTGATTTAGGAGCCACTGGCTTTCCCATAAAACGTGAGTAACTAGACAACAAAAACAATGAAACACGTAATTGGTAACTCAACAATCCAAAAGAAATGAGAACAACTTATTATGTTAAACAACAGCAGTAAACACTGCTATCATGCTTATCAACTTATCACAACTTCCATTTTATGCTAAGCCTTATATATATATTACTATTACAATTTCAACAAAAACACACAAACCCCATCTCAAAAACTATCTGATTGATCAATTTAAACAACAAATTTGAACATAGAATGAAAATGAAAATCCAAAACGAAATCCAAAATGAAAATCCAAAAATGCAGAAACAAAATAAGCAACCTACAATGAAAATGAAAATCACTAAACATGAACATAATTTTAGAGGTTGAAGTTCATGGCAGCACAATGAAAATGAAAATCTCTCCCTATTTCCTAAACTAACCAATGTTCTAAAAGGTGTTTTTAGCATTGAGGCGTTTTCCTCTAATAAGGCGAGGCGTAAGCCTCACTAGGGAGAGTAAAAATACATAAAAATATATATATATGTAAAGCAATAAAGCACATAAAATTCATAATTCATAAAACAACAAATAAGTTCATAATTCATAATTCATAAAACAACCAATAAGTTCATAATTCATTATTCAATATGTAAATTATTCAAGTTCTGCACCAAAGTCCAAAGCAATAGTCAAAGTGACCAAATATCATCATTCATCAGAGCATAAGCATAACAATTTAACATACACACTGCATTACTGATTACTGCACACAAATATACAAACAAAAACAAAAAAACAAAAAAAAGCCCATAGCAGTCGATATATTAACGGCCCATATTAGTATATTACCATATATAGTAACGGTCCATAGCAGTCCATATATATTAACATACTAAATACATAAAATATAAAAAATATAAAAAATAAAAAAAAAACAGTTTGCTTAAAGAAAGAAGAAAAACAAATCAGAAAAAATAAGCAAAAAAAAAAAAAAAAGAAAGAAAGAACAAAGAACAAAGAACAAAACATAGGCAAATCAGAAAAAATAGGCAAAAAAAACGAGGAAGAGAGGAAGAAGATAAAATACGAGGAAGAGCGGAAGAGAGGAAGAAGGAAGAAGAAAAAAGAAGAACATACCTGGTCGTGGAGAAGAAGTGCAGCAGCAGGCCAGTAGCAGAGCAGTAGAGAAAAAGATGAGTTAGTGTCTCAGTGAAGAACAATAGTAACTTAACAAACCCTACACAATGGGTTTCTTTTCTTTTCTTTTCTTTTCTTTTTACTTATGGGCCTCTTTTTTGGGCTTTAAATACAATTTAAAACCCATCAGTTTATAATTTTCAATGGGCTAATCAAAATCGTCAAATTGGACATTCAAAACTATTAAAACCCAATTGAAAATACACTGTATTTGAGGTGGACAGCCTCATTACTAAGGATGGCAATGGGTCGGGTTGGGGTCGGGTCCTACTAGACCAGACCCAGACCCATCAAAAATATTTAGACCTAGACCCATGAAAATTTTCGGGTTCGGGTCTAGAACCGCGGGTCTTACGCAAACCCAGACCCGACCCAAGGACACGAATTTTCAAGGGTCCGGGTCTAGACCTGAGGACGCCGCGGACCCACCAAACCTTTAAAATACTAAAATCTCACTTTGTTTTTAGTTTTTCCTGTCTATTTTTATTTTTATAGGTTCAATTTTTAAAGTCAAAAACCAGTTCAATAATAGTGATTAATGAAAGAAAGCATCCCATTCCAAATTTCCAATTACACTCCACAGACATTTTTTAAAGCAATTTTATTTTTTTTATAATTTCCAATCAATAAATCTCACTTTCTTCCAAAAGATGATAATGATTTTCAATACTTTGAAATCCATATGAATGAGTAATGGGTGAAGAATATGGACAACTGATAATGATTTTCAATACTTTGAAAAGTAGAAACAAGTTGCAAAATTATTGGACAATAATATACAAAGAGAAGTGGTGTTTTAAGTCTCAATCGGTCAGTCCTCCTTGTCTACAAATCAAATGCCCCTAGAATTGTTTTTTTTGTTTTTGTATTGTAAGTTTATTCATAAAAAGCTGCACCAGGGGCTGGGAAGCAAAGCCAAAACGCAACAACAAGAAGAAAAACAGAGCAAAACCAAAAGAGGCAAGCTGCACCAGAGAAAAACAGGGTAAAAAAAATTCTTATAATTAAACGTGTTTGGGTCGTGGGTCCGGGTCCAATTGTCATCCCTACTCATTATGCCTCTGAGACGTAGTTGCGAGGCATATTATGAGGCGCAAGCCTCACTACCAGGCATTGAGGCTTAAGCCCCATTGTGATTGTTAGGATTTCGCCTTTAAGGCGCGCCTCAATGCGTTTTTTATAACCTTGAAACTAACTACTGTGTAATCAAGGATTAACAACCAATTTCTTTTAAAGAAACCCTATTTCTTAAAAAAATAACTTTTCTAGTATCAATGTCAGTTAACAAATTAACAACAAAATCAAATTTGAACAATTAGAAAACCATAAAATCCCATTTTAACGTTTTCACTACAAATGCGATATATAGTCCAGTGACAAACAAAAACAGAGTAAAACCATCTAATACATAAAGAAATTACACTAAAGATTCAGGGTTTCTGAGTAAGAACCTGTAAATAAGCAGCACTACAAGTATTAACTTGGATTCTGACTTCTAAGAAGCGATTCAGTAGTGGGTCGAGAAGAAGAGAAGGCAACAGCTTCAACGAACGAGGGAAGCAGCGGCGGACGGTAGCTGCAGACGGCGTCGACGACCTAAGGTGGATTCGGCGACAGGTAAGGCGACGGCAAGAGGTACGGCGACGGCGAGAGGTGCGGTGGATTCGGCGAGAGCGGCGGCAACGTCAAGAGGTGCGACGGACGGATGAACTGAAGGAGTGAAGGTTTTTATCTCTGTTTCTCTTCCTTTCTCTCTCTTTCTTTTGCTTTGTCTGATATAACCTAACCCTAACAAAACAAAGGGATATTATTGATTTAGTCCCTATGTTTTTCCGAAATATCTATTTTTTACTCACTTATCTATTTTTCACTGGATTAGTCCCTATGTTTTCAAAAACCCATCAATTTGGTCCCTTTGACCAGATTTTTGACGGTCAACGGTCACAAAACAAGTAAAATGACGTTTTTACCCCTAACCATTTATTTCCTTTTTAAAAAATAGAATAAAATATATAAAAAAATAGTTTTTCTTTTGAGAAAAAAAGAAGAAAATTTTGTTTTAAATAGAAGAAAATTAGTATTTTAATATTTTAATTAAATGATTTAAAAAAACTTAATCTGAATTTTTTTTTCTTAAATCAGTAAACAAATTAAAAGTAAACTTTTTATTTTCTTAAAAAGCAAAAACTGAAAAAAAAAAAAAACAAAAACAAAAACAAAAACATTTAAAAATAAAAAAGAGAAGGTGAAGATCCAATCTCCAGATTGGATCCCCACCGTCCATCATGATTGATGAACGGTGGAGATCCAATCTGGGATTGATCTCCACCAACATCTCTAGCTTTTTCTCCAGCTCATTATCTTCAATCTCTGTTCTACCTTCTTCTTCTTACCTTTTTCAATTTTTTCCAGAATATCTTCACTTCACAACCTGCAGTTACAGAGCAAATTAATCTCACAAACACCACAATATAACGACTCATTATTTATATGGACTCTTGGAAGCCAAAGCTACTCATGCAGCCTTGAAAAATGTTACTAGTAAAAGGCCATTTATACTGAGCAAATCAACTTTTGTAAGTTCTGGAAAGCACACTGCACATTGAACTGGAGATAATGCTACTACTTGGAGCAATTTCGATTGATGCATACTTTCCAAAAGGAAATTGGTTTGATCTATTCAACTACTCAAAATTAGTAAATGCAAATCCAAGAAAACAAATAAGGCTTGATGCACCAGCGGATCATATAAACACCACAATTCACAAATTTGATTCTTCTCTTTTCCCAAAACCAGATTCAAGTTCTATCTCTCTGACTTCTTACCAAATCGACACCCAAATCAAATCCCCAATTCATCTCTTTCACTTTGATAACACAAATCAAATCCCTAATTCATCGCCTCCACTTCGATTTTCAAACTCTAGCAATTTCGTCTCTACCAAGCAACCCATTTTCACTCTGTTTCAGTCTCAAAGCCAATTAAAAAAAAAAAAATGCACAGAAAACGCAAGCTCCGTCGAGTGGGGGTGCGCACGATTTAACCCGCGCACCACTGGCGGAGAGAGAGAGAGAGAGAGAGAGCCTAAACAAAAACCAGAGATCCAGAGAGAGAAACAAACCTTCGAAGCTCAAACATGGCAGAGAACCAAACAGCAGAAGATGATGACAACAAGGGATTCGACGACTTCACCTTCACAGGACCTGCTGCCGTACCACCTTCGACAAATCTCAAAATCAACGGTGGCGGCTCTGATCTCTCATTCAACAATCTCAAAATCAACGGTGGTGGTAATTACGACGACGACGACGACGATGATGACTGGGGCGATTTCGTGGCATCCCCAACTGTGTCTCGCAACCAGTCAATCAAAGCAAAACCGTTCCAATGATTTTTGCTGGGATTGGTTTTAGGTTTCTAGAGAGATATATTTAATTTTTTTTTATAATTTTGTGACTGTTGTTTTATTTATAATTTTTTTATTTGTATTTATATATTAATTTAATTTTTATTTAGATATATATATTTCTATTTATTTATGTGTTGACATGTGGCAATTAGTGTTTAAAGACAAAAATACCCTTGGGACCGTTTAATTTGACTAACGGTTGACTGACAGAAGGATGAAATTGAATGGTTTTGAAAAACATAGGGACCAATCCAGTGAAAAATGAATAAGTAAGTAAAAAATAGATATTTTAAAAAAACATAGGGACTAAATCAATAATATCCCCAAAACAAAAGAACCGGTCGTTTGAACCCCTTCTTTTTTTTCCCTTTTTTTTTCAAATTTCAAATTTAAGGGTATATTTGTCCAAAAGTGGTCAAAAGTTATGGAAACAATAAAAAATAAATTGGTGGCTAAAAACAATAAACCGATAAATTTGTTGGCTCTTTATGAATTCACCCCATTTTAATATATATATATATATATATATATATATATATATATATATAGTGTCTTGTTCTGGTCGGTGCGCACTGGTCACTGATGTAACTACATCAGTACTAATGCATGTGGACCACTGATTATGGAGAAGCATTGACAAATACATACACTTTGAGTCAAAGTATGTAAATTTAATGGTCAACATCCAACGCACCGATGAAGTTATATAAGTGCGCACTGACTTAAACATTTATACAGTCCCCATCTGGTCGGTGTATCCTGATATAACTTTATCAGGATATTGAATGTGAGCCACTAGTTTTGACAAGTGCATACACACTTAAGTCAAAGTATGTAAAACGAGTGGCTCACATTCAATATCCTCACGAAGTTATATCATGATGCACTGACTTAAAAATTTCTGAACATTTATATATATATATATATATAAATTCAATAATCAGTTCGAACTGACAAAAGTTATATTAGTCCCTTGCATGTGAGCCACTGGATTTAAATACTTTGACTTGGCTATATGCACTTGTCAGTCAAAGTATTTAAATCCAGTGGCCCACATACAAGGAACTGATATAACTTTTGTCAGTTCAAACTAATAATAGAAAGATTGTATATATATATGGAGAATTGCATTTTAGTCCCCGTAGTTTGCCTTATTCTAGGTTTAGTCCACAGTTTTTTTTTATTGTAACTTTTAGTCCTTCTGTGACAAAATCCGTCAAAAGACAAATTCTGCCATGTTAGTCGGACTAAAAGATGTTGATGCCCCTCTGACTGTCTGATACTCGTTGAATGACCATTTTGCCCTTAATTAAAAATTAAAAACAGATTCACAATATATATATATATATATATATATATATATATAATAGGTATTAAAAAAAAACAAATAAATATAAAATAAAACAAAACAAAACAAAAAAATAAAATAATTAAAAAATCTTCATCTCTCTCACCAATATGCAACACAATCATAGATCATAAAAAAAATTCTTTAATTTATGATCTGATACAACAAAAAATCTCAGTATACAACACAAAATCAAATGTAAAAATCTTTAAAAATTCTCTCTCACCAGTATACAACACAATCATCACTCATATGAAAAAAAATCAAATTAACATCACAAAATCATCAAACATATCATCTTCATCAATCCACAAAAAAGTTTAAAAAAAATTTCCAGAATTTATTTCTAGAATTTCTAGATTTTAGCCCACCAAATCAAAAGCCCCAAAAATCCCTAAATCAAAAACACACCACAACCATTATCACTCCCAAACCATCGGCCATCACAACTATCACTCCCAAACACACTCCCAAACCCTAGCCACCCACAAACACACCACCACCATTGTCAACCACCCTACCACCACTGTCAACCCATCGTATTTCAATCAAATCCCACAAAAAAAAAAAAAAAATATTCCACAAACCCAAATCGTGATCAATCGTGGCCCAAAACTAGTGTCTTGGACGATCGATCTTCGTCCTAGTCGACGATCGATGGTCTGAGACGACCGACTTGCACCAGCGTGCTGGTCGATTACAACCGGCGACAATTCTTCTCCACCGATGTGCTCAAAACGTAGATGAGATCTGGGTTTGGTGAGACCACCAACCCAACAGAAACCCAGATCAAAGAAGAGAGAGATGAGATCGGCGATCGACGCAACCAACCTCCGACTACCATCACTCGGCTTGAGAGAAAGAAGAAATGATCGTGAAGATGATGATGATCGATTTGGAGATGATGATGATGATCATGGGACTTGAAATCGATTTGGTTTGTGAAATCGGTTTGGTTTATGAAGATGATGATGAACTGGGTATGATGATGATGATCGGTTTGGAGATGATAATGATGATGATCATAAGGCTTGAAATCAATTTGGTTATTGAAGATGATGATGAACTGGGTTTATGAAATCGGTTTGGTTTGTGAAGATGATGGGTATGAACTGGTTTCTTGATTTAATTTTGGTATTGTTTTGATTTTAAAAATAAATATTTAGTAAAATTAAATTTTTTAATTTTAGTAAAATGACGTGGCATGATCTCATCCACTCATTTGTTTTTTTTATTTAATATATTATTAATTATATATATCAAATTACATTTATAGCCTTCAGCCCTAATTACCCTTTCTGTCCCCACTAAGGAATTTACCTTTTTACCCTTGTTGACCCTCGTTGACTTGACGGAACCCTAACAGAATTGGACGGTAGGGACTGGAATCCATATTGTCAGAATAATGATGGACTAATAGTTACAATACCAAAAAACCGTGTACTAAATGCAGATTAAGGCAAACTACAGGGACTAAAATACAATTTTCCCTATATATATATATATATATATATATATATATACAATTTTTCTATTGTTAGTTCATCCTGATATAAAATATATCAGGACGAAGAATGTGGACTATTAGATTTACATACTTTGACTCAAAGTGTATGCACTTATCAAAAAAATTTCATAATCTATGGTCTACATTCTTCGTTCTAATATAAAATATATCAGGAGGAACTGACAGTAGAAAGACTATATATATATATATATACAGTTTTTCTATTGTCAATTCGAACTGATATAAAATATATTGGTTCATTTCATGTGGGATATTGGATTTAAATACTTTGATTTGGCTGCATACACTTGTCAAAGCATCTTTTAAATCCAATGACCCACATGCAAGGAACTGATATATTTTATATCAGTTCGAACTGACAATAAAAAGACTGTATATATATATATACAGTTTTTCTACTATCAATTCGAACTAATATATCTTTTATATATATATATATATATATATATATATATATATACAGAAATTCTATTATCAGTTCGAACTAACAAAAGTTATATCAGTTCCTTGCATGTGGGCTACTGGATTTAAATACTTTGACTTGGCTGTATGCACTTGTCAGTCAAAGTATTTAAATCCAGTGGCCCACATACAAGGAACTGATATAACTTTTGTCAGTTCGAACTGATAATAGAAAAACTGTATATATATATATATATATATATATATATATATTACATTTTAGTACTATAAATTTTAAGTATTTTTCATTTACCCCCAACTCCAAACTCCAATTCCGCCCCTAGCTCCACCCCGTAATATGTGTTGCCCAATTATCTCAACCAAACCAAAACGAATTTATTTACCTTGAGAAATAAGTGGCAAGGGCATAGTTAATGGAACAGAGAATGTCAACGAACATCTTTAAACAGCGACGTAGCTTGGACCACCCAACTTTAAATTTTGAAATTTTCAAGGACAAGATGTTGATTAGGATTTTCAATATATAAAAAATAAAAAATATCTTAATTTATTTAGAAGGGATACTAATATATACTTTGTGGGATAGAAAATAATACTGGTAAATTGCTAATCCAATATAAGAGCATCTCAAATGTAAGAATGGGTTGTGAAAAAAAAAAATGTTACGTAAGATAAATAAACAGTTTATTAATAAATGTATCTCCAATGCAGTTATACATATTTAACATCAACCTGATGTGGTAAAATATATATATATATATATATATATATATATATATATATATTGTCAATATGACCGTCTATTTTTAGACGGTCTATTGCACGGTTATTTTTTCGGTTGACTCGAAAAATATTTAAAATTGACATTCATTTTTCATCTATTCTTAATAAAGAAATAAATAAAAAATAGTAAAAAAAATAGTAAAAAAAATAAAAAATATCGGACATGTAATTAAAAATAAATGTATTTTAAATAGAAATATTGGAGACCAAATTTTGAGTTAATTGTCATACAAGTAGGGGTGGCAAAAATCCCCAACCCGCCCCGCCCCGCCCCACCCCGGTCTGTTTGGGGTGGGTTTGAGGCAGTGAAAACAGGTAACGGGGTGGGTTTGGGGGCAGATTTTTTGACTGGGTCGGGTATGGGGTGGCCCCTTTTGCCCCGACCCACCCCGTTTGACCCGGAATATAAATAAATATTTAAAATATATATATATTTATATATATATATATATATATATATATATTATCCATCAAGCAGCAGTTACCATATATGACTCAATTGAATTGAATAATTAATAAAATGTAATCAAAATACTTCAAATAGAATAATAGTCAAAAGATTATTTGAAATTGAAATGTAACAAAGAAAAAAGATTGACTACTAGCAACTCAAAATTCTTTGTATAGCAAAATCTTACACTCACACAATAGCCCCGCTCATAAACCCCTGGAATTGCTTTTGGACTTCAACCTTCTTCTTCTACCACAACCTGTCCAGTCCACCATTGTTGTATGTATTTTGTATTTTTGTTTAAGTTATTTTAGGATTTGTAGTTTATACATTACCTATGAATTTAGTGTTTATTAAACTCAGTTATTGTGCTATGTTAAATTTAAATTTATTGCCATTTTTTTTTTTTTTAATGAAACGGGTCAAATGGGGCGGGTTTAGGGCGGAAGTTTTTGACCCGACTGGGTCACGGGTCGGGTTTGGGGCAACCTTTAAAAACGGGTTACCAGTTTGGGGTGGCCTTAACCCGCCTCGACCCGCCCCATTGCCACCCTGGTTTTTATGCCATATAAGAAGTAAGTACCTCGACATTGTTGTCATGTTAACGATTATTGGTATGCAAGCCACTTTTACATTAAAGATGCTCTCACTCAAGATAAAATCTTCCATGGATCCGTCTCACAGCTGATGGTGGTGAGACGGCCCAATTAAAGAGTGTCATATGGCACAAATAATATAATTAAAAAAAATAAAAAAAAATAAAGAGAGGAGATTTTTAATTTTGACCGTATTTTCCCTATTGTTTTACCTTCTTTCGGCATCTGGTAAGTTATAATATTTTTTCATCAGTTTATACATGTCTTACAATAACAAAGTCAATTTCCTAATTTTGTCTTTAAATTTGTTGAATGCATCTACATCTAGATCTACTGAGAACCAATTACCAAAACAACCGAGCAATCTGATTTCCAAATTTTGGTGGGGATCCAGGAATGGGAAGCGTAAGATAAGTTGGTTAAAATGGGACACCATGTGCCTTCCGAAAATCTCAAGGAGGTTTGGGGTTCAGGGATCTCTCGGCTTTCAATCAAGCTCTGTTGGCAAAACAGGCTTGGAGACTTATTGGAACTCATACCTCCCTTGCAGGCAAAATTCTGAAAGCCAAGTACTTTAAGAGATGAAATTTTCTCCAAGCTCCAATTAAATCTGGCTGCTCTTATATATGGAGAAGCATCCTTTGGGGTAGAGATATTATTCATAAAGGGATTCGGTGGCAAGTTGGGTGAGGAGAAGACATTTTAGTGTTTAAAGACCCTTGGCTCCCTCGCCCACTATCCTTCAAGCCCATCTCTCATTGTACTGATAGTTCTCTTCGGGTGTGCAATTTAATTAATCGTGATTTGAGATGTTGGGACAATGATATGCTTCAACGTCATTTTCTTCTAGAGGATAGGGACATTATTCGATCTATTCCTATTAGTTCAGTTGGGGATCATGATTGTCTGATATGGCATTACGATAAGAAAGGAATGTATTTAGTTAAAAGTGGCTACCGATTGGCTTTGAAGCATAAATTTAATGCTTCCTCTTCGAATCCTTCTCTGGCTCAAAATTGGTGGAAGACAATGTGGTCTTTAGGTATCCCTCCAAAAACAAAAAATTTTGTCTGGCGAGCTTGTTTGAATGCCCTTCCATCTATGGCCAATTTATTCACCCGGAATGTGGTTAAAGAGCCAGGCTGTGTTCAATGCGGTGCAGCTGCTGAGACTGTAGATCACATTTTGTTCTGGTGTAAGAAAGCAAGGCAGGTATGTAATCAAACTGTTTTTGCTTCCTTAATTGACTCCTTCTATGGTCTCTCTTCCTTGGAGGTTTTGTATGGAATTTCTTCTATGGTTTCTCGTTCAGATATGAATTGTATTTGCATGATTATTTGGTGTATTTGGTGGAATCGTAACCTCTCGAATTCGAAAGGAAATCCTAAATCAGCTGCAGACTTGGTGGATTGGGCTGTTTGCTTCTTGGAAGAATTTCAGGGGACTCAGCAAGTAATGTCCCCAAGCTGTCAGCCTTCCAAGGCTCCTTCTAAGTCAGGTTGGTTTCCCCCTCCTTATGGTTCTTTTAAGCTTAATACTGATGTGGCAGTTCAAGAAGGCATTCCTTTTATTGGTTTGGGGGCTGCTATTTGAGATCATAAATGATCAATTATTGCAGCTGTCTCTAAGCCTTTGCAAGGCTCTTTTAGTGTAGAAGTTGGTGAATTTCTGGCCTTCAGAGAAGGTTTGCTTCTTGCCAAGAACTCAAATTTAGGAATGCAGTTTGCTGAAATTGATGCTGTCAATGTTGTTCAAAGTTTAAACTCCTCTGGTTCTGTTATTAGTGATGTAATTTTCATAGTCAAAGATATATTAGCCTTACTGAAAGAGGTGGGAAATTGTAAATGCTATGCTATTTCCAGGATAGGAAATACACTGGCTCATGTCCTAGCCTCTATGGCTGTCTCCTCTCGACAGGAGATTTCTTCGCTGCACGACAGCCTGGTTGTTCCTTGAGTTTATGTTAATATATTTGTCTTTCTTCAAATATATATATATATATATATATATATATATATTTACAAACACGGGATTATTCATTTATTCTCAAAACTCATATATATATATATATATATATATATATATATATATTTACAAACACGGGATTATTCATTTATTCTCAAAACTCAAAACTCATTTCCTTTTTCATTTAAAGAAATAATAATAATAAATAAATAAATGACCTAAATCATTTTCTAAGTTAATGATAAAGTTGAGATTTGAGATTAAGATTAAAAAAAAAAAATGTAGAAGAACTTAAGATTAACTTTGAGAAGAAATCTCTAGAACCGGAAAATAGAAATAAAATGAGTTCAGAGTATGAGTCGGCGGTTTTTGTTGTGAAGAGAGGAAGAGATGAACTGATCAAAGTTCGAAAATAGGTTTAGGCTTTTGTTACGTTTGTGTTTTTAAAAAACTTAGCCATGTGTTGCTATTTGACTGTGTCGCTATTTGACTGGTGGAGAAAAAATAAATGTTTATTTTTAATAGCTATGACAAGTGTCACCCTTTCATTGGATCTGTCTTACCAACATCAGCTATGAGACTGATCCATGAAAGATTTTCTCCTTAATCAAACTCTAGGTGCTTCTTTTTATCTTCCGCGATCTCCTTTCAATTTTTTTTATATTTTTTTTTACTTTATTATAACATTCTTCTCAATTCAAATGTTTGACGGAAAAACCTAACCAACTACACCAAATTTATAGAGATTTTGACTCAACTTTAACAAAGAATTGAAGATGAAACAAAAATAATAAGAAGGTAAATCCAAACAATTAATATTAACATATAGTTTTACATAAAATACGGGTGGTTAGATTTTTTTTTTAAGTACCTTTTAATGGTATGATATTGATCACGATTACTATATTAGGACAATTCTAATTTTCAAGGGAATAGTCAATTTAATCATTTCACGTTGTAGTGAAGAACTGAAGATGCATATAGATATAAATCTTCCTAACATTTTATGGTAAGAGTCGTGTTAACTTGTGTTCTACGCATTAAGATCATTACCGGTGCAGAAAATTGGCATTGGGATTTGGGGAATACATAAAAATAATTCTTATAGTCATAAACCCCAACTAGATCCAACAAAAAATATTTGGACTGAGGTTGCAAACCCCATTGGACCTAAATAAACATCAGATGGTCTAGCTCGGCCCACAATGTTGACACCTCTAGCAATGGCTTCAAAAGAGCATTTGTATGTATGTTGTTTTCAAATAAAAACTATTCATCGTAGAAATAGTTTCATTTTTCAAACAGATAATTAACAACTGCTTCTTACATTTATAAGGTTTTCAAATTTATAAAACTTTTTATATTTGGCACATTTTATTAAATGATTATGCACCTCCCATTTCAATGTAATTTGCTTGCGACTTTTATAAAAATGATCAAACTAATCTCTGTTTTTATTTATTTATTTAAATTATATCATGTTCATCATCCAACCAAATTTTAGTTAGTCAACACTAACATTCAAATGTTATTTTATAGTACAAAAATACACTTTAAAAAATTAATAATTATTTTTTTAAAATAATTGTAAAATAAAAAACTAAAAAATGAAAAAAAAAAAATATATATATATATATATATATATCTAAAAGGAAAAAGAGGCCAAGTTCATTGTCGAACTCCTATCATCCGACAATGGAGGTGGCTCCCATTTCCAGCTGCCGTCCATGATCTATTCACAGTCAAAGGAGACTAAATCTCCTCCTGTTGTAGAAGAGATAGAATGACCGTTCGATCTTCTCCCTTAGTTAATGGAGATCACCACGGGCCACCTCAGATTGACTATCACAGATTCATAATGGATGCAAATCGTTGACACAGGCTTTGGCCATCTTGGAATATCCTCTAAGAATTGACGTAGCCATTCAGCATTCTCACCACATTTATCTAATGCTATAAACTCATATTCCATGGTGGATCTGGCTATACACGTTTGTTTGGAGGATTTCCAGGATATTACCGCACCTCCTAGTGTGAACACATACCCACTAGTGGATTTTGAATCTTACATATCAGATATCCAATTAGCATCAGTGTATCCTTCTAGGACAGCAAGATATCTGGTATAATGCAGTCCATAATTACGAGTGAATCGTAAGTACTTCAGTTCTCTTACTATTCCTTTCTAGTGATCAGTTCCTAGATTACTCGTGTATTTGCTTAATTTGTTAATTGCATTAGCTATGTCTGGTCTTGTATAATTTGTTAAGTACATCAGACTTTCTATCACTCGTGAATATTCTAGTTGAGAGACGCTCTCACCCTTATTCTTAGATAGGTGTAGATTTGTATCTACTAGTGATAGTCAATCAGCAATAGGAAGAGCACAGAGCAACATGTATACTGGGAAGTCTAGACATATACGTCGAAGACATAATACCATTAGACAACTAATCTTCAATGGGGTTATCACTATTGACTATGTAAGGTCAAAAGATAATATTGCGGATCCGCTAACTAAAGGGTTAAATAGAGAATTGGTTGTGACATCATCGAGGGGAATGGGACTAAAGCTCATGAGATAAAAAGTTGATACAATAGACACCCAACCTAGTTGACCGGAGATCCTAAGATCTAGGTTCAATGGGACAACCAAGTTGTAAGACTTAGTTGGATCACTGTGGGGGTTACCCTCAAGTCCATTCCTATGATGAAACAGTGCTACCTGTAGGGAAAAGGTTAAACTATGTTTTTAATGATTCTTATGCGTTGAAATTCCAAGCTATGAAAATTCGAGCAGAGTAATACGAGTTACTCTTAATTAAGAAATCACCTATGTGAGAGAGAAGTGGGGCCGTTTCTAAAAGAGAATAGTGAAAGGGTTATATTCTCCAACGACTCTCACAGAACCAGGCGCATGTTCATGGCCAAAACGAATATAACAGTAAGAACCAAATCGGGTCTAAAAGATACCTATGTAAGGTGTGTGATCGTTTACACAAAACGGCAGAACAGTTCAAGGATATCACATCTACTGATCAAGCAGTAAAGTAAGCATACCATTACAAGGGAAGGTTCAAAGGGTAACACCCACCTATCATATGCATGTTTCAACTGTTTGAACTTACCAAACATCATCTCTCGTGTCTCCTAGGTCAATTTCATTCATGTGGGGGATTGTTGGAAATTTTGTGATAAACTCTTAACTTGAGAGCACAAATTGAGTATGATTAATTCCATGAAAATGGAAGATTAAAGTGTATTCAAATTCTCCTCCGTGAGAGCTTCGAAATGGTATATTTAAACTCACAAAATAGTAAATGGGTGAATGAGAAATTAAGTCTCAAGGTGAGCCCAAAATATGGTGAACAATGGCACATCCCACATTGGTTAGGGAAGAAACTTATATGTAGTATATAAGTAAATGTGTGATAGTAGCTATCAACATGTGTGTGGCATAGAGATTCTCTCTCGTGCGCGCGGGGGGGGGGGGGTGCAAATCATGGACTTCAAACCTTCGAATGCACGACTCGTGTGTGGGCATGTCCTGCGTACACGAATGCCGCTCCGATTGGACCGTGAAAGTACAGTTGACTTTTTACCACTTCCCTAAGTCAAACATTTTGTGTGAAGAATAAGGAAAGCTTTAACTGTTTGGATTATGATTTTCTTACTTGATCACCAAGAATACATAATCGGATTTTTAATTATTATTTAATTAAAATTATTTCCTTATTAAATCGAAATCATGCTCATATGTAGTATAAAAGTAAATGTGTGATAGTAGCTATCAACATGTGTGTGGCATAGAGGCTCTCTCTCGCGCGCGCAGGGGCGGTGGGGTGCAAATCATGGACCTCGAACCTTCGAATGCGCTACTCGTGTATGGGCGTATCTTGCGTTCATGAATGCCGCTCCGATTGGACCATGAAAGTACAGTTGACTTTTTGCCACTTCCCTAAGTCAAACGTTTTGTGTGAAGAATAAGGAAAGCTTTAACTGTTTGGATTCTGATTTTCTTGCTTGATCACCAAGAATACATAATCGGATTTTTAATTATCATTTAATTAAAATTATTTCCTTATTAAATCGAAATCGTGCTCACCAAGATATCGTACTCAACAAGATATCGTACCTAACAAGATATCGTGTTCACCAAGATATTAACCAAGGAATTTTTGAATTTATCCCTAAACCCTAGTGCTTCGGTTTTGCCTATAAATACCCTAGTATTCTTTTCATATCATTTTATTCCAGAATACACATAGTTTACGGCAGCCGAATACCTTATTCTCTTCTTTGTTCTTGGTAAGTTTGAGCTCGGTTTGAGTTTGCTAAGAGTGGCTTGTGCTTCGCACTTCCACTGTTAAACCATTGTATCTTGGGAGACGATCGCTATACAGATACGGTGTAATATATGGCGAAATCGTCTTAAGGACATTGTGTGAAACACGGGCCTCGGTTTTTCCCTATCCGGTTTGCTAACGTGTTGGTTTGATTTCCGTTTTTCTACGAGTTCTGACCAGATTATTGATTTACCTATCCCCTGGTGGCCCTTTTATTTCTTAAAATAATTTTGAACTTTTTATTTCTCTCTTTTGTTTTTGAAGAAAATACTTTTTATATTAATCATTGAATCAAAATTTTTATTAAGTTATTTAATAATATTTGTAGTTTTTTTAATTCTTTTTTTAGTTTTAATGTTTATTTGATTTTACAAGGTTAAATATGAAAATACCCTTTCATCGTTAAGGTTGATTAATTGAAATTTGGTTAATGGATTAAAATGGTACCATTTAAAAAAAATCAGAGACCAATTTGGTCACTTTTATAAAAGTCGGAAACTACTTAGAATTGAAAAGAAAGATCTGAATTACTTGTAAAAGTCGCAACTAAATTACTACTATATTTAAGAGACATTTCATGTGATAAAACATTATGTTCAAATAATTTGATGTGTTTACTAATAGGGAATGAAAATAAAAGGGAATCAACTTTCATTATAAAGAGAATTAGGAAAAAGGAACTTCATTACCTAACGAAGTATAATTCTTTATTTATTGTGAGATCGATGTAAATTATTCCTAACGGTTTTTATTTTTTTAGTAAACACAGTAATCACACATCAATGTAATTAATTTTCTAACGGTTTATACTTTTTAGTAATCACACATCGGGAATTAATTTTTTTCCCACATCGGGATTCCTAATTAATTAATGGGCCCTTGTAAAGATATAAACATTAAAAATACATAAATAAGTGTCTGTAATCTTGTTAGGATCAAAATCAAAACGTTTAACAAAATAAATGCTTTCACGACATGTCTCAAATTCTCAATTGTCTTATGGTTTTAAGAAAACAAAAACTATGACCATGGAAACAAAATAAAAGCAACGAAATAGACACGTGGAAATTGCCCATCGAAGCTTCTTAGCCAATATCTATCAACTACTTCACAACCAAACACAAAATATTTATAATTAAAAAAGCAAAAAAGCGCAGATGGTCAAAAGACAACATCGGACCCCACACGCGTTCGTAGAATGCCACGTCACAGACCACACGTGTGCATTCCTCAATCTCCACGAACACGAACAAACACAACGATTCTCAAATCACTTTCACTTCCTCAACATATAAATACAAAATCCTCCCTCTCGCTCGCTTTCTCTCTTCAGAGAAAAAGAAGAAAAAAAACTAAAACCCAAAAAATATATAACCAAAAATTTAAAAAAAAAAAAATTAAACATTAATCGCCTTTCCATTTATATCAATCAGAGTTCTCGAAACCCTAGTGATATTTATCGTAAGTATCATATCATTCTGTTCTATATAACCCTAACCCTGTTTTTCACAATATCCTCTCTTTTATCGTAAAGATACGAATTTTTTTTTTTTTTTTGGAGAGAGAGAGAGGTTGAGATGGCAGCGACAGGGGTTGCGACACCGGCGGTTGGTGGTGGTGCTGCGGTGGCGACGGCTGCTGGGGCGGTGGCCGGAGCGGCGGCGGCGGGGATCGGGAACGCGTCTCTGTACGTGGGCGATCTGGAGCAGAACGTGAACGAGAGCCAATTGTATGATCTTTTCAGCCAGGTGGCACAAGTTGTGTCTGTTAGGGTTTGTCGTGATCAGAACAAAAGATCTTCTCTCGGTTACGCTTATGTTAATTACAACAGCCAACAAGATGGTATGTTCAATTTGATTTTGATTAATCCAATCAATGTTTTTGATAATAGATTTGATTGATCTTGTAAGGTGTTTTTTTTTGTTGGATAATTGAATAGGGTTTTTGTGAGTGTGATTGATTAATGTGTTATGTTTGGAATGTTAAATATTGTAGTTGTTGTCCAACCATCAACAGAATTTTGTGTTATAATATGATTAAGTGTCAGTCTTGTTCTCAATCATGTGAACTGACAGTTTTTGTAATTAAATAGTCACATGTCACTGACACTCGCACTATGATGAGAGTTTACTTCATAGTAGAAAACATGAATCAAATCGGGGCATATGCTTTACTTGAAATCCATGTAAGGAGGCTATAATTATATATATATATATATATATATATATATATATATATGTATGTATGTTTATTTATTTGTTTGGTTGAGTCTTGACCTCAATTTTGATTTTGGTCATTTGCAGCTGCTAATGCAAAGGAGATTTTGAACTTCACTCCTATCAATGGGAAGCCTATCAGGATTATGTATTCTCATCGGGATCCAAGCATTAGGAAGAGTGGATATGCCAATGTTTTTATCAAGAACCTGGACACTTCCATTGATAACAAGGCATTGCATGACACCTTTTCTTCCTTTGGGGCCGTACTTTCTTGCAAAGTAGCTCTTGACAGCAATGGTCAATCCAAAGGGTATGGATTTGTACAGTTTGAGAATGATGAAGCTGCTCATAGTGCGATTAAGCAACTGAATGGCATGCTGTTGAATGACAAACAGGTTTATGTTGGTTTTTTTGTTAGACACCAAGAAAGGGATCAAAAAAGTTCTTCCCCTAAATTCACTAATGTTTATGTCAATAATTTATCTGAAACAACAACTGCTGAAGACCTTAAGAAAGTTTTTGGCTCTTATGGTACCATCACCAGTTCAGTTGTTATGAAGGACTCAAATGGAAAGTCTAGATGTTTCGGTTTTGTAAACTTCCAGAGCCCAGATGATGCTGCTGCTGCTGTGGAAAACTTGAATGGGTCCTCCAATGGTGACAAGGTCTGGTATGCGGGGAGAGCCCAAAAGAGGGCCGAAAGGGAGTCGGAGTTGAGAGCAAAATTTGAACAGGAAAGAATAAGCAGGTTCGAAAAATTGAAAGCTGCTAATCTATACCTGAAAAATCTGGATGATAGCATAAATGATGAAAAACTTAAGGAGTTATTTTCTGAGTTTGGAACTATAACATCAACCAAGGTATAAATCTTTTTGTGTAAGATGTAGCTTTTTTAATTTTTTTTCATTGCTAATATTTCCATTGCTACCATTTTCTAGTGATAATATTAATTTGTGTTTCTCCCACAAATTTGTTTGTTTCAGGTCTTGCTTGATCCACAAGGGCAGAGTAAGTGCTCTGGTTTTGTTGCCTTTTCTACGCCCGAGGAAGCTACAAAAGCTGTAAGTTCTCTAGTTCTTTTTCTGGAACTTGTAGTTGCAAAAAGCTCAGTGTGTCTAATTGCATAAGCTACTTCTGTCTTTTTCTTTTCAGTTGAATGAAATGAATGGAAAGATGATTGGCCGAAAACCTCTTTATGTTGCTGTGGCCCAGCGCAAAGAAGAAAGGAAGGCTCGGCTTCAGGTGACCTTTGTGATTGCATCTTTTGTTGTCATATGGGAACTTTGTTGAAATGTGTGTTTGTATTTGTGTATTTATAATAAATTTATCTTTAATGTAGAGTTATCGCATGTGCCATTTTGCGGGATAGAGAAAGCTTTATTACCTTAGCATTCGTGTAGCACTAAACTAAATCAGACTGCTCTTGAGCCCAGTAATAACTTTTTGTTTTCTTTTTAGGCACAATTTACTCAACTCCGAGTGCCTGGTGGAATGTCTCCTCTGCCTTCAGGAATTCCTGGGTATCATCCTGGAGCAGCTAGGCTTGGTCCTCAACAGCTTTATTATGGCCAAGGTACCCCTGGCTTAATATCTCCTCAGGCTTCTGGATACGGTTTTCAGCAGCAAATGTTTCCTGGAATGCGCCCCGGTGGTCCAAATTTTATGATGCCATATCACCTTCAAAGGCAAGGACAGCCTGGTCAGCAACGCAGCATGGGGGTAAGACGAAATGGAAACCCCCAACAGATGCAGCAGCCACAGGTGCATTCATCATTCTCTTCAATTCTTCTCTTTTTACCTTGTACTTGTGTTGGATGCTCCATCGACTTTCTTTTTATCTGTTCTGAAATTTCTGTTTCCTTTTCAAATTTAGTTGTTGCGGAACTCCAATCAAGGGATTAGATACATGGGTAATGGAAGAAATGGTGTAGACCCATCTGTCGTTTCAATGATGCCAATGCCTTTTGATGCTTCGGGGATGCCAGTTACTCCACTTGATGCCCAGCGATCTGGGTCAATGCCAGTTTCAACACTTACATCTTCTCTGGCTTCTGCCAGCCCTGCTGATCGTAATAGGGTATGCAATCTCATATAAATTTGGTCAAAGTAGTTACTCTGTCTTACTGAAATCAGTGTACTTAATGTGTTGCATTTATTTCAGATACTGGGTGAACAGCTTTATCCCCTTGTAGAGAGTATTGAGCATGTGCATGCATCGAAGGTGACTGGGATGTTGCTGGAGATGGATCAAACAGAGGTGCTACATCTTATTGAGTCTCCAGAAGCTCTCAAGACAAAGGTTGCTGAGGCTATGGCTGTACTTCAAGAAGCTGTAGGAGGACGATCTGACATCAGTGATAAGTTTGGTTCATTTCCGCTGAACGAATGAATGGCCCTCAGGGCTCTCTGTCATTCTTTTTGAGGGTTCTTTTCTCTTCTAATTCTTTAAGATTCTTTATGATTGGTGGGGTAAGTATTTAAACGGTTGAATTTGTTTAGGATTACAGGATTTTACTGGCAGTACTTTTTTTATCATCTTTTAGACAGATTATTGTTATTTGATTGACATATTTTTTAGGATTTAATTTGGTATTTGAAAGACAATAGCTTTCTTTGTCTCATTTATTGTTTTGATTATCTATTGGCTCGTAGAAAAAGCTCAATATCAAATTAACCAAAAGTGTCATACTAGAGAATAGTAAATTGAAAAGATCAAAACTATACATCTTCAGATAAAATCAGGGTGGATGTCATCTTCTACTTCCTCTTGTTCATTTGTTGTAGTCTTGAAAACACCATTGCTCAATTTGCGCTTATGATCTTGCAAGTCATTCTCTTCTCGGTCATCTTCTGTCAAGTATTCACTCCATTTTGAAGCAGCCTTGCCCATGGTTGTTTGACAATTCCTTGGATTCTTCATGTCCTCTTGAGTCGCATTGTTCATTGTTGGTTGACTAGTCCTCGGCTCCTCATCTTCTTCACTCAAATAATCCTTCCATTTTGAATCAACCTTGGCCCTGCTCTGCTGAGATTCCTCTGCCTCCATATCTCTAACTTCAAACACAAACAATGTTACTCCCAGTTAGTCGAAATACATGATTGTTTGCTAATGCATTGGTACAAAACTATACAGATTCTCGGTATAATAGTAGGATTTAGCTAGCATACCGGATATATATATATATATATATATATATATATATATATATATATATATATATATATAGACATGTAGTCACAAGGAATGCGGACATTATCTATTTTCAATATTTTTAGTTTTATCGGATAAACTTATAAAGACAAAAAAGGAAGTTAGTTTTTAATTACCTTGAGCTTGAGAAGAGAAAATTGATTTGTAAAATTGATCATATCCTTCTCCCTCTTCACTGCTATTGGTCAGTTTTGGTTTCTTGTTTGGCATCTCTGTTTCTAGCAGACATTGACATTTTACAAACATTAAAACTGCTTTCGAATAAAATTGTCAAATGGCTTCCAAAACACATTGCAATTTACCTTCTTCTTCCTGTTGCTCCTCATGCGGTCGGTCTTTGAGAGACATGTTGAAAGACTGCACGTATTGGCGGAGGTCCTTGGCGTTGTAGCCCTGCGCAAATACCTTCCGTACCGACTGCTTCTGGTTGCACACCACGCACGTCCACTTGTTGCTGCTCTTCTTCTTTTGTTTCACCTGTTCATGTTTTTTACAAATCAAATCACAATCTCAAAATCATTTCGCATCCATATCATTACAACAGAATTAAAGAGAGAAGGGGATTTTTGCCTGCATTATAGAGCACTGGCAGCATTGGAGAGCAATGAAGACAGTGTTCGACATTATTTTATTTTTTTTCTGGTTTCAATCGAGAGTCTGATCAGATTTGGAAAAAATAAATCGTGAGAGGTTTTTATCTTCAAATTTTGAATGTTTCGCGCCAAAACTTTTACATAATTTTAAGCGGTTTAATTTAAGTGGGTTAAGTCGGCCCAAAAGTTTGTTGTTTGGACTCTTTTGGGCTCCGATGTTTACTTGTGGGCCCATTCTTTGATCTCTAAAAGTACTTTTATACAAGGACAAGGTGGTTATAGTTATTTTTATTTTATTTTGTTTTGTTTTGAGGGTTAATTGCACAAACATACCCTCTATTGATCTAATAAAGTAAATTTTCAAATAAATACCTTATTCAAACACAAACATCTCAATTGGAATGTGCCTGGGGTATGAAAAGTCAATAGTGTCCTTGGAGAGATTATTTTAGTGGGTAAATTTCACAAACAACCCTGAATTTAGGTATAATTGTATAAATATTCATTTTTTTTTTTCTAATAATTACATAAATATACCCTACTATTATTTGACTTTTGTTAACTTTAACCTTTAACTACATTTGTATCCCGAAATGACTAAAATACCCTCGAAAACTTATTTATCTTTTCTTTTATTATTTAAAAAATATTAAAAAATATTTACTTAAAAAATTGAAAAAATTAGTACAATTTTTTTTTGTTGCTTTTATTTTCTTTTTCTTTCTATCATTTTTTTAAATTACATTTTCCATGTCCCCAAACACCAAATTTTCAGATTTCAAAAACCAACTTTATCACCAAAACATTCAATTTCATACTCATCAACCCATAAACAATTTCATTTCATCAACGCAATCAAAATCCACCAACAATTACATTTAATCAATAGAATCAAAACCCACAAAACTCACTAAACACAATCAAAACTCACTAAACACAGCCATTTTTCTAGTTTTGTGGGTTCTAATTGTGTTTAAAAAAATGATAGAAAGAAAATGACAAAAAAATTGTACCGATTTTTTTAATTTTTTAAGTAAATATATTTTTAATATATTTAAATAATAAAAGAAAAGATAAATAAGTTTTGAAGGCTAGTTTAGTCATTTCAGGATACAGATGTGGTTAAAGGTTAAAGTTAACAAAAGTCAACTGACGATAGGGTATATTTATGTTATTATTAGAAAAAAAAAATGAATATTTATACAATTATACCTAAATTCAGGGTGGTTTGTGAAATTTACCCACCAAAATAACCTCTCCCTTTTACCCAATGACTCTATTGATTTTATATACCCTAAACACCTTCCAATTGAGATGTTTGTGTTTGAATAGGACATTTGTTTGAAAATTTACTTTATTAGATAAATAGAGGTTATGTTTATGCAATTAACCCTTGTTTTGAACAATGTCAACTATTTCCAAGTTTGGAGATAAGAGCAGGCAACTCGAATACACAACTTCAATAATGTAGGTGTGTGTGGAGGTATATTCAGTGTTATAGTAGGTGCTAGGCGCTAGTTAGGCAGAGACCCACCTTCTAGCACCTAGGCGATTAATCGGTGATTAATCGGTCGATTAATCGGCCGGTGAATTTAAGCCTATTTTTTATTTTTCTGTATAAAAATTCAATCTCAAACAAATTCCAATTATCAAATCCAAACAAAACTCTTTCTAGGTATTTATAAAGTTGGTCAATTAGGGGTATAAGTGTAATTATTGAAGAAAGATTGAAGTTATTGTGATTTTATAAGAGATCAGGGGGCGTTTCATAATTTGCAACTCAAATAAGTGAAGACAGCACATAAGTGAAACGACGCCGTTTCATTAAAAGGGGGCAACAGGCCAGGCCCAACACATGAGCCCAAATGTTTGCCCAATATATTTTCTGTGTACACCCCAGACAATTACTAAACGCACCCCACCTTCTCCACTTCATCTTCAACCTCACGCTTTCCTCCATTGCCGACGAACTCCAAGCTATTCCAGTCGTCGGAAACGTGATCCTGGGCCTTATTCCAGCTGATTTCCGGTGTAAAAGAACGGCGCCTAGCTCAATTACTCGGCCACGTGGCCGATTACGCGGCCACGTGTCCGATTACGCGGCCACGTGTCCGATTACGCGGCCACGTGTCCGATTACGCGGAGGCCGCCTAATTGGTCCGATTTGCAATTTTCAAGGCGTTTTCCGGCCGCCTAGCTGTATTGCTCCGACTAATCGGCCTAGGCGGCCGCGTTTTCGAACACTGGGTATATTACTATAACAAACTCATTTGATTTTCTATTTTTATTTTTATTTTTAACAAATAATAATATCTTTAACAAACAATTATGATTATTTTGTGTAATTTCTTGGGAAAAATTGTGAAAACAATGAATTGAGATTCCAAAAGAGGAAAAAAAAAATTAGTAATAACAAAAAAAGATACATCTAATAAATTATCCCTTTTTTTATTATTACAAAATATTGGGATTGAAAGAGGGGGCATGACTTGAACCATCAAACTCGTGGATGCAGGTGTGAAGACTTTTCCATTAAGTCAACTTCATATTGCCCTAATAAATTATCTATTACGTATTAAAAATAAATTATATAATACCCTAACTTATACACAACACATCATATGATATAAATAATGAAATAAATGTGTATTTCTTCTCACATGATATAATTTCCATTAGTTTTGACATTATAATAATTAGGGTGGCTCTAGCCACCCAAAATAGTTTACCCCCTTCGTACAAAATTTCAAATTTAATAATTTACTCATAACAATATCTAAAATGTTAAGATTAACCCTAAATATTAATAACCATTTTAATTAAATTTTAAGAATTTATTTATTTATTTATAAATTATCAATAACTAAAATTGCTCTATTGCTACCCAAAAATAATTATCCACACACCATTTACTCTCTACACCAACCATACAAAATTTCAAATTTAATAATTTACTCTTAACAATATCTAAAATGTCAAGATTAACCCTAAATATTAAAAACCATTTTAATTAACTAAATCAAACAAATTGTGAATTTGTATTTATAAAATATCAATAACTAAAATTGTTATTATAAGAAAAAAACAGCTTATACCTACTTTGAATTTGGATTGTAGAGAAAAAAAATTCAACCTTTGCCTCTCTTTAATTTGTGTTTCAACAAATTTTAAGCTTTTCAAACAACCTGTCCAAAATATATATATATATATATATATATATATATATATATATATAAATCTTGTACTCGACTGATACGAGTTTCTAAAAAAGATTTGGTTTGGCATGATACATCATACGTACATGCCTGGAAGAGTCATGTTTAGATATTTAGGGGCTGTCCGGTAGAGCCAAAAATGGCTGTTTTTGTTTTTATTTTTCGAAAATGATTTTGAATTCGCGTTCGTTAACAATTTTTCATTTTGTTTCCAAGATACATAAACAAAATGAAAAACAAAACCAGTGTTAAACGTGAAAATTTTGAAAAACAACTTAAACTTGTTTTTCATTTTGTTTTTTGTATAAATGCAAATTATAATAAATATCTAATAATTTATTATTTAATGACAATTTTTGATATTTTGTATCAATTTATTGTCAAATTTTGATTTTTTTCCGGCTAACCTACTAGACGCATTTTGTGTTTTTATTTTCATAATATAGCTTTCAACATATGATATCAAACGTGTTTTTAGATTTCAAAATTGAAACCAAGAACAATTTTTTCATTTTGTTTTTCTTTTTGAAAAACAGCAACAAAAAAAAAAAAAGTATTCGTACTCTCATAACTCAAGTTGGATAACTTGAGTTAGGCGCTAGTCGGGCGGTGGACCAGTGCCTAGCGCCCAGGTAGATTTTCTAGGAGGCCGTTTTTTTTTTCCCTACCTATAAAACCAATAATAAAACTCATATTATGACAAAATTCAAACAAAATCATCAACATAATTCCCTTTTTGTTTTTATGTCTTGTACCTATTTAATATAGTTTTACTTTTTGTTGTATATTTTAGATTTTTACATTGAAAGAGGATATGTTTTGTTATTTTACAAATATACTTTTTAAAAGTCAAAGACTCAAAAATCTTTATTCTTTCATCTCTCTTTCACGCCTTCTTCTTCTCTCTCTCTTTCACGCCCCCAATTTTCTTCCACATTTTCTCTCATTTCAAGCTTTCTCATTCCTCCATTAAAGCTTGTTTTTGAGTTATTTTTCATTAAATCTTGGTGGGTTTTTGTTAACCGCTAAAAATCACAGGGGTTCAAAGAAGAATTTTCCATCCACACCAGAGAATATTTGATGTAGAAAGACATCATAGAAGAACATCCTAGTACCCCGCCACTAAATTGACCAAGTACGCCTTCTACCAATTTAGATCAAGATCAAGGGCTCCTATACCCCATGGTACCAAGAAATATAGAAGCCAAGTTCCTAAGGACCCCGCTACTACAAAATCCTAGTACCCCGCTACCACACCAACCCGGTATCCCGATACCCCGACTTACCGATAACGTGATCCAGTAGGAGGCGGGATATTTGGGTATCCCAATCCCTCCTAGAACCAGCATGCCAAGCAGTAAGAGCATCAAAATAACAGACTATCGAGGGAAGAGCAAGCACGCCAAGATCAAGCTACAAAGAAAGACAATGAGACGTCGACGTTTAAATAACAAGGAAATTGACTCATTCCCGCCACTTAAGAGTTCTACTAGAAAGCAAAGTCAACTCTGTCAAATTCCGCCAAAAAAGGGATCACTTGATTCCTTGAATCAATCCCACGATCTTCTCGCCTATCGCCACGGAACATCCCGTAAATCACTAAGCCACTGGACTGAATTGAGGGGAGTGCATAACAAGAAATGGGACATATATAAAGAACATGATACTCGACAGAAAAGGGGGGGCAGGACTGGAATCAAAAACCCTAAAGTTCTATTTTTCACTTATCAACATGCACGAGATCTCCATCGCCAACAATGTTTTAGCCCTCCTACCATGATAATTGAAAATCTCCATTGTATTCCCATTATATGTTTATTATCAATAAAATGAGTTATATATGATCTTTACTGATATTATATTTTGATTCATTGTCACTGTATTCAATTTGTTTTATTAAGAACACATATGTATCGAACTACGTGGTACCTCTTTGACCGTGATCTACCTCGATTGCGGTCACATAAGTTGTTAATTGGAAATTCACCCCAGTGACAATTTTCCGTTAACAGTTTTGTTTATTAACAGCACTCGAATCTAATTTGTGTGTTGATTTTGCTCATATTTTCTCCATTGATTCAATTTGCAAGAACACCATTAAATTTTGATGCTATTTTGGTGGACTGTTGCTGTGGTCAGCGACTGGAAGAGGATTGATTTTGGGTTTGATTCTAGGTTTTGGTCTATGATTGTGATTTTCATGATTTGGGAAGTGGATTTTGGATTTGATTTTCACAGTTTTGGTCGAAGTTGGTTTTTTTTTTTTTTTTTTAAGTGTCTAGGCGGAGTCAACAGCTTTGACTCTACCCGGACCCGATTAATCGGTCTAAACCGCACAAGTCAGTCGATTTTTCCCGTTGACCGTTGACTTTTCCGTTGACCATTTTTTTTTTTGGACAATTTTGCTAAATTTGGGACGCCTGACCACCGCACAACATCTAGGCGGCCGCTTAGACCATTTTTTCAAACACTGTTTTTTTTTTTTTAGTGGTCTCTAACCCCTTTTTGTGTTTGTCTCGTTTCGAATCGATATTTTTATTCTTAATTCCCATTTTGATCTAATTGTTAAGACAATTGAAAACGGTATTCCCTTGTTCTAGGATCCTTTTTATCTTTGCCTTGAATCATTGGGTTTAGACATTACTTCATCAAAAAATGCTTACAGGACGGGCCCTTAGTTTGTTTGTTTTATAGGTTCTTGTTTTTTTTTTAATAAAAAAAAATGAACAAAAACATCGAGAAGCTTTCTCTCGTACCATCAAATTAATAAAAAGGGAATGTTCCAAGAGATTTGGATCCCCTCCTCACCTCACTTTATCCTCACATAAATTTAGTGGTCTTAATTAATTCTATAACATAAAAATTAATATAAATAATTCAGACCATTGATTTGTTATATTAGATACGTGACAATAGATTATGGAGGTGATGACAATTAAGGTGATGAGAGGGTTTAGATCCGTGTTCTAAGAGCGCGGTTCGAATCCTTGTAGCAACAAATAATTATTGAAGGAATAATTGGGGTGTGCTGAGTGGACGGTAAGGGTGGATGGGTGGGTTGGGGTATGCTAAGTGGCTAAATGGGGGCTAGGTGCCTAGGTAGTGGGGAGCCTGATAAGGGATGGTAGTTTTTTTTTTTTTTTTTTTTTTTTTTCTCTCTCTCTCTCTCTTCATATTTCATCCCTACAAGTTATTTAAAGGGACAAAATACCTAGAAAATATTATCAAACGAGACGAAAACCCATGTTTTGTCCTTACAAGTTATTTAAAGGGACGAAGACTTCGTCCCTACATATTATCAAAGGGGACAAAAACCAATTTCGTCCCTATATTATATCTTATGGGACGAAATTGAGTTTTTGTCCCTAACTTGTAAAATTTTCAAAGCACGTGTTTCATTGCTATAGGAACTCTTTGGTCAATTTTGTCCCTAAGAACCCTATTGCACCCCACCCGAGGCAACGTAATTTGGGATGCATTGGTTTTCATTTCTATTGGTTTTAGTGAGGAATTTTGGGACATTCTGTGAAATTTTTTGTCCTCATAGACATTTTTTTTTTCCCTTATAGTGCCACTTTGAGCATTCTCTTGTGAGGAATAATAATATGGTTAAAAACTTCACCATCTTGTCTAAATTTCTCTTCAGGAAATCATAAACATAGTTTATCATCACCCTCATCCCAAAACACGCACCTTCTAATGCAATCATCTCGCTCTCTCTAATTAAGTGTACATCACTAGCTCGCCAAGCGTTTCCCACTATTTCGATCTCTCTCTCCATCGACTCTTCAGTAATGTTCACTTCCTCAATTGTACCCTCCACCATGTCTGTCTCTCTGTCCATAAACTCTATAGTAATATTCCATTACAAGAAAAGTGACCTATAGTGACAAAACATATATGTCACAATAAGTGAAAAATTTATCACAATATCAATACTGTGACAAAAAAATTGTCACTAACAATATGTTACTTATACCTTCGTCATTAAAAGTATTTGTAAGACTTATAGTGCCATTGTCACTATGGTTAGTGACAATTATTTGTAGTTGTCACAAACCATAACATTTAGTGACATATTTTTAATAGACTCTATCGAGTGACAAAATAAAACTTGTGTCACTATACATAAACCTAGTGACAATTAACTGTTTAAATATTTTGTCACTATAAGTAAATCTAGTGACAATTAACAGTTTGAATATTTTGTCATTATAAACAAATCTAGTGAAACTGTTTGAAAATTGTCACTATATTCAAATCTAGTGACATTTAATTATTTCAAAATTTTGTCACTATACATAAACTTAGTGACAATATATTGTTTACAAATTCTGTTACTATTTGCAAATTTAGTGACGATTACTTTTTACAAAATATTTGCCACTTTATCTAAACTTAGTGACAATTAATTCATCCAGAATTGTGTCACAGTTTAAGAACATAGTGACAATTAACTGTTTGAAATTTTTGTCACAATACATACAATTAGTGATAGTTAACAATATAAAAATAGAATTTTAAAATTGTACGATAAAATTAAAATAATTATAATATTCATATTTCAATTATAATTTTAAATTTAACATGAAACCTAAATTACATAAGGAAAAAAAATATATAATAATGAAAGTCGATAGGGAATCGTCAACCCAATCACATATGTGATGAAATTAACAAATATCGTATGCTACAAAGTCTAAACCTATAAAATGGACTTAAAAAATATTTGTAAACTAAGAAGCTGCTGGCGAATCTAAAAATTTTTATTGTTCAACTATCAACATCAATTCACAAAACTGAGATTTTATTTCCTCCACAGTTTGAAGTTGGGATTTCATCGAAATCAATTCAGTCTCAAGATGTTTTATCTTTTCATTTGTTGTCTCTCTTTGAATTCTCTCATCCTGTAACATCTTCAATGTCTCAATATGCGAAGAACATTTACCATTTTTTTTTATCGAGTGATCCCAAGACCATATGTTAAAGTAGAAACATCAGTTTTTGGACCAATAACTTCACTCATAACTTGATTGAAGATTTCATTTTTAGATGTATCAGGTTGGTTTGTAACAAACTCATCCATTTGTCTTTACAAAAGAAAAAAAAAAGTTACATGATATCCAATTTAAATGAATATATATCACATTAAATTTATATTTGCAACAACAACAATTAACCAATAATTAAGAAAAAAATTAATTCTCATGAAATCATTCGACTCTTAAACTCTGATAACATTCCACGTCAATTATGTGGATATTACCATTTCATTTGCAACCTTTTGGTGAATAGGCTTGTCATTTTTCCTAGTGTGAGTAGCCTTAAAGATCGTTATCTTGTTTGGCTCATTTCCTTCACGGTCTTGTTTTTTCTACAAAATATAATATATTTGCATTAAAATATGTTTAATATCAATTACTAATTAAAATATACAACATAGAAATATTTACCAGTCCATCTCTATGTTTAGCAAAACTTTTTGTGCCACCAGTGTGGTGCATTTCCAATTTTCCATAATTTTGTTTATTGGTCTTTACACGATCCTATAAAACATTAATGAATTAAAATAATTGTCATATTATAGAATTCAAAAAGTAATATGTCATGTATATATAATTGACAATCTAATCAAATTAAATTCTTACTTTTCCCTTCTTAAAATTCCAGAACTTGACCAACAAATCCCATTGAACTTGCCCACATCATTTATGAGTTTAGCAATTTTCTCCTTGTCTTTTGATGGCTTCTTATATTCCTTCTTCAATTTATATTTTCGTTGACGCCATAGGTAATCTATCTTTTTTATTTATCCAATCTTCAGCAAAGTCCTAATTAATATTAAATTTAACCTAACATATATAAATTATCATTATGTCACGATAATATATGAAATCATAAATCAATTACACATATAGTCAAACATAAATGATATGAGATGAAGTTAAGGCTAATAAAAAAGCATGCATAACCCAAAAGTAAATATGAAATTTTATCTTTTTGGCATATGTCTCTAATCCTCAAAAGTAAGGGGTATTATCGTTGAATCACTTACAATGAAACCAATGTACTATCTTAATTGTTTACCAGGTTTTCCAATAGGTTGATGAAGCTCGTTGAATTTGACTTGGATAGGCTTCTTTTGCAAATGTAACCATTGGAGACGTGTTCGGCCACGAGTCTTCTTACGACTAGAACCTATAATCAGTTATAGAAATTAAACTTAAAAATAATGTTATTTAAACCAATATTAAAGTCAAATGAAAGATAAACCAGAATTTCATAAATAATTATAAATAGGTTTATGGGATTCATAACTAGCATAATCTTGAGTTTCTTTAATATCATGGTCAAAAGGTTTCTCGGCCTCGAATTATCACTTATACTTTCCATATTGTTGCAAGTTCCCCTTCTAACCACATGTCTCATGTTATTCTGAGTTTCAAGATTGTTAGTAGCCCTTGACCTAACAACTTGATGCATGTTGTTTCTATGTTTGGAATTGCCAACAACACCCCTTCCAGCCAAAATTTGAATATCTTGTTGCTCCCTTTTACGTTTCAACATATTCTTTGTCTACATTTCATGTTGACATGTTCAATTTAAATTGTCAATAAATATTCATATAATTATATAAACAAATAAACAAAAAACTAAATACTAAAATAATGATGATATATAAAATTTGTTTGTCAAACTGTAATATAAGTTGTTCCTACTGTCAACATTGTCTTTGAAAAGAAATATAATATTATTTAGTGTTAATTTTTCTAAAAAGTGTGTTTTGTTTGGTCATAATCATGACCTGTTTATCTAATAAAAATTGCTTTATGGCATACTATAAACATGTGTCATTGATGAATGCAGATTTAATTCAATACCTTTCAAATAAAATAAAATCTAGGATTTATAAAGTATATAACTTAAAAAAAGATGTATGTATTTGATACTTTGATATTCATATGAATCACATAAAACCAAAATATAAACAAACTTAATAACACTTTTTTTTAGCAAAACAAACTTAATAACATGAACATAAAAACAATATAAGTCAAAATAAAAAGAAACATCAAACTTAGTTGTCAGTTTCATCCCCATACTGATCATTTGTATCACCCTCCTTCATGATGTTCAATGGTGAGTCAAGTATTATCCCAAAAAAAATCGTCTCTAACATCATATGTGTTGTCCATCAATTCTTGTAAATTTTATGTACTGCCACTTTCATTTTCCACATACAAATCTCCTACATTTGCAACCCCATCCATATCATACAAATCTCTCGGCTTTGTAAAGACAACAACATGTCATTCCGTATCCACATGATCTTCAACTTATAACACTTGAATTGCTTGGGACGCGAGTATGAATGGTTCTTCAGTTTTTAGCAAACAAGAAGGATTCACAAGTGTGAAACCTAACTTGTCTTTCTTTGTTCCTTGGTTGGACTTTATATCAATTCAATCACATTTGAAAAGTGTAACCTTCCTCCCTCCATAATAATCGAGTTCAATAACCTCTATTAAATGCCCAAAGTATGAAACATCTCCCACAATAGGATTTTTGTCCTTAGCGCTTGCAAAACTGAAGTTTTTGTTGTAACAACAACGCTACTATTTTGAGTTTTACTCCTAATATCAATATCTTTTATTCGAAACCTAAATCCATTTATAAAATACTTCTTAAATCTTGATGCTATTTTGTTAGGACCTTGTGCCAACTATTTATGATCTTCATTTACACGAAGATCACCTTGGTGGTACAACTACAAAACCTGATTAAAACGTTTATAAGTTAATAAGTATGAAATTTATAAAATCTAAAATCTAATAAAATGTGTTAATGTTCTTGTTACCTCCATTTGAAATCACTTGGGAAATATCTCATTATGGATGCGAGCAGGGACATAACCAGGATTCATCGCTAAGGGGGGCTAGGATAAATCTTCTTAATAACCCTTTATGAAATGAAAAAAATTTAATAATTGAAAAATAAAGATGCACCTAATTGATAACAATGCAAAATTGAAATAATATACATTTTTGGTGTAAGGTTACTAATAATGTACCAAAGAATTTTTTGAAAAGTTTTAACTCAACTTTAACAAGGTAAAATTAAAATAAATTTAGAGGAGATGAGGTTAGTCCAGTGATATACCCATCACGCCTATACCACGAGGTTGTGGGTTCGAGTCTCTCTCCCACCCCCCCCAAAATAAAATAAAATAAATAAATAAACCACGAAGTTATGTAATACTTCAAAAAATTTTTTTTGAAATAAATTCATTTGTTAGCTCATGCCACACCACAACAGCATCAACAAGATTTTTACTAAATAATGTATTATATAATTGTATTTTCATTTGATGTTGCACTCAATTTTTATATCGATACTTTGTAATTTTGAAAGTAGATTAACTCTAAAATTTTATAAACAAATAAATAAATAAATTATAATAACCCTAAAATTTCAAAATAAAATAAAATATTTAAATTTATATAATTCACAAAAGTATAAATTAGATAAACAATTTCAAAATAAAATAAAATAATAAAATATATATAATTCATTAAAATATACCTAATTTGAAAACCAAACTTTTTTAGATAATTAGGACAAATTTAGATAATGGGAGAGAGTAGTTAATAAAAAGGAATTTTTTATTTGAAGCAGTGAGAGTGAGTAAAAATTGAAAAAAGAAAGTAAATAAAATAAAATAAAATAAAATAAAGAAACAAGTGAAAGGACATGTATGGTATTTTCTTATATAATTGATCTAAATAGATAATTAACCAAATTATAAGGACTATTCTACAAAAAAAAAATTAGATGGGCTAGGGTAGGCTTGAGCCCACCCTAGCCCCTGTTATGATCCGTCTCTGGATGCGAGTAATATCTATCGGTCTAGCTCGACAATTTGAACTTCTAACTATTTGAATATGTTGTCTGTTATGTTATTTATGTGATTAGTCCTAAATAAAAATGCATTTATAATTACGTAAAATGTTACTAAGAATGAATTTATTTGACGTATCTTATAAAATAGTTAACTTCATTGCAATTAAATAGTACGTATCTATGCGCTTGAGACAAAACTTGATTATCTAAACAAAATAACTCTTCTTTCCTTTTCCACAACCTATACTTGTAAATATGGATAATCTCTCCCCATTTGAATAATGGTCATCAACATTCCTTGAATCTGTAACAAAAAGTGATTATTGTTGAAAACCCATCAAGATTGTGCAATTGGAAGAAGCCAAAACAAAATATTGTTATTGCCCAACAAAAAAATTGCAATTAATTTTCAATTTTGCTAAAATCATATATATTTTTTTTCTTTTACAACTGGGACACACATAAAACAAAGACCCTAGCAGCACAAACCCCAAAACAAACGAAGAAATAAACCCCAGAATAGTGCACACAAACACTACAAAATCAGAAAACTGCAGCAAAAACCAAGAAACAACAATAACAAAAACGGGGCACAAGAGCCAAAACGAAAACAGCTCACCCCACCCAAACAACCAAGCAAGACAAAGCCCACAAAAAAAACGAAAGAAAACCTCAGAGCAACAGCCGACTGAAAAAACATAGGAGATTAGAGAGATTAATAGAAGGAAAACATTACTCATACTATCTCTTGACAAAGCAGTGAAATTAGGTTTGCTGGAAGGGAGCCAAAATGTTGCCGATTGAAAGATTGCAATTGTTTTGTTTTGTTTTGTTTTGTTTTGTTTTTTTTTTTTCTTTTCTAAAGGAATCAAGTCAATCATATAGAAAAGAGTAAAATATGAGATATTTCAGTGAAACAAGGATTCCTTCACAAAATAAGGAATAAAAAGGTAATATTGTGCGGGAATATATATATACAATTTTTCTATTGTCAGTTCGTCATGATATAAAATATATAAGAACGAAGAATGTGGACCATTAGATTTATATACTTTGACTCAAAGTGTATGCACTTGTCAAAACTTCTCCATAATCTATGGTCCACATTCTTCGTCCTAATATAAAATATATCATGACGAACTGATAGTAGAAAGACTGTATATATATATATATATATATATATATATATATATATATAACATTTTATTAAGTCACAAAAATATTGTTTCAAAAAAAAAATGTCACATTTTTTTTTCCTTTTTAATATATAATTTTCTAACTAATTATTGTCACAATTTATGGATTTTTTTAATTACTTGTGACAAATTAATTTAAAAAGTCTCAGTTAACTAGAATTTTTGGTAAACAATTTTGGAGGGAGATTTTGCTCCAAAACATAGAGACAAATAAAAAAATTTGTCACAAAATAATACATATAGTGATGGATTAAAAAGTAGTTACAAAGAAATATATCACTATAGGTCACTTTTCTTATTGTGTTCTCTTCCTCAATTGAACCCTCCACCATGTCCATTTCTATGTCTATCAACTCTTCAGTAATGTTCACATAATGCTTGAAGACATGGGGAATACCATCTACGAGCTCTGAGTAAAATATGGAAAGTCCAAGAATTCAAAACAAGCGGCTTGTGTCAGCAGCCATTTCTTTCGGCCTCTCGGTTGAAATCTTATTCTCGAACTCATATCTACACTTTCTCTGGTACACATTGTTCCAAAAAAAAAAAAAAAAAACATAATGGTCATTAGAAAAACAGCAACTGCTAGCGGTGAGTATCTTCCTTGATCAAATTTGGATATAACCGAAATTAAATAGATAATATCTACATAAACAATAATAAGAACATAAGATATTATACATAATACGTTCGATTTCCAAATAATGATCATGACAAGTTCCATAAAAATGATATAAGTATCATGACGAGCACCACTAAGATTCCTGTATGCAAATATATAACATCGTCAACTTTATTTGTAACTGTTTCTTACAATATAACTAGCCAGAGTTGTCGATAAATTACCACATGCATTGACCATCTTTTCAGTGGTCTTGAAGCCAAGAGTGACTTCTACACAAGAAAGCATAAGAGCTTGTTTGGTTCAGTTTTTGAAAAACCTCTATTGGTAAAAGATCTAATTGCAGTAGATCTACTAGAAATAGAGTTTTTGAAAAAAAAAATTATAATTGTTTGGTTGGTAGACTTTTTTTAACAAAAAAGTCTATTTGGAGAAGCAACTCCCCATGAGCTTTTACCTAGTAGAGGTTTAAACTCTACTAGCCTCTACTCAATTAAAAATAGACAATCTCAAAAGCCCAACCAAACAACTCAAAAAAACTCAAATAGACGTTGATAGACCTTTTGAGACAGTAGAAAGCTCAAACAAACAAGCACTAAGTAGGTAATTGATGTTGGGGATATAAACTTGTCCTTCAAACTCAACTAATGTATGCACCACTCTCACTCGAAGGAAACACCCCAATGTAAGGGATTGTTGGATTATAGAGAAAGCCTCAGAAATTAGGGCTTGACTTGCTATGATTGCTGCCAATACAACCACCATAAACACGGACCAATATAGAGGACCTGATCAATCAATCATTGCATCACAAAAATTGAGACACTTGATCAAATACAGAAAACCCATATAGACAAAACTATGATAATGCATATATTGATCACTTGGTATAGACTTGTAGAAGGCATCCTTGACATATTCAAGGTGCTTGTGAAGGACTAAGCTTGTCCAAAGTATGCTAATATGATAGCCGGATAGATAATAGTGCATGTGCATATTTGTACAGACTGCACAGTATAGTGCCTAACAACTACAAATAATGCTTCACATCTTTTTTCATCATTTTCAAACATAAATAAGTTACTATGCTCATTAACATATATTCAATGGAAAATTGATGTATTAAATATACCAAACATAGAAAAAATTGGGTATTTGTCATGAAAAAAAAAAATAGTGCCACCAAGTGAAATCCAAGCTTCTTTCTTATTTCGTCTGAAATAATTTATAATGTATCATGAGTTTATTGTTTTAATCACTCTTGTCGAATTTTATGATGTTATAAAGGTCAACCCCATGAATGAGTATGAACCGAACACACATTATAGGTGCAAAACAGTAACCTACTATAACAATTCCAACTCTTTGAAATATAAAGAGGCATACCAAGATTGTGACTATTATGCACATAATCTTATATATATATATATATATATATATATATAGAAATTCATCAAGTTTTTGCTAACAATTTTGTAATCAAAGAATGAAAATACATATTGTTAGAATTATATTATATTTCCTAGTTATGTTAGGATTATATTTCTAGTTATGTTATATTCCATGTTTCTAGTTATATTAGGATTAGTAATCCTATTAGGAGTTATATTAGTCTTTTATTGTTTGTCTATCATTTTCAAACATAAATAAGTTACTATGCTCATTAACATATATTCAATGGAAAATTGATGTATTAAATATACCGAACATAGAAACAATTGGTATTTGTCATGAAAAAAAAAAAAATAGTGCCACCAAGTGAAATCCAAGCTTCTTTCTTATTTCGTCTGAAATAATCTATAATGTATCATGAGTTTATTGTTTTAAGGGGTAATTACCCTAGTGGCCATCAACTCTTGCCACCACTATCAAAATGGCCACCAAATGGGGAAATAGATGGAAAATGGCCATTTTTGGTAAACATTGTTACACTAATGGCCATTCCATCCATTTCCATCCAATTCCATCAAATAAGTGGCATTTTGGTAAATATGAGGATGACATTAATTTATTTTAGATATTTTTTGGAAATCAATTTTTTATTTTGTTTTTTGAAACAAATAATTATATTTAATGTATACATATACATATAGCATATCTCAAATATATATATATATATATATATCTGTATATATATATACATGTATATTTCTTTTCAACTTATCTCAAATATATTTTTTAGAATTTTTAGATTTTGTAACCTTAATCTTTTCAAAAAAAGAATATATATATATATATATCTTTTCAACTTATCTCTTTTCAACTTATCTCAAATATGTTTTTTAGAATTTTTTGATTTTATAGCCTTAATTTTCTCAATATATATATATATATATTTCAACTTATCTCAAATATATTTTTTAGAATTTTTAGATTTTGTAGCCTTAATCTTCTAAAAAAAAAAATACATACATATATATATATATATATATATATATGTTTGAGATATGATATACGTATATACACACTAAATATAATTATTTGTTTCAAAAAACAAAAGAAAAAATTGATTTCAAAAAAAATATCTAAAATAAATTAATGTCATCCTCATATTTACTAAAATGCCACTTATTGGATGGAATTGGATGGAAATGGATGGAATTGGATGGAATGGCCATTAGTGTAACAATGTTTACCAAAAATGGTCATTTTCCATCAATTTCCCCATTTGGTGGCCATTTTGATAGTGGTGGCAAGAGTTGATGGCCACTAGGGTAATTACCCCTTGTTTTAATCACTCTTGTCGAATTTTACGATGTTATAAAGGTCAATCCCATGAATGAGTATGAACCAAACACACATTATAGGTGCAAAACAGTAGCCTACTATAACAATTCCAACTCTTTGAAATATAAAGAGGCATACCAAGATTGTGACTATTATGCACATAATCTTCTATATATATATATATATATATATATATATATATATATATATATATATAGAAATTCATCAAGTTTTTGCTAACAATTTTGTAATCAAAGAATGAAAATACATATTGTTAGAATTATATTATATTTCCTAGTTATGTTAGGATTATATTTCTAGTTATGTTATATTCCATGTTTCTAGTTATATTAGGATTAGTAATTCTATTAGGAATTATATTAGTCTTTTATTGTTTGTCTATATAAGCTCTATTTCTTAGTTATTTTTATTATAACTTAGTATTCATATCTTTATATTCAGAATTATGCAATAAGAAACCCTAACTTTTCTTGTTCTCTTTCGTTCTTTGTATTGTATGAGATTATTTAATATGATATCATAGCTTGAGATTCTTTAACATGGTGTCAGAGCATGGTTTTGCATAATTAGCATGGTTTCGCATGGTTTTGCTCGGTTTTCACGATTTCGCACGGTTTGGTTTTGGAAACTCAATTTGCACAATTTTGCACAGTTTGACTTTGGCACTCAATTTGTACGGTTTCGCACAATTTGGTATTGGAGACTTAATTTTCACGGTTTCTCACAGTTTGGTTTTGGAGACTCAGTTTACATGGTTTCATAAGGTTTCGCATTATTTGCACAATTTTGCAAGCTTTCACATGGTTTCGCACTGTTTCTTCTTGGCCCTTTGTTTCTTCTTCTATACAGTTTGCATATTTATTTACCAAGTCACATCCTATTTCACGTTTTCAGTTTTTGGTTGGCAAACTCTTGATGCTTCTTGTAGTCGCATCACAAGTTTGAAAGGGGGTGTTAGAATTATATTATATTTCCTAGTTATGTTAGGATTATATTTCTAGTTATGACTTATGTTATATTTTCTGGTTTTAGTTATATTAAAATTAGTACTCCTATTTGGAGTTATATTAGTCTTTTATTGTCTTGCCTATATAAGGTCTCTTTCTTAGTTATTTTTATTATAACTTAGTATTCACAATGTAACTTTATATTTAGCATTATGCAATAAGAAACTCTAGCTTTTCATGTTCTCTTTTTATTTAACATGTATATCTCGTAAGAGGATAAACATCACATATACCTTTTGTCAATGCGAATGTGGCTTGCTTGAGGCCTCCAACTGTTAATAGAACTGTCATTCATGGAAAAAAAATTGCAGAGTCACACTTTACAAATAATTTCACTTTTCATATCATTACCTAATAGCATTTTTTACAAAAAGCTATAAAATTATCTTCTATAAAATGCTATACAGTTACACAATAATCAGTACATTTCAAAATTTTAATTTAGAATTATAGCTTTTCATATATAGTTGAGTAACTCACTTGAAATACTAAGAGTGATGATATTGTCCCCGATCATTATGGAAGTAGCAATCAGTGTGACATAAACTAGGAACAACTTGGCAAAGTAATTGCTCTCTAGCATAGACTTGAGTTTTAATGCCCTCTTGGAACCTCTGCTATCACTAGGCAACTCAAAGTCCTTAGCTTGCTGATCACTTGGAATCATCCCCATATTGGCACGTCGAGATATCAGAGAGTACAAAGCAAATGTCCCTCCTCAAAATTTGTTATAGTTACATATATAGACTATAATTGTCAAAATAATAAACATGATTGATTGATTGATTGATGTTATGCACCATTACCATTGTCATTGGCACGTAAAATGGTGAAGACATAGTTGATTAGAGGGATTAAAGTGATGGTGTAAAAGATCAAAGAAAGCACTTTTAGAGCATCTCCAATGTTTAGCACTAAATTTTACTCCAATTTGAAGTTAAATGAGAATCTTTTGGAAATATGATAATACTAAATTTTTTTCCACACCAAATTTTACACCAAAAAGCATTTTTAAAGAATATTTTGACAATAAATATTTATACAATATAAATTAATTTATATTAGTTAACTTATACAATATTCAATAATTTTATTGACATAAAATATATATCAAAGTGGGTGTTATTTTAAAGATCTTAACAAGATCTTTTCAACGGTATATTTTTTTGGGAATATATATTATTTTAATTAAGTATAAAAGGGTTAAATTATAAAAAAAAAATTTAAAAATAAAACTTGATGTGACATTTAAAGAATAATATTAAAAAAAAAAAGTGGGTGGTTTTATGCGTGGCGCGCTATATATAAAGCACAATTTTTTTTTTTTTTTTTTTTTTTTTGTGTGGAAACAACAATATTGAGCAACATTGGAGAGGAATATTGTGAATAGTAAACTTTAAGTTGAAGCTGGTGGGTAGTTTAAAGCAACGTTGGAGTTGCTCTTAGCAACCAGTGTGACAAAAAGTAGGAACAACTTGACAAAGTGACTGCTCTCTAGCATAGACTTGAGTTTTAATGCCCTCTTGGAACCTCTGCTATCACTAGGCAATTCAAGTTCTTAGCTTGCTGCTCACTTGGAATCATCCCCACATTAGCACGTCAAGATATTAGAGAGTACAAAGCAAATGTCCCTCCTCAAAATTTGTTATGGTTACATATATAGACTATAATTGTCAAAATAATAAGTGAAAATTGTCAAAATAGGCACTCTAATTATGGGAAATTCTTTTTTAACCACATGCATAACTTTAATTGTTAATAGCCATGTTTTGAAAAAAATTTCATTGGGTGTCCATAAATTACCAAGATGCCCCCAAATTAATATTTGTATATTGTTTTGTTTATTTTTCTGTTTCTCATCCTTTTCTTCACTATTCACCGTCTTCTTCCTTCTTCTTTGTTCATTCTTCATCAACGATTTCCGATCGTTGTTCCTCTTCCAGCAAATCGAACACCAATATGGTCGAACCATTGTTATTCCTGCAAATCGACTAACTTGAGGATGGTTTGATTTCAGAATCGCGTTAAAGATTTAAAGAAGTGAAAAATTGAAACAAAAATTTCGATTTGCTCTAAATCGGTATTTGGTGTGTAAATATCTTTAATTTGTTCATTAAGTGAGTTGCAAACAGTGACCTTAACATGAGTTTAGCGTTATTGCATCACTTTTGTGTGTTTTTGTGAAAAATCGAATTAAATAAATTTTCAAGTTTTTTCCAGAAGATTTCAAGTTCACTGGTTCGAAAACTTGAAATCTTATGTAAAAACTTGAAATGTTGACAAGTTTTTGGGTAAGATTTCAAGTTTCTGGGTAAGATTTCAATCAAGTTTTTTCCAGAAGATTTCAAGTTTCACTGGTTCGAGATTTAAAAGATTTCAAGTTTATGTTAGAGATTTAAAGCATGATTTCAAGTTTTCGCAAAACATTTCAAGTTTGTCAAAGATTTCACGCTTTCAAGTTTTGTTTTTCAAACCAAACTCCAACATCCATTCTCAAATCATCCAAAATACCAGACCTCAACTCAATCAACTCCCAAAATTGATACATTTCAATATTTATTATTCCTTAAACATGTTCTAACATGAAATCGCAATAAAAAATGTCAAGTGAGAAGAGAATGGTGGGTTTGTCTCCAAGCTGTGACAGCGACCTCTTCTCTTCTAGCTGCTCCGGTGACGACGATGACGACGCCCTCTTCTCTCCCTGCGACACCGCTTCTTTCTCTCTTCTCTCTCAGCAACAATGTCTCTTTCTCTCTTTTCTCCTTTTCTCTCTTTAATTGTTAATCTCCACCACTCATGTTTTTGGTTTTAGTGCTTATATATGTGGGTATTGAGGTAATTTCTAAAAAAAGTGGTTATTAACAATTATAATTTCAAAAGTGGTTATAATTTATAAACAAAAGTTTAATGTTTTGAATGGTTATTTTTGGTTTTCTCTCAAATAATAAACATGATTAATTGATTGACTAATGTTATATATCATTACCATTGTCATTGGTACGTAAAATGATGAAGAGATAGTTGATTAGAGGGATTAGAGTGATGGTGTAAAAGATCAAAGAAAGCACTCTTAGGATGTCATCCACAAGCTTGACACCATCAGAGAATGTGTATAATAACACGTACATATGCGATGTGCCAAGATCTCCATACACTACTCCCCATGCTTTGGAATGCTAGTTCTAAAATTATTGATTAGGTCACAGCCAATTCCATACCAAGAATAATAGTTAAAAAAAACATTTAATGAACGGGTGCAATGTGTCAGAAAGCACACGTTAAGTCCCTAGAGTCGTAATTCTGATGGTCGGAAACCTTGCTGGATTCAATGTCCAAGGAGACCTCCTGCAGGCTGTCTTCTTTAACAGTACTAGTAGACATGTCTAGAAGACTAGAACTCAAAAGGGCGAATTACACTCGCACGCTCTGAGGTTTGACTTAATTGTAATTAGATGGAAAAGATTGTTTTTCTACATTTACACCCTTGGAGTTAGTTGCCATTATTGGGATCCGTTAGTTTAAGCAATAATGGCTATTAAAATGTCAAAAATGTCTTGTGTTAATTAAAACCCTCCCAAAAAAGGGAAAATGGTACAAAATTCCCTCAAGTTAGGCAATATTGCACTGTGCACAAACATCCCCTAGAATCCGTTGACTAATGGTTGGACAAATTGTTGACTAAATAATTAAGGGATAAAATGTCTTTTATACCCTTGAATACCTCCTGTTAAGAGAATCTAAATGAATATAATTGAAGCAAATAGCCTGCTAACTCTATTCTTAATCTTCCACTTAAATTGTACTTGAACCTGTTTTATACTTTTATGTGGTAGAGGGGTAGTTGTGCTCGCTGCTATTGCAATATTGGTATATTTGTTTACCTTGCATTTGCAATACCTCCAGTTAAGAGAATCCAACAAGTACAATTAAGATTAACTACCTATCTACCACATAAATAGAGAAAGGGAAGCAAAATAAAATTATTTAACTACAAGAAAAACTGTCTCTATTGACAGTTTTTTAATGATAGTTTTACAAAACTGTCAATAAACTTATAAAAATTAACAGTTATTTTAACTGTCAAGAATAGTTGACAATTTTTAAAAAAAATTTATTTATCTTTAATAATTTTTTAAAACTTTTACTTCTTATTTAAAATACCAAACAAAATCCCGATATGGATTTATTTTACAGTAAGATATCGGTTTTTGGGCAAACTGATATTGGATAAGTAAAATTTTAAATTTAATAAATTTACTTTTAAAAAATTCAAAAAAATATATTTTTTTAAAAATTGTTTATTTATTTTGCACCCTCTTGTTTCATATTAAGAGACACGTTAATAATTCAATTACCCATATGAATTAGTAATCCAATTTTTACATTTGTTCATTAAATTGCAAGATGCATGTAGAGAAATATCTCCCCTGTAGTGAGAATTGTATTCCAAATCATGCTTATTACAATTGATGACACTAGTCTCCTATAGAGTATAGACACGTTAATAATTCAATTACTCATATAAATTAGTAATCTGAGTCTTACATTTGTTCATTAAATTGCAAGATGCATGTAGAGAAATATCTCTCCTGTAGTGAGAGTTGTATTGCAAATCATGCTTATTACAATTGAAGTCACTAGTCTCCTATAGAGTATAGACTCATAACTCGACTATATATATTTTAAAAAATATAAATTTATTAAAAGTTTTAATAAATATTTTTAATATATGTCTGTCATAGAAATTAGAATTTTAATTAATTGAATAAATTTAAATTTATCTAACAAGTTTTTTTTTTTTTTTTTTTTTCCCAACAACTTATATAGGTTATATATAAATATTATTCAATTGTTAACAAATCAAATCTTGTAGTAAAGTGGTAAAGACTTACAACTTCGGTGGTGTATAAATATAAAAAATGTTAATGATATATTGATAGTTTTTTTAATTAAATATTATAAAGATATATTGTCAATAAATATCCGTCACTAAATGTAGTGTTTTCTTTTTCTTGTAGTGTTTTTTAGTTTAAGAATATGCCGATACTCTTAAGAATCTACCAGCAACTGATAGAATTGCCAAAGACAGTATGATTAAGAATCTTTTGATAAATTTGAAAAAAATTAATACATCAATTAAATAGCAGTGCTGAAGAGAACATCAACAATAATACTTTCACTGAAACGTTGATCTTGGATAGATCATAGATAGTGTAAAAAAATAATACAAGTTAAGCGTAACATGAACATTAAGAATCTATGGGGATGTTCAAGTGCAATATTTTCTAAACTCGTGGAAATTTTGTGTAATTTTTTCAACAAAAAAAAAAAAAAACAAAAAAAAAAACCCTGATGTAAACATGATGCAGATATGCAAAAAGACTGGAGCTGGAAGCATTAGCCCAAGTGGAGGATTAATGAATCAAAGAAAAACTTGGAAAGCTTCAACTTGCAATGTCGATGAAGAGAACCAAACCTGTTGTATGTTCAGCCCACTATCTTGACCACATAACCTAGCTAGACCTTCGTTAGCTCTAGCTTCAAGAACCTCAAATGCTGCAACAAACAAAGGTCCCTTCAATAAATATAAAAGGTGTACTCATCTCTCCAAAACAAAATAGAAGTGTGTCTGCTACAATCAGTGAAGAAATTAAGGCGTGTGGCTTGGTGGGAGAGATGAAAGATGAAGATTTGTGGAGTAAAAGTGTAAAACAAAGAAGAAGGGATTTATATATATATATATATATATATATTTCATGTGTTTTTTTTTTCAAGTTGTTTGCTTTTTTAAGATTTTATTAATGGGATAATTTGCTAAATATTATTTTGACACAGATCGAACAAGAAAATGAAAATGAATAATAAATTTAGAGAAGATAAAGACATATTTTCGTGAGCGTTTAAGTTTTAAGGCTCGAAACGACAAGTCTTTTGCATGGCTATATTTAGAGTTAAAATAGATGTATGTTGTGTCATTTGGTGTGTCTCTATATGTACGTGTCCCACTTGACCTTTTTCGGACCCTTCTTAGGGTATGTCGGTGCCACTTTTTAGACAATTTCATTTTAGGGTTTGTAGGTACCACTTAGTGATGTCATTTGGATTGGACTGGACTTTGATCTGAAAATATTTGAATCGAATTTTTCAAAAAAGAGGCTTCCAAACGGATATTTTGGAATGGACTTGATTTGTTATTATCGGATTCATATTCAGATTTCAATATTTTCGGATCAGATGTGGACATGTGTTCGATTTGGATTCGGATTTATTTTAAGATGGTTCAAATTTTTAAGAACTTATTAAAATGAACAATAAAAATTACATTTAAAATTATTAGTTAGGAAGACTAAAATTAGGGTGGCTCTATTTCCATCCAAAACAATTCTTACTACACAACGAGATTTACCATACTTTCCAATGATTCATATATATATATATTAGCCATCCTCAATATAACAAATAACAATCGTAGCTCTTTCTTTGTCTTGCTTTCTTTCTTCAAGTTACTTTCTTCCAAGCAAGTGATTAGGTTGTAACCTATAAAACAATCTCGTTTCATCAATATTGAAAACATTTTTCATAACAAAATGATCTATTTTTTGCCTTATGGACTTCAATGCACTTTCCACGTCTTGCATATCAACCGATCCACTCTCCCTGAAACGGCGAAATGACTTGATATACTCCATGTCTTAATTTGAACTCCTTAAGCCAACCTTGAGAAAAGTTGAACCGGAGTATTTTTCAAGGTACAATGAATTTAATTAATTAAATAGGAATGTAATATAAATATCATTTTTAGTTGGTTAAATGTATGTTTAGTAGATTAATGCATTTTTAATTGATTAGATTAGTAGAGCAAATAAGATATTTAGTTGTTTAAATGTATACTTTGAATCTTAATTTATTAATTGAATAAAATGTATGTATAGTATGAAATTAATAATAATAAAATATAAATTTAATATCTTTATAAATTAATAAAATATTAACTTATTCATAACTTGATATCTCAATTAATTAATTAATTTTCTTCGGTCCAACATTATTAATTTAGGACAATGCTTGGATACTGACCCCACCAATAGGGTGTTGGCACGTGGCCTATTTTAGAAGAATGCAAGGACATAGATGTAAAAAGTGAAAGAAAAAATGTCACATGCCAACACCCCAATAGTGGGTCAGTATCTTGGGTACTAACCAGTCAATACCCAAGCATTTTCCATTAATTTATAGAGATTTAACTATATTATATTTATATATATATATATATATATATATATATATATATATATATATATATATAATAGAGTCAGTGATTTCTAAAGCCACTGATTTGGTGAGATAGTCTCTAAATGGCCATTAATTTTTCAAAATGGCTCAGATTGGCCATTTTATAGAAAGAAAGTATCAATTGTTACCACTTTGGTCATTAATTGTTTGAAGTCCGTTTGCTTATGTCATAATCCTTTAGAAGTCCATTTGCTTATGTCATAACTTGCTCATATGATTTTTAATTCAAAATATTTTTTTTATTTTCTTTATGTTTCTTCAACAAAGCCACACGATCCCTTGTTTAATCTATTAGTCTTGTATTTCTCTTTCTCTTTCCTGTATCTTAGAGTGCATTTGGTACAGTTTTAAAAAGAAAACAAAAACATTGGGAACTGTTTTTTAGTTTAAAGCATTAAAAGTCATCAAAATAAAAAACAACAAAAAAGTCGTTCTCACATTATTGTTCTTGTTTTTTATGGGGGCACCATTAAGTTATTATTATTTTTTTTTGAAAACTTACCAAATCTGAATCATCTATTAGCAGTATTCACAGCACAGACACAAAGGATATCACCTAGTCACCGCTACACCAAACCGAGCACACCTAACATATATATATATATATTCTATTATTACTCAAACTCTAATGTATTTAGGTTAATTACTTGTCTATCAAGTTGTAATGAGTTTAAATACTCCCTTCACTCAGTAAATAAAGAAATATATCATTTACACACGATATTAAATTCTTTATGGTATTAGAGCAAAGCTAAGAAATAGCTTGAGATCCTAAAACCCTAAAAACATCCTCTCCTCAAAATTTTCTTTTCCTTTCTTCCTAAACCCTAAACCGGCCGTCAACCATGACTCCTCCTAACTTGTCTATCAAGTTGTAATGAGTATAAATACTCCCTTTACTCAGTAAATAAAGAAATATATCATTTACACACAATATTAAATTCTTTATGGTATTAGAGCAAAGCTAAGAAATAGCTTGAGATCCTAAAACCCTAAAAACATCCTCTCCTCAAAATTTTCTTTTCCTTTCTTCCTAAACCCTAAACCGGCCGTCAACCATGACTCCTCCTAACCCAACCGTATCTACCTCTTCCTCCACTACAAATAGCCCTCCCCTACCAGACTACAAATCCATCTCCTTAACATAGCATGTCCCGCAACCCAACCTTACTAGGCACCTCACACTCGGCACCACAAACTTCTTCCCCAATAACCACATGTGACCAAACAACCAATTCGGATACTCCAACACCTGATCTGCACCACCCCTCAATCGCTAGACACATTCAAACCCGATCCATGCACAACATATTCAAACCCAAGGCAATATTTGACCTTCACACCACCACTCACTCCCCACCCCAATCAGAACCAACCAACCTCACCCAAGCTTGTAAACACTTGGAATGGTGACATGCCATGAGTGCTAAGTATGATGCATTTGTCAAGAATGGTACATGGGAACTGGTTCCATCTCATTCGTCTCATAATGTGGTGGGTTGTAAATGGATATTTTGGATTAAGCGCAACCCTGATGGGTCTGTGGCTCATTACAAAGCTCGACTTGTAGCGAAGGGTTTTCATCAAAGACCTGTAGTTGATTTTACTTAGACCTTCAGTCCAGTAGTGAAACCTGTTACTGTCCGTCTGATTCTAACACTTGCTATTACTAACGGTTGGCCTCTGCGTCAACTATATGTCAATAATGCTTTTTTACAGGGTACTTTCACAGATGATGTCTACATGGTGTAGCCGCCTGACTTCATCCATCCCACCCACCCGCAACATGTCTGCAAGCATCGGAAGGCGATCTATGGCCTTCGTCAAGCACCACGCGCGTGGTACACTGAGCTCTGGACCTTCCTCCTAGCTGCCGGGTTCGTAAATGTTAACCGAAAATTTAGGCAATTAATTCAAGAAAGAACTTTTCCCACTGAAGGACCGAACCGCTTCATTGCCGACCACGGTAGCACACCTAGTCAGTCCAACCCGCTTGTTGGGAACCAGGGCCCGGCCTTCTTTTAGCCCGCTTACTCACAAGCGCGCTGGGATTAAGCATTGCTCGACCCCAAACCGACCCTCCTCCCATAAGGATGCTCGGGAAGAGGGGGTACCTGACCCACTGGGGAGCCCGCCTCGAAAGCTGCAATCCATCCAAGATCCGGCTCCCGCCCCTTCATCCAATAAGAGGGGCCGCTTCCTCCAGCAGCCAATCCCTCCAGCAGCCGATCCTCTCCGGTAGCCAGTCTCACTGTAGGGATCACTACCTCACCTCCCACAGCACCCTCCTACGAATTGAGCGGTCCTCTCTAGAAGAACCCTAGGAGCTAACTAGCGCCTCCTACTCCGTAAAGGCTGACGCTAGCCCTTGCCTCCAGCTCACATGGAATAAAAAGGGTGCTGGGGACACCTGCAAGGCACCAATGTCGCCTCATTAATAAGAAGCAGTAAGCACGACTGAGGAAAGACAGCAACCGACAGTCGAGATCGCCTACTAGCTGCGCTACGTCAACGGCTGGATGATATTCCATTTCAGCCCTAATTGAAGGTCAACTATCCCTTACATACAAGAGGATACTGGTTTCCTCAGGAAGATACTTGCAGAAATGCAACAAGCATGAAGAAGAAAATGGTGGAAGATAGCGCCTGACAGGGTGCAACGGGACAGGCGCTGACACTGTCCCTTACCGGGCCAGAACCTTGATAACGACTTTCCACTGCCACGAAGACCCCTTGCGACCAATCAAAACTCGTGGAAACGATACATTTTCACCACCTCAGCCCTACATAAGCGCTGATATGGACCTAGGGCCTAGGTGGAGTGATCGAAACCCTCCAAGGCGTGTGGTAACCCCGACCCTGCCCTAAATCGGTGGCTGAGATCAGTCCTGCTAATTGCACCCTAGTAACTAGGGCCCCCACCTACCAAAACTGATGCTCCCGCCAAAGCAAATGAGGAGGGCGCAATCCTGATCCTTGATTCCTTGTGACCGCCATTGTGGATAAGAGGGGACGGTGGAGATTTAGCCAAGGATTCCCGCCTAAACGAAAGACCTCCACCTACCCCTCCTACCAAAGACACTATAAATGCCCTTACATCCCACAGAGGAGGGGGTTGGCCCTTGAAAACAAAAACATCCTACTTGGCCTAGTCAAAGCTCCTACGTGTGTGTTCTACTTGGCTACTACCCCGCCTAGTCAAAGCTCCTATGTGTGTGTTCTACTTGGCTACTATCTCGCCTAGACAAAGCTCTACGTGTGTGTTCTACTTGGCTACTACCCCGCCTAGTCAAAGCTCCTATGTGTGTTAGCCAAGACAAAGCTCCTATGTGTGTTAGCCAAGACAAAGCTCCTACGTGTGTGTTCTACTTGGCTACTACCCCGCCTAGTCAAAGCTCCTATGTGTGTGTGTTCTACTTGGCTACTACCCCGCCTAGTCAAAGCTCCTATGTGTGTGTACTACTTGGCTACTACCCCGCCTAGTCGAAGCTCCTATGCGTGTATTCTACTTGGCTACTACCCCGTCTAGTCGAAGCTCCTATGCGTGTATTCTACTTGGCTACTATCTCGCCTAGACAAAGCTCCCATGTGCAACCAACCTAGCGATTTCCCTACCTAAATCGGACTCTTGCGTGTTGTATTCCCATCCCTCTAGTAGACCCTTTTGTAATAGCCGGATGTTGTATGTGAATTGATGTATGATGTACTCCACTATTAAGTAATAAAAGGCTCAACTTTTTACCCCCTCCGAAGATGTGCCAGTCGCACCACACATACTAGCACGCTACCTCAACCTCTGTTCCACCGTGTAGGACCGGTCCTACAGTATAGTATCGGTCCCTGGTAACCGGACCCGGGAATCCCCTCGACCCTTATCGCGTCAGGAAGAGGGGGATCCACCCTACCTGGTCCGGACCAGCTGCAGTGCACCCCGTACACCGCGATCCAGGTTATCTTGGGAAAACCCCCGATGGATTTTAGGATAACAGTAAACTCCCAGTGTGATGCTTCTCTATTCATCCAACTTCAATCAAGACACACTGTGTGCCAACTAGTCTACGTAGACGACATCATAGTCACCGACTCATCAGTCCCACATGTCCAAAATTTCATAACAGCCATAGCGAGACAATTTTCCTTGAAAGACCTGGGTCCACTGTCATTCTTCCTCGGTGTCGAGGCTCATCGTTCCACGCGTGGGCTGTTTATCTCTCAACAGAAATACATTCGGGACCTCCTCACCAAGACCAACATGCTTGAAGCAAACTCGGTGTCCACTTCACTCTCTCTCACCTAAACCTTGAAATTAAATGATGGTAGCGCTCCCACGGACACTACACAATACAGGCAAGTTCTCGGTTCTCTCCAATATCTCTCCTTAACTCGTCCAGATGTCTTCTTCGCAGTCAACAAACTTTCTCAGTTCATGCACCACCTAACGACGATTCACTGGAATGCAGTCAAACGTGTGCTTCGATATCTCAAGGGATCCTTGGACCATGGCCTCCTTCTTCATCGCAGATCACCTTTTCACCTCCATGCATTTGCTGATGCTGATTAGGCTGGTGATCCGGATGATCGACGATCCACTACAGCATACATAGTCTTTCTCGGCTCCACTCCCATTAGTTGGAGCTTTAAGAAGCAACAGATCGTTGCGCGATTCTCAACTAAGGTAGAATATCGTGCCATCACGTCAACCGCAGCAGAATTAAATTGGCTCGGTCATCTTCTCACGGAGCTTCAAATTCGAGTCTCCGCTATTTCTGTCATCTACTGCGACAGTGTTGGCGCCACTTACGTTTGTGGCAATCTCGTCTTCCACAATTGCATGAAACACATTGCTATTGACTTCTACTTTGTATGGGATCAAGTGGCTCACTAACAACTTCGCGTAGCACATGTCAGTACCAAAGATCAGTTGGCGGACTCCCTAACCAAGTCCATTTCCCACAAGCAATTTCTTGCTCATCGATCCAAGATAGGCATCCTACCCGAAAGCTCTATCTTGCGGGGGCATATTAGCAGTATTCACAGCACATACACAAAGGATATCACCTAGTCACCGCTACACCAAACCGAGCACACCTGACATATATATATATATATTCTGTTATTACTCAAACTCTAATGTATTTAGGTTAATTACTTGTCTATCAAGTTGTAATGAGTATAAATACTCCCTTCACTCAGTAAATAAAGAAATATATCATTTACAAACAATATTAAAGTCTTTATATTAGCAGTATTCACAACACAGACACAAAGGATATCACCTAGTCATTGCTACACCAAACCTAGCACACCTGACATATATATATATATATATATATATTCTGTTATTACTCAAACTCTAATGTATTTAGGTTAATTACTTGTCTATCAAGTTGTAATGAGTATAAATACTCCCTTCACTGAGTAAATAAAGAAATATATCATTTACACACAATATTAAAGTCTATATATTCTGTTATTACTCAAACTCTAGTGTATTTAGGTTAATTACTTGTCTATCAAGTTGTAATGAGTACAAATACTCCCTTCACTCAGTAAATAAAGAAATATATCATTTACACACAATATTAAACTTTAATATTGTGTGTAAATGATATATTTCTTTATTTACTGAGTGAAGGGAGTATTTGTACTCATTACAACTTGATAGACAAGTAATTAACCTAAATACATTAGAGTTTGAGTAATAACAGAATATATATATATATATATATATATATATATATATATATGTCAAGTGTGCTAGGTTTGGTTAATATTGTGTGTAAATGATATATTTCTTTATTTACTGAGTGAAGGGAGTATTTGTACTCATTACAACTTGATAGACAAGTAATTAACCTAAATACACTAGAGTTTGAGTAATAACAGAATATATATATATATATATATATATATATGTCAAGTGTGCTAGGTTTGGTGTAGCGGTGACTTAATATTGTGTGTAAATGATATATTTCTTTATTTACTGAGTGAAGGGAGTATTTGTACTCATTACAACTTGATAGATAAGTAATTAACCTAAATACATTAGAGTTTGAGTAATAATAGAATATATATATATATATATATATATCTATATGTCAGGTGTGCTATGTTTGGTGTAACGGTGACTAGGTGATATCCTTTGTGTCTATGCTGTGAATACTACTAATATCATCCCTACCAAAATCTTATCTTATCTCTTTCTGAGTTTCTCTCTGAGTCTTTCTTCATCTGAATCATCCCATCTGGATTATACCTACCATTTATCTCTCTTCATCTGAAACTTTATTTCTTCTCCCCATCTCATCTATGGTATCGATAGAATTATATATGTGTTAAAGTAAAAAAAAAGAAAAAAAATCGGTTTCGTGTTTGCTTGTTTGGTGGCGGTAGCGGCGACCTGGTAATTGGGTTTTGCCTAGACGAAGATGGAGGTGGGGTGGCCAGAGCTGGAAATGGTGGTGGAGATGTTGGCGATGTGGTGGTTGAGAAACGAAGGAGGCCGCGATTGGGGCTGCAAACGGCGAGCAAACGATGATCGAACTGGGCCGTCGAGAAAAGGGAAGGCTCCCATGGTGATCTATCTCTAGATTTAATAAAATAGAAATAAAAAAAGCTTTTTTTTTTTACGCTTTTATTTGTTATTGTCAACTGTTGTATTTGAATTTTGATGAAATCTATTTGAGAATCCAATTCCTAGCTTTGAAGTTGGATTTCTATTCGAACAAAGAAACCCAATTTGTTATTGTTTGTGTTGTTCGGAGAATCTCGAGAAGCTCATCACCGGACGCGTTTTTATGTTTTTATTCTTGGAATATCGTTTTCCATAATTACTACTAGACGCATTTTCAAACTCGAAAAACAAAAAACAGGAACAGAAAACGAAAATTGAAAATAAAAATAGAAAACAGAAAACGAAAACGTTACCGAATGTGCCCTTAAAGTCTCTTCCTTTTCTGGTCTCTTTAACTCCATTTTTTTTCCCTTTTTTATTTCACGGCTGCAATTGTTTTATGGCTAGCACCTAGATGTGTTGATTATTATAATAAACCTACTATACGTCGACAACTTTTCAGTGAATTATAAGAAAATAGTTTGTTGTAGTCCATGATTTATATGAGTGCTTTGTGTGACCCTTGTCAGGTACGTGTAAACGATATCTATATTCAAATGTTTTATAGAGCATCATGATCTTATATGTGCATCATGAGCAAGCTTGTATGCACACTTTGGAACATCATCTATTAGAAATATGAAATTTTATTTGATTGCTTAAATAAATGATTAAATAATAAATTAATCAGGAAATTAATCAGGAAATAATAATAAGTTTGATGTCACCCATAAACAGGAAATATTGCCCATAAAAATAATAAATTAATCAAATCATTAATTTTTATATATAATTAAATAATCAAAATACATAAAATATTGCCCATAAAATTCTTTATAGGTGTCATGTCACAGATAACGGCAGTTTTTTGTTAGATTTTGACAGAATTGCTGTCAATGAAAAATATTTTGTTAAAATAGTGATTTTAAAACAATTTAAATATTGAATGGTCTTTTTGAGACTCTACCCACCGATTAATGGTGTCTACTGCGATTTTCTCTATATAATATTCAACGGATGAACTATTCAACGGATGTTCATCCCTACTTCTTTTGAGTAAAAGACAAAATTGCTATTGAAAAACAGAGGAAACTTTAGGTGGGTGCGTTTAGGAATTGAGTAATGCTAGAGGACCCAAAAAATTGACCCAAATTTTGGACCCAAACATATGTGGCAACATCACATGGGATCTTTGGGAAAAGTGACGTGGGCCCATGTTGTGTGTGATGTTGCCACATAGGTTTGGGTCCAAAATTTGGGTTACTTTTTTGGGTCCTCTAGCATTATTGTTAGGAATTTTTTGTTTGACACTATTGAGAGTTATCCTTATCCCGCGTATTTTATTAGCGTTTCCACTTCCCAGCAGCAGAAAAACCCTATTTCTCACTCTCTGGTCATGTCTCTGGATTCTCACATAGAGAGTGTCCTGTGGACCCATGACCAGATATCCGACCGAGTCGCCCAGCTCGCCGCCCAAATATCCACCGATTTTGACTCCGACTCCGCCCCGCCGCCTGTCGTGGTGGGTGTAGCCACCGGCGCCTTCCTCTTCTTGGCAGACTTAGTCCGCAAAATCCAGCTTCCGGTCTCCGTCGACTTCGTCCGCGTCGAATCCTACGGCTCCGGCACCGAGTCTAATGGGGCCCCCGTGATTTCCGTCAATTTGAAACTCGATGTTAAGGACAAGCACGTAATTTTGGTATATTTCAATCCATCTTTCGCTCTTGGTAATAATCTTTGTATATGATATATACACATATATTGTATGGAGTATGGACTCTAAACTTTTTATGAAGATATGATTTTGAATATATAGCAATTCTCATTTACAGGATACTGAATTCACTCATTTTCTTTATAAATTCATTTGTGTATATATCACTTGTGTAATGAATTTGTATTTTTTTTTACAAGGGGTTTATTCTGTTTCATTAACTGTTGACAATCTACAAATGAATGTATGATTTTTATATTTATTGAATTTCGGGAAAGAAAAAAGGAAATTGCAATTTTTTTTTATTTTTAAATTTTGTTATATAATATGAAAAATTCAATCTTTTGAAATGGGTGTATGGAGAGGAGTGAGGACTTGAATTTTTATTTTTTTTCCCTCAAAAGTAATTCAACATACTCTAGATAACTGTTTATCATCGTGAAAACCGGTAGGCTTACACACCCTTTTGACCGGAAGACAAAATTTATTATGCACTTTCTAAGACAAAGTCATATAGGATATTGTTTGTGTTGTAGCATGCTTTTTGTACATTTTGGTATGCACATTCTTACGGTTATTCCCTGGTGTCAGGTTGAGGACATTGTAGATACAGGAATTACAGTGTCCTGCCTCATTCCGTATTTAGAATCGAAAGGTGCGTCATCTGTATCTGTTTGCACTTTCCTTGACAAACCATCTAGAAGAAAGGTTCAGGTGGAGCTTCTGGGAAAAGGAAAATTCTACCGGGGGTTTCAGGTACGATGTGAATGTGTGTGTGACAATGCATGTGCGAATTGACTTGTGTTTACATGTGCGTGTGCGTCTGCAATTGTTCTTGTGCTTGTGTTGATGGAACGGATATTCAACCTAGCAAGTAACACATATCTGACTCCCAGTTCATAATGACCAGAAAATTTATTAGGTCCTTTACTGCTAACAACTATGAGTATCCTGTGTGTCCTTTAGCGCCATAAATTCTTCTAAGATTAAAATAACTTCTCGCATAAACTTATATAGATATGAAGTATATTTCTCTATTTTTTTTTTATTTATTTTTATGTTGCAATTGTGTTCTTCTATTTTTCTAGATAAAAGTTATCAATGTGAAAATTCACATGCTTAAGATGCTATTTGACTCCTAAACTGATCATCACACTTGTAATATTGTACCGCAACCCTGAAGCAATCTAATAATATCTGGTGCCGGATAAACCTAATAGAGGTTGAGGACATGTTTTGCTATTATTTGGACTGTGTAGCTATGTATTTTAGCTTTGGCCAATTATCATAAACATAATTTCATTTATCAAAGTATATCATGGTGTCATGACTGATGAGCAACATGATTTGAATATGAATATGATCTACTTTTATAGTTGAACAGGATATTTGAAAATGAATATGATCTAATTTTATTCTTTTTGGGCAGTGTCCGGACTACTTTGTGGTGGGTTATGGAATGGACTTTGCTGAACTATACAGGAATCTTCCTTATATTGGTGTGCTGAAGCCTGAATACTACAAGTAAATTTACAATGTCATTAGTTCTGGGAAAGGTCAATAAATTCACTCTAGAGAAAGACACCTAGTTTTGCTCGGAAATTATCGGTGTCGGTGTCGCTTTTGAGTATACCTTTAGAAAAAAGAAAGAAAGATGATTATAGTTTGAATTTTCCATTTACTTGTGATCAATGATAATGATCCATAAATTATTTTGCTTTGGAAAGAATGGTGTGAAAACTTGCATAAATTAGCTTTGGAAACATGTTGGTTAGCTGGGAAGAAGTAGATTGTCCAGCCAATCAAAGGCTTTGGAAAACATGTTGGGTATATGATATGCAATCAATCGGCGCATTTGTCTCAAGTTCAAAAACTGTATCTTCCATTGATCTACTTCGTGATGGATGGATCATGGATGATGCTCTACGTATTTTCTTCAGAAAATACAGTAACATCAAACTTTTAAGTTTTATCTCAAATAAAAGATTCAATTCAAACATAAGTTTAAAATGCTCACATCATTGAGGCATTGCTTGCTATGATATACGACTATAGTTGGTCCACAACTTTTTAACTATCTATCTGATCTGATGTGGTGTTCGATTTTTTTCAAATAAAAATTTGTATCGGAGATCAATCATATCAATGATGTCCCCAACTAATACTTCTCTCAAGACTTTTAGGACAGCTTGTAAATAAAGGACTAAAGGACACGCTTGGCGGTGATTCTGCTATTTTCTAAAACACCAACTCTGCATTATCAAGCACTTCTGCTACCATGAAAAAAAACAGGAAAATTACTTGTCGATCTCTCAAAATTCGTTTCTTCAACGAGATCAACCTACCCTTCTCGACTGGTTAGACCTCTGTCCACCACCACCAATAGAGCCACCCCATTTGAAAAAAACAAGCACTCCAAGAGAGAATCGGCCGTTCTCGAAAAGTTCAGGCTCAGAAAACTCAAGGGCTCTGCCGGAACCGACGCAGAAAACAAGCCTTTACCAAACTCATCAAACCCTGATATTGAAACTCAAGTGGGTTCGAAGAATGAAAAGAGTTACGAGACTGCGGAGGTTGTTTCAAGTTTTCAGAACCTAGGGTTGAGAGAGGAGGTCGTAAAAGCTGTCGAGGAGATGGATGTCTTTGTTCCAAGTGAGATTCAGAGTGTTGGTGTCCCTGCAATTTTGGATGGCAAGTCTCTGGTTTTGAGCTCTGGTTCTGGTTCTGGTAGGACTTTGGCTTGGTTGTTGCCTCTTGTTCAGGTACTTGTTTCTTGGTTTTTTTTTTTTTTTCATTTGAATTCATCAAAAAACATGTTTTCAATAAGTTTTGCTTTGTGGGTGTTGTGAAAGTTTGGAACTTTATCATTGCTTTGGTTGAGGTTTTGACTATGTAGTATTAGCAAATTCTTAGTTGTTCAGTTTTTGAAAATTTCTTAATTGATAAATTTGGATTAGAATTTCGTTCTTGAGGGTTTTTGGAGAATGTTAATGTATCTTATGTCGATATTTCTTTAGAATTATGTTTCCTATTAGAGGAAGAAGAACACTTGTAATTTTTGTTTGTTTGGTTAATATTGTGAAGATGCTGAGAAGGGATGAGGCATTGCTTGCTATGAAGCCGAAGCATCCCCGAGCCATTGTGTTATGCAGCACAGAGGAGTCAGCTGACCAGGTACCTTGTTCTTCCTATAGAAATTGTTTATCTTGTATAGACTACGACAACTTGACCTTTGAAAATCATTATCGGATGGATGTTGCAGGGATTTCGTGCTGCAAAGTTTATTAGCCATTATGCTCGATTGAACTCTTCGAAGGAAAGTGGCGGTGACAGCTCAAAAACCCTGGAGGATGCTTCGGATGCCAGAATTGGCATGTTGGTTGGGACCCCTAGCGAGGTTATTAAACAAATAGAGGAGGGAAACATCTGTTGTGATGACATCAAATATGTGGTAAGTATATACTAACTAACATGTTAGTTAACTCTATTCAATGTCTCTTAATTACAAAGATCTCTTGATAGGTATTGGATGAGGCAGACACCTTGTTTGGTCATGGGTTTGGTCCCACGATTAGCAAGATTTTTCGCCCGTTAAAAGATGGTGCATTAAAATCCAATTACAAAGGAATTCAAACTATTTTTGTTACTTGCTCAATTGCAGAGGTATGAACTTGCACTGTTATCTCATGGTTATTTACGATACATACACTGATGCACGAAAGATGGACCTGGCTTTTGGAAAAACTGTGAAAGATGTCGATTTGCATTCCCGATTCTGAACATTTATAGTTATCTTGTTGAAAATTATAGATGCTGGGTGAACAACTATCTTCCCTTATGGAGCGTCTTGAGCATGATAATGGTGGAAAGGTGACTGCAATTCTACTTGAGATGGAACAAACAGAGGTGTTTGATGTCATTGAGTCTACAGATGGCCTGAAGAAAAAAGTGGCTGAGGCTATGAATTCCTTCATGTAGCTGCATCAGGTTCAGGATCTTGATGTTGCAGATCGGCTTGCATCTCTTCTTTATTTTAAAATTTTACTTTATGAGATTGTATTTAAATTATATCTTTTAAATTCTTAAATTTGTCTTAATTGTTAAAATATTAAATTAAACCATAAAAGGTATTTAAATACAGCTTTTAGCAAATTAAATTGAAAATTTCAAATGAATAAAAATACATTAAAAGTAATATTTTATTATCAAAAGTCAAAACATAAGAAATTGGGTAAGGCCCATTCAGGTCGAGCTCCTTGCGCTAGTATTGGGTAGCCCAACACGACCCAGGTGAAGTGGGTTCTGTCAGCCCAAACAATTTAGGTAATTTTATATCGTCTTTCACTTCACCTCGCTTCTACTCTGCTCCCCTCTGGTCTCTTTTCTCGCTTTTGTCTCCCGTCGCCGTCGCACGTCACCAATCTTTAACAGGTGATTTCAGCTTCAAGGGTACCCCTCGAGCAGGTGAATGGGAGAAAGCATATGATTGTTTGGATGCTTCAAGAAAATTTATTTATTTATTTATTATTCATGCTTTTGTGATAATATCTAGTTGAGTTTGTTTGGGATGGTTGAATTTAGCATTCGTTTCTTCAATTTTTGCTCAATTACTTACTGTTTGGAACTTAACTCCAAAGCTCTTATATTTACTAGTACAAAAATCATGGACGTTCGTACCATTAGCATCCCCGTGCTTTTTTTGTTGGGTATTTTGAGTATATGATGCGATGATGTATGAATGAATATTTAAGTTTATTGTTTTAATTTAAAAATTAGGATTTATGGGTTTGGAATTTTGGATTGTAAAACTTATCAAATTTTTAATTGATTTGGATTTTTTTTTGTTGAGTATGTTAAATTGGTTTGGGTGAGCCCAAATAAACAGATTGGGTTTATTTAGTGGGTCTGGAACCTCTCATTATTTGCGGGTTCCGGGTCGGTTCCAGACCCTTATTTTGCCATACGCAAATTACAACTGGGTTTGCTGCCACATTCGTGTAATTTCGACTAACCTGGGGGCCAGTTTGTGCAATTTTGTAACAAAAAACGAAACAGATAATTCAATATCATAGACGAACGACGATCATTTTCATTACATATATATAGATTTGAAGAGCAAAACCTCTGAAGTCGACAGTACTAAAACCCATAACAAAACCCTGAGAATGCACAAAGCCATGGCTTTAGGTTCGTCAAGAACACTTTTTTCACGTTCTCTCCTCTTCTCCTCCTCCTCCAAACTCCGCCCCCCATTTCTCAAAGTCCCCAAAAAGTCCTCCACTAGGGTTTTGCCTGGGTTTAGACCCCTCTGCACTTCAACACCCACCACAACCATTGAACCTACAGACGAGTTGAGGCACTCTATGCTTCTGGAGAGGCTGAGACTCAGGCATCTCAAAGGCTCAAGCAAGCCAACCCCACCACCTAAAACCCAAGAACCAGTAATTTCCATTGAAAAAGAAGCCAGAACACACGAGTTTGATAAGAAAAAGAGGAAAGCTCTGACTCTGGGCTCTTTTGAGGAGTTGGGGTTGAGTGAGGAGGTGATGGCGGCTGTGAGAGAGATGAAAATTCAGGTTCCTACTGAGATTCAGTGTATTGGTGTCCCTGCTGTTTTGGATGGGAGCAGTGTCGTTCTGGGTTCACATACTGGCTCCGGCAAGACCCTGGCTTACATGTTGCCTCTTGTTCAGGTACTTTTTTCATTGGTTGAGTGAATTTTAGCTCAAAGATTTTCTTTTGAGGTTGAATTGGTGATCTTTTTTGTTCATTTCTTTTGATTCCTTTGGTGTGTTTTTGGGATTTATTTGGACTTCATACCCGTTTTCTTCCGGGTCAAAATTATAATTGGAGGCAGGATTGATGTTTGCCTAAGTTTTGTGTTATCTGATTAGGATTAAATTTGTATACACACCATTACTACTAATTTTTTTTTTTTTTTTTTCTTTTTTTCTTTTAAGGTGTAATGTACTAGTATGAATATGAGTGTTTTTAATATTGCAGTTACTGAGGCATGATGAGGCAACGTTGGGAATACCAATGAAGCCTAGACGTCCTCGTGCAGTTGTGCTATGCCCCACGCGGGAGCTTTCCGAGCAGGTTTTGCATAATTTGTTTAGTATTTTGAGCTAATTTAATCCGTCTCAAGCTGATCATTGCACTTAACAATGTTAAAACATTTTGTAGGTTTTCCATGTAGCAAAGTCCATAAGCCATCATGCAAGGTTCAGATCTACCATGGTCAGTGGTGGTGGTCGGTTGAGACCCCAGGAGGATTCGTTAAATAACCCAATTGACATGGTAGTTGGGACCCCTGGTAGAGTTCTTCAACATATTGATGATGGTAACTTGGTTTATGGAGACATTAAATACGTGGTGAGTATTGTCAGTTTCCTTTATAGGGAACAAAAAAATTCCAAATTGATTTGGAAATGCTTTTTAAATGCAACATAGTTTCAGTAATTTTGGTTCACTTCATGGTGTTAACATATTTTTAGTAGGTGTTAGATGAGGCAGACACCATGTTTGACCGTGGCTTTGGTCCTGACATACGCAAGTTTCTTGCCCCATTAAAACATCGTGCATCAAAGCCCAATGGCCAAGGTTTTCAGACTATATTGGTCACTGCCACAATGTCAAAGGTATTTTCTCCTTTCTGTTTCATTATACTGAATATTGGTCATTTCACATGACATGATCGTACACTTTTTGTTCCAAACCTTGTATGCATGTAACCCAAAAATTGAAATCTTTATTACAGTCATCTAGCTGCAATTTGGTAAATCTGGAAATTTCCTTTATCAACTGTAATCAATGAACCCCTTCTTCTGCATTGAAATTGTTTACTTTAACAAAAGTTTAATAACTGGCCTTTGTGAATTTCTTCAGGCGGTGCAGAAGCTCGTTGATGAGGAATTTCAAGGAATAACACACTTAAGAACATCAACGCTGCATAAAAAGATTGCATCAGCTCGACATGATTTCATCAAACTTTCAGGTTCTGAAAACAAGCTGGAAGCATTGCTACAGGTCTAGTTTATTGGTGCCTTGCCATTATTTATCAATTTTACAACAGAATGTTTACTAGTTGTGAACAATAAAATATTATTATCGGACTGTATTGTATGATGCATAAAATCTCAAGAAGCCCATGCTTAATCAAAAGACTAGTTATATACAAAATTAAAAGAGTTGGAAATGATGCATCTCGTAGATATTATAGCTGCATATACTATACCTTCAACTTCACCAATTCATCCAAAATGCTTTCTTTGCCTTTTTTTGTTGTTGTTGTTGTTGTTGTTGCTTATAATGTGGCAAAAATTGCTCTTCCTCATGTTTTTGCAATGAGAATATATATAGCGGGCTGAAAAATCAACAGATCATCAGCTTAGTTATATTTATACTAAATTTTATTCTTTGGAATTGAGGCATGGAATCATTTTTGTAAAATAAAGCTTGTGAAGCACAATAATGTTAGCACTTCAACAAAATAAAGTAACTTACATGGGGTAAGCTTGATGCAAAAACAGGTTCTTGAGCCAAGCTTGGCCAAGGGAAACAAGGTAATGGTGTTTTGCAACACATTGAATTCTAGTCGTGCTGTGGATCATTTCCTTGATGAGAATCAGATATCTACTGTCAATTACCATGGCGAGGTGCCAGCAGAACAAAGGTGAGATTGTGTTTTTCCAATTTCTTTTTCCTTTTTCACTATTACTATGGTATCACACATGATGTTCGAGATGTTGCTTAGTGTGTTTTAGGTGGAGACATGTGAACACTACCCTCTTTAACTCAAGCCATTACAATGTCTTAGTTACCCTGCATCATTCTTTATTTTACTAGAGACCAGGAGCAGACATCAAGCTCATCAGACTTTTGGCATGGTTTGTTTCCTTTTGTGTCATCAGTCAAAAAGAGTCCTATATTTTATCAGCTAAAAACTTGTTTGGTTAATTCTCACTAAAAAAAAAAACTTTGTTCAAGAAATGTATCCTGGAAACACTCATGTTTCTAATGGTCATCTATATGTTGTTTTGAGAAAATGCTTTGAAATGATGATATAAAGAGATCTTTTATTATGTTCTCCTTTTATTCAGGTTCTAAAGCATGGATTGAGTATAATAAAAATTATAACCTTACCACTCAGAAACTATTTTACAATTGTAGCCATGCAAACAAATATCAGCTTGGAAACAACAGAATAAACCCGTTGTGCGCTACTACCTAATTATCTATGACCTCATGACCTGATTCCTTAGTCACTTCTTTCTTACAAGCGTAGGTCGCTTGGGAAACCTTAATCGAGAATCGAAAACAGAAGACATTGGCAAACAGACCCTCATCATCTGTGCATGAATGTTTATTACAAGTACATAGCATGACTGTTTTTCTTGTAAGCTCAGGGTTGAAAATCTCAACAAATTTAAGAATGAAGATGGAGATTGCCCCACATTGGTCTGCACAGACTTGGCTGCTAGGGGACTGGACCTGGATGTGGATCATGTTATCATGTTTGATTTTCCTATGAACTCTGTAAGTGTCATATACATTGAGAATTTGTTGAATGTTCAGTTACCTGGTGACTTTTTTCCTCCTATTGTCTATCTTTTTTCTTTTGTGTAAAAGTTAAGTCCTACTTTTTCTTTGATCTTTTAGATTGACTACCTGCATCGTACTGGGAGAACTGCTCGTATGGGTGCAAAAGGTATGAAATAAATTATTGTTAATGCATGGATTCTCTTTGATCAGAATGAGAAAGTTCCATCTCTTTTTGAGAAGTATGATATGGACGGATCCTGCTGATCACTGTCTACCCAACATCCTTATAATTTTATTATGAACTTCAGCATTTAATCTACTAAATATTGTTCAAGATGGAATAGTTGATGGGAGATAAGCCAAATGATGATAGTTTTTATTTATTTATTTATTTATTTTATTTTTTTATTACATGAATGAATACTTAAAACCATAATTTTAAGTTATCTTTGCCCGTTTTCCCTCCAAGTCATGATAAATTGTTGATCATGTCCATATCAAATTTGTTTTTGACCAAAATAAAACAATTTATGTCACGACTATTGTTGTAGCAATCAGTTGGTCATTGCACTATTTGGTTTGTATTATTCATCTTGCCCTTTATAACTTACATTTAAAGTTGTATCTTTTTTGCCTCTGTTAGATGCCTAGAGACTTTTCCTAGTCATGAAAATTTTGAGATGCATGGCAACGTTTCTAATTTTTGGAATAATAGAGATCTTGTATTATAATGTTCTCTTATCTTCACAGGGAAAGTGACAAGTTTGGTGGCCAAAAAGGACCATTTGTTGGCCGAGCGTATTGAGGAAGCAATAAGGAAGAATGAAAGCTTGGAAGCTCTCACTACCGATAATGTCCGAAGGGATGTTGCCAGGGCCAAAATAACCGAGCAGAAGGGGAAGAGTGCTAAATTAATTACAATGTCAAATCAGAAAAACAAAACTAAATCTACATCGGAGAAATCTTCTAGTGTGCGAACCAAGGTTGTGTCTGCCCAGACCTCAGGAAGAACAACCTCTGCAACAAAATCTGGAAAAGCATCTGCTTCTAGTGTGCGAACCAAGGTTACGTCTCCCCAGACCTCAGGAAGAAAACCCTCAGCAACAAAATTTGGAAAAGCATCTGCGCCAGCTAAATCTTCGAAGACAACATTTAAGGTATCAAAGTTGAAGTCATCCCCTGCAGGTAGATCCCAAAAAACACCTTCAGGTGGGAAGAAGCACTCAGAGAGCAGAAATTCCAGTGAAGGGAAATCGAGAGCTTCAAAACTAAGCGTTGTGGGGTTTAGGGGGCGAGCTTCTTATTCTAAAAAGAAAGAGTCACTGAGGTCCAGTTGATTGTAATCCTTTGAATCAAGTATTTAAGTTGTTTCCCTTTTTTCTTCTTTTTTGTAAGTTTTGCATACAATTTTTTTTTGTAGTTTTTATGCTCATCAGTCATCACGGATCTTAATATGGTAATGCAAATGTTAGTCATGTCTGTAGATTCGTATTCCCCCCACATTCCTTTCAATTGTGAAGTCCTTGAATTGGCCTGTGGATGTCATTGTATTGACTTGTGGATGACAAATGCATTGAGATGTAATCACTTTTTATGAAATGAGGCAAGCATTTTATATTCATTATGTTAATACAGGTAGACTGCACCAGAACTACAAGCCTTGTAAGGTTCTTGCTATGTGAAATTATGATGACATTAGCATTTACAATATCTTGTTGACAATGGTTTTCATATGCTTGAGATTCTCATTACTTCCAGGTGAGTAGAGGCTGAGCAGTTTTGGCTGGAGTAACTACGTTTCCTTCAGCGTCATATATGATGACACCCGAGAAATCAGGTAACTGGCACTTCCCTCCCATGAGTATGTTCTTCTGCCAAACTGAAACTCCCTGCTGTTCATGTTCACCACTGACCATGTTCTCATCGAGGTGCTGGAGTTGGTATCCATGGAATTCTGTAGTAGTAGTAGTGTACATCATTTCATTCTGAAGCTCTATAACAGGTTCTTCATCAATGAAATCATAGCAAGCCGCCTTAAATGATCGACGCCATTTCCGGGTATGAGAAGCACACATGAACAATGCAAAAGCACACAAGAGAAGAGACGCTGCTGCTAGGCCAGTCTGGGATGTGCTTAGTGGTGTCAAGAGAAGTTGGCGAGCCATGGCAAGTGTGATGGTTGTTTTGTGGTGGAAGGTGAGGGGGTTTATATAAGCTTCAGGTTGGCCAAAATGGGTTTGTTGAATTTGATGGATTTGTTGCTACTTGCTACTTTAAATTCACAAGTTTGAGTTAGAGATGTGTGGTTTTGGTGGTGTTTGACTTCCACTGTTCTATGCTAATGATGTTTTCTCTTGATGATTTTAGTTTAGTTTATATATCACTTTCTTCTCTCTGGAACAGTTGAACTATTCCAAATCAAGATCTAAATTATGAGTATTTATGGTTTCATAAAAAGACTGAAAATAAAATAATCTATAATTTATATGGGTTTAATGTACATGGCTGATAGCCTGATAAAAGATTGACCTAACCGTACCAAGTGTAAAATGAGAAAAACCCTTTCTCGTAAGGGTTAATTACACAAACATACCCTCTATTTATCTAATAAAGTAAATTTTCAAACAAATGTCCTATTCAAACACAAACATCTCAATTGGAATGTGCTTGGAATATGAAAAGTCAATAGTGCCCTTGGGTAAAAGGGAGATGTCGTTTTGGTGGGTAAATTTCACAAACAACCCTGAATTTAGGTGTAATTATATAAATATTCATTTTTTATCTAATAATTACATAAATATACCCTACCGTCATTTGACTTTTGTTAACTTTAACTTTTAACCACATTTGTACCCCGAAATGACTAAACTACCCTTAAAAACTTATTTATATTTTCTTTTATTATCTAAAAATATTAAAAAAAATATTTACTTAAAACATTGAAAAAAATCAATACAATTTTTTTTTTTTTTTTTTTTTTGCTTTTATTTTATTTTATTTTTTTTATTTTATTTTTTTTATTTTTTACATTTTCCATGTCCCCAAACACCAAATTTTCAGATTTCAAAAACCAACTTTATCACAAAAACATTCAATTTCATACTCATCAACCCATAAATAATTTCATTTCATCAACACAATCAAAACCCACCAACAATTACATTTAATCAACAGAATCAAAATCCACAAAACTCACTAAACACAATCAAAACCCACTAAACACAACCATTTTTCCAGTTTTGTGAGTTCTAATTGTGTTAAAAAAAAAATGATAGAAAGAAAGCAACAACAAAATTGTACTGATTTTTTTTAATTGTTTAAGTAAATATTTTTAATATATTTAAATAATAAAATAAAAGATAAATAAGTTTTATAGGGTAGTTTAGTCATTTCGAGATACAAATTTGGTTAAAGGTTAAAGTTAACAGAAGTCAAATGACGGTAGGTTATATTTATGTAATTATTAGAAAAAAAGGAATATTTATATAATTACTCATAAATTCAGGGTTGTTTGTGAAATTTACCCATCAAAATAACCTTTCTCTTTTACCCAAGGGCACTATTGACTTTCCATATCCCAAGTTCATTCCAATTGGGATGTTTGTCTTTGAATAAGGCATTTGTTTGAAAATTTGCTTTATAGGATAAATAGAGGGTATGTTTGTGCAATTAACCCTTCTAGTAACCAATAAAAAGACAGCCTTGTTCACTTCTTCGGGGTTTAAGCATTCATTTTTCTCAGTTTTTTTTTTTTTTTTTTGCTCTCTTCTTGTTCTTCTCCTCCGTGAAAATCTGATCATCTCAAAAATGTTAAAAAGGTCTCAAATTTCACTCTTAAAATCACTCTCTAGACACCATTTTCAATCGTCGCCAAAACCCATATATTCTTTTCCCACAAATTCACTCTATTCGCTCCCAGCTCACCAACTCGCTCCCAACTCAGTCCCCATCACAAAACTCAGTTTTCAACTCGGTCAGGCCTCCTTCTTCAGCACTGGGTCGAGAACCGAGCCGGGGGCCTTGTCCGACTACAACAAAGAGGTGGACACGATAAACCTCAAATTTGCAGAGGCGAGAGAAGAGATAGAAATGGCGATGGAGTCGAAAGAGACCGTATACTTCAATGAAGAAGCAGAGTGCGCTCGAGCTGCAGTCAAGGATGTTTTGGACTTGTTTGGGGAGCTCTTGGGGAAGCTGAAGGATAGTGAAAAGGAAGCTTTGCAGAGATCTATGGGGCTCAAGATTGAGCAGTTGAAAGCCGAGCTGCGACAGTTGGAGGAGGAGTGATTATGAGGTTTGTCAAAATTGCTTCTTTGGATTCTCTTGGGTCAATTCTGTTATTGGTTGCTTATTTATGTTTTTTTTTTTTTTTTTTTCCTTGATTGTGATGTGGAATCTATGAGAATTCTTTCAATGCTTTCAGGATTTTTTTGTTGCTTGTTATGATTTCTCTTGGAATTTTGTTTCATTTTATGATGATTTGAGGTTGATGTGATGCATGATTTCTTCAATGAACCTGTGGTTGTTTAGTTCCGCAATTGTAGTGAGTCTTACTATGAGCATTCCTTTTTACGAAAGGCGGGTGCAATGTGACTAATGGAAAAGTGTGTTGTAATAAGGTCTTGCTACATCGAGATCAGCTGTCGCTAACTAGATAACCAAATTGAGTAATTATTTGATTTTCCATCATATGTGGAAAATATAAGCATATTAATAGAAACAAAATGCACAAACATAACAAGAGCAATTTATGCGGTTAAACAGCAATGAGACAGCATTTGCAAGAAAAATAGCAAGGAATATAATAGGGGATCTTCAAAATGCATAAGTGAAACTTAGCGATAGCCAGATTTGAATTACTGAGTCTCACACACAACTCGATGATCATTCAAATAGTTTATTGATTGCAGCTTTGCTTCAATTTGATTATAGTGTATACTGTCCTCACAATGGCATTGCCCAATATACCCCGAGGCTTAATCTGTTTAATTGAATGGTAATATTATCCCACATTTTGGACATAATAGCAAGCAATGAAAATCTGTTGTTTCATAGCTTACACTAAATTGTTATGATTCTCTCAAGTGGCAAGATAGCTGTCATAAATGTTTGACAAATTTGTATGTTCATGTTGGTCCACCACATCTATATGATGCACACTTATTGGAACCCTAATTTTTCTTAATGGGAAATGTCACCTTTTCTAATAAAATGGACTTGGGTTCCATAGCTGGCTTGTTGAAGCAACATGTAGTAGTGGAACTCAATTTGAAGGTTGTTTGATAGGCCATTGAAATGATCAAGTTAGTTGTTTTCAACCAAGACTAAAAAAGAGCTTGAGAAAACTAGAGACTCTTTTTTACCCAAAGGGATTTCGTCTATCACCTTCTTTCTTTCTTTCTTTATACTTCTAACTTCTGTCTGAAACAACTTTCAAAAAAAAAAAAAAAAAACTATGTCTGAAACTAAGGTATGATAAAATTCATATTTGATATACACCACCCTACCCATCTTAAGATAGACTCTACTCTGGTGCTTACCTATCAGCAACTCCAACAGAGCAAAGACTAACTAATAATTGTAATGATTTTGAAAAAATCTACAAGTTGCTATCTATTAGTATTTATTTGTGTTTCACCTCAAGGATGAGTTTCTTCTTGCCACAATAGGTTTGGACACTGCTAATGAATGGCTTCCTCTAATGTCTTTGACAATGTCATGCTCTTTAAATACTTGCTGAAGAAAACAAAAAGAACCATGTCACGAATTATGGACAATTAAATCAAATAAGCAATTCAAATTTTCCGAAGAAAATTGAGTCCTTGTCAATCAATAGATTTCACCAGTACTCTTTAAAGAAACCACTAGAACTGTGGGAAACTGAGAGAAAGTTTGGACAATTTTATCACTTGAATATTTTATACTATAGACGCATCTTATTTGATTTCTTTCTGTTCATTTAGCTTTTATCATTATTAAATTTGACCCATTGTTGCATATCTCCATTAAATTTATGGCATCATTGCTATTTCTTCACATTAACCTTTGCATCATGTAGATTTTCACCATAAACTGACTTGGCAGTCAAAACTTGAGCTGAATGATGTTTAATTTTGGTAAACGTATTAATTAATAAAAATTAAACTGAGCACTAAAAACCAGATATCTTATTAGTTTAAGAAGGCTTACTTATCTAAAATGCATAATTTCATGAGTTACATGAGCTGAAATGCAGCCGCGCATATGTTATAAGTTGAAGAATGCTATAGTATCTAGTGTATGAGGCAAGGTTTTAAAAGGCGAAATCGAGCCTCGAGGCAGTTGACCACCGCCTCATGAGGCGTAAGCCTTGAGGCGAAACGAGGCGTAAGCCTCAATTAATTAATAAAAAAAAAAGGCATTAAAAAATTATAAAAAGAAACTAGAAATTCATACCATAATATCAATGACTCAATAACATTACTATCAAATAAAAACACACAACATGATTTAGTTCATAATAGAGAAAATTAATAACAAAGCAAAGTCACAAGACAAAAGACTAAAAACCATGAATCCTCCCATCCCAAACTAGAAATTAAGAACAAGTCTTAGAGTTAAAATCTATGACTATGACTTATTCCTTGAATTATTCCTAATATTAACAATATACAAACAGTGGACAATATTAACAATAAAAACATTGAAGATTGGATTAGTCTAGTTGCGCTACGCAGACGCATTCGGGGGTCGAACTCTTCGCTATTGGATTTATTGGATTAAAACGAAAATTTATTGGATTTCATCAAACATCAGTAGATTTGCTCTTCCTATTTCTGTTTTTTGTGAACCAGGGGTTTTTTTTTTTTTTGTGTGTGTGTTTGTTGTAATTTATTGGATTTCATCAAATATCAGTAGATTTGCTCTTCCTATTTCTGTTTTTTGTGAACTAGGGTTATTTTTAGTTTTTTTTTTTTTTTTTTTTTGTGTGTGTGTGTGATGAAATCAGTAGATTTGCTCCTCTTTTTTGTGAACTAGGGTTATTTTTAGTTTTTTTTTATTTGTGTGTGTGTGTGTGATGAAATCAGTACATTTGCTCTTCCTATTTCTGTTTTTTGTGAACTAGGGTTTTTTTTTTTTTTTTGTTTTTTTTTTTTTTTGTGTGTGTGTGATGAAATCAGTACATTTGCTCTTCCTATTTCTGTTTTTTGTGAACTAGGGTTTTTTTGGTTTTTTTTTTTTGTGTGTGTGTGTTATGTTGTTATTTCATAGTTTGTTTTATTAATAGGCCCAAAACCATGGGCCAAAACTAATTTGAACATCAAAAATTAAAGGCCCAGCCAAAAAAAATTCAAAAACAGGCCCAAAACGTTGTTATTTCATAGTTTGTTTTACTAATAGGCCCAAAACCATGGGCCAAAACTAATTTGAACATCAAAAATTAAAGGCCCAGCCAAAAAAAAAAATCAAAAACAGGCCCAAAACGTGGCTTATTTCAAGGCGTACACCTCATACGTCTTCTCGAAGCGGTACGCCTCACAAACTGAGGCTTACGATTTACATCAGCAGCTTGAGGCATACGCCTTGAAGTGTTTTTTCACCGCCTCACTGCCTCATCGCCTCGAGGCGTACTCCTCAAAATGCCTTTTAAAACCATGGTATGAGGAAATCCTAAACTTTATAGAATAAACAGGAAGACAAGGAGTTATTAAGAAACACAAGAATGATGTACATAAAGCCTATAATATGACAACTTTCAGATATTGTCGATTCATGGTTGATGGTTTCATTCTTTTCTTTTTTTTTCCCCATCTAATCTTTTAATGATCTCAATGAAGCTACCATCTGAGTTATGCTTGGTTGTACAATTTCTTTGGTGTATGCTTCAACATAAAGAATCCACAAACTATAGCATCTCAACATAAGTTGCCTTCATTTATTGTCTCATGAGTTGTTTGACTGCTGATACACAGAGAGAATCCTGAACCATATTTTCTGGTTTAGCACCAGTTTTTGTCATGAATTTATAAATAAAAAGTGCTGCAAATTTTGATAACTTTTAAATATATTATATGAGCCGTGGTTTCAATGGTATCTATTATGCTGTTTCAGATCCTTGTGAGGCGTGATGTTTTCTTACTCCTTGTTAAAACAGACAAACTATCTGTGGGATCTTCATCATTCTAGTGTATATGTAACCCGTCCATCATTTTTGGTCTCAAAAGCTAACTGCTTCATATATCAAGTTATTTTCTCATTTTAAGGTTACATGGCAAACCATTTTTTTTCTTTTCAACTTATGGGCTGGTGAAGGAATGTTCTGATGGGTTAATTTAGGCTATAACTGAGCTTGGTTCTGTAACAAAATTTGTGATATTGATATTTGTTTTGATTGATGCAGCCACCATGATATGAATGATACAACCGTGTGCCAGGCTGGTACTTGGTAGCTATTTGATAATGCTCAAGATCAGCCAGAGAAGGAACCAGACCTTGTACTTCAAATTCTAAGAATCTTCTTTATAAAACAAACCAAGAGTTCCAGGAAACTCACAGCCCTAAGGCAAACTTGCTCAACTTTGAAAATTATTGGAAATTTTGAGGTTTATTATGCATTTCATAAGAGTAGAAGCCATTTCTTATTCTATTACATGTTTTGTATTAAATGTACCTTTTAATTAGGATATTGAATTTTGTTACTTTTCTGCTTCATGATTCTAATAATTTCTTTGGGGCTACCGGCTACGTCATGCCTCAGCGTCTACTCACAGCTGTGTTGACTGTTTTTGTTAAATTGTATCAAAATGCTTTGTTCAGATGCTGAGAAAATATTGTGAGAGTGAAACTGATATTCAGTCTTTACCTGTGATGTTTCAGTGTCATGTTTTTGTAGACTTACCGGTACCTGCATTTAGATTTCTCAAGGATATTGATTCATTTCAAGCAGAAAATAACAACACAAACATAGAATGAAACAATAGGCAATGCATTTGCATAATGTTTTTGAAAAATTGAAAGCTACTATACATATGAAAGAAAGTGTGTATTGAAACATCAGATAAGATCTCTAAGTAAAGGAATACCCATGAGGGGAACACTAGAAGATGGTGTGATATGGCATTATGAGACAAGCTACATTGAGAAAAGAAGAATACCGGAATGGTCTGAGTTTTCATTTTCATTCTCCTTAACCTTTTCTCTTTTACTTAAAACATTTTCTTATTAATCCACTTGTTGTTTCATTGAACTTCTTCTCCTGTTTCCTCTAACTTTGGTCATTTGAGTTGATAATGTTTGAAGCTTCTGCAACTTGTTTTTGTTCATGTGGTGATCATGGCATGTCTGATGATTCCTTTGGAAGTATTATCTAGGCACAACCCCATTAAGCTTTCACTTTTTTGGAATGTACTTGCATGTTTTCTCTGACTTTGAAAGAAACAAAAAGGGTTCAAAAGCGGAAAGCCTAATTATATATCATTCAAATCAGTGCAAATGTCTGGTTTTTGCTTTGATTTTTTTATTATTATTATTAGAAAGTGAAGAATGTGGGGTTGTTGCAGAAATGAGTTGCTGATTTTCATTTGATTATATATTCTTTTTGTTAGAAGAGAATGAAAAAAAAAGGTTATGTAGAGTAGACCAGGTGAAGAATACTGAGATATGGTGTCTGAGACTGAGGCATGTGGGGGAATGGGAGAAGACATGCCCTGTTTATGCCTTGTCTGCATTTGCTATGCATTATTGGTCCTACTTTGCACTTGCAATATCTTCATGTGCCTGTTGCTTTCTCATCTTTAGAGTTACGTAACAGATTTTCAGATTGAATTCCTCCTTTATCTGGAATTGAGAAGATTCTCGTTGCATTTGAGATGCACGAGATGAGATTGGTCTTGTGCTATTTCTCTCATATCTATATCATTGAGGATGTGGGTTTGTGTTGTCTTGTTTCCCATACCCCGAATTATTCGTAATTGTTTTAAAAAAGTATGTTCCACTTAGATATGAATGTACCATGGCTAATATGAATAATGTTATTATTATTATTATTATTATTATTATTATTATGACAATATCTATTAATTCGAGATCAGATATATTTTTGAAAGCTTTCGTCATTAGTAGGATTCGAGTCATTGACATGGTAGTTATTTCTCCAAGTCCCAAGCTCGTCTATCTACCTGTTGAGCTATGCTCCTGTTGGCACTAATGTATTTGTTTGTTGAATAAGGACAAAGATTGTAGTAATGGAAATGGGCTCGGTCTTTTCTTCCAATTCTGAAATTGATTACTAAAGGTTACAAGTTACGACAGTTTTCTTACGCTGTACTGAGAATACTACCGCAAAAACATAATTGTTACCCAAATTCATGCAGAAATTCTGGAAAATATTTATTACATGTAGAAAATCTAAAGGTGAACTTACAAATTCTGGCCCACAATTCCCCTGAATTCAGCCATATATCCAGCAACATAACAGAGGCATGGATTAGGGTACAATAAATGCTGTAAAAGATTCACCAGCTAGAGGATAACAAAAGAAACAAACAAGCTACAAGCTACAGTACATACAGTAACATTAAAATTGTACATTATAACTGTTTCAAGATGTTAGAATTGTGGATTTGTGCCGGCTGTGTAACCCATTTAATAAAAGGGTCATGCTCGGGATTTTCCCGTTTAATTAATCATGCAGTGTAGGATTGAGTGAAAAAAAATAGTCGCTTTAGGTTGGGTCAAAACCCGACTTGCGAACCCAAATTGTAGCATCTTTTTGATAAGGTTAATTGGCACTGATGCCCCTAAACTCTTCTAAAATATGTACTATGTCCCCTATATATATATTTTTTTCGCCACTAAACCCTTGAACTCTTGTTTTTTGGCAAACACGGGTTTTTTACCCTCTGTGAGGAGGCAAATTCCGTCACCTATTGCCAATTTATGAGAGTTCAAAGGGTTTAATGGCGAAAAAAAAAAGTATAGGGGGTAAGGTACAAATTCGGGCATAGTTCATGGGGCATCGGTGCCAATTAGCCTTTTGATAATACAAGTGAAAACATGAAGCAAAGCAAGAAAAGCACATTGATGAAGCTAAAAACTGTACAACAAAACCCAAGATCAGCATCCACAGATACATGACTCTTTTCTCTTATCTTATCCTGGGATGATAAAGAAACTCGATTACTAATGTCCTTCCAAACAACTAAAAAGACAGAAAGAAAAAATCAACTTTGATTTGAGGACTGTTTTATTAGAGGTTGAGATGTTTTGCCCCACTCTTCAGCTGGACTCTTCACCTCCATTAACAATGCAATCACTTCCTTCATGCTGGGTCGTTCCGTAGGTGAAGAGTTGACACAAAACATTGCAATTCCCAGAGTTTGAAGCATTTCTTGCACCATTTGATCCGGCAAACCTTGAAGCTTCGAATCCAGTATCGATACAGCTGGTTCGAAGCTCCCCATTTTCTTCTTCACCCATTCCACTATGTGTAGCCCGTCCCCCACCTGGGACTCGACTGCACTACGTCCACTTAGTATCTCAAGCAAAACGACTCCATAGCTGTACACATCGCTCTTCTCAGTTATGTTCATGGTGTATCCATACTCTGCATTGATCAAACAATAATGTCAGATTTATTATTACAGGTCCTATATAGTAGCTAAATCCATATATGCAACAAAGAATTTCCTAAAACTTGTGTACATGAGTGTATCGAAAAGCATATAAAATGTAAGAGAAAATGAGACTGATTTGCATATTAAATCAAGCATAAGATTGTGTTGAAGATATAGGATAACTTACCTGGGGCAATATAGCCATAAGAACCGGCTACTCGTGACATGGCATGGTGATAATTGGGAGAGTTCATCAACTTTGCCAATCCGAAATCTGCTAAGTAGGCTTCAAATTTGGAATCTAGAAGTATGTTATTGCACTTGACATCTCTGTGAAGAATTGTTGGGACACAATCATGGTGGAGATAAGCTAGACCTTGAGCGGACCCGACTGCAATCTTGTACCTAGTTTCCCAATCCAAGTTCCTGTTTCCTTGCAAGAGCTGTTGCAGGTTACCATTTGATATGTAGTTGTAAAGCAGAAGCTTGACACTTTTATTGGAACAATAGCCTAGAAGCTTGACAATGTTTCGGTGACGAATGTGTCCAAGGATTTGAATTTCAGCTGCAAATGAGTCCACAGCTGGTTCTTCGTCTCTTTTTGTTTTCCATAGCTTTTTAACTGCAATCAACTCACCACTAGGCATCTCAGCTTTGTAAACGACCCCGGAACAGCCTTTGCCTATCACATTTTCATCTTTCAGGCAATCCAAGATGTTGTCCATTGTGAAGTTGAGCTTTTGAAAAGGAATGAATGTCCATGGATACGAGAAATCTTCAACTCCCGGTGAAGAAGCCAATGTGTTTGAAGATTTCTCTACTATGTACCTATGATTTCGAGTAACTAGAATCCATGAAGCAACAAGAGCTATGGCCACTGAAGCAAGAATCACAGTAATCAAAGCAATAGTTTTGGCAGATTTCAGTCCATTGTTTCGAATGAGACTTGAAGAACAAATCATACCATCACTAGATTGACAGAGATTCGGGTTCTGAAGATACGAATTCGAAGACAGAGTTCTAAAGAATGTTGTGACAGGAATAGGACCTGAAAAGTTATTGCAGGAGATATTCAAGGAAGTGAGACTTGTAAGAGAACCAAGAACTTTGATACTTCCATATAGCATGTTATGTGACACATCAATTGATTGAAGCTGTGTCAATCTAGACAAAGTCTCTGGAATTTCTCCTGTTAAAGAATTTGAACTCAAGTCCAAACTGATAGTTAAGCTTGTAACGTAACCGATCTCAGGTGGTATTTCACCAGATAAGCTATTGTAGCTCAAATCAAGTAAAGTCAATTTCTGCAAATTCTTGATGGATTTTGGAATTGACCCAGTGAGCAGATTGTTGTTGAGAATCAGCTTGTTCAAGTAACTGAAGTTTCCAAAACTCCATGGAATTTCATCTGTCAAGCTGTTTCTGCTGAGATCAAGCTGCTCTAAATTCACAAGCTCCCCCAACTGAGATGGAATTTCTCCTGTAATGTAGTTGTTGTGCACATCCAATAGCTCAAGAACGGTAATGTTTGCGAGCTCAGATGGAAGGCCACTGGAGAAATGATTCATGTACAAGTCAAGAAAGACCAAGTTCTGCAATTGGCCTATCTCCTTCGGAATCTGCCCCGAAAGCTGGTTTTCTCCAAGCCTCAATCTCACTAGTGACTGACAATTAGCACTACTTCGCGGTAGCCCTCCTGTTAACGAATTCCCTAACAGCAGAAGCTTGCTCAGCTTCTTTAGACCGAAAATCTCTTCTGGAATTGACCCGGTAAGCTTGTTCCTCGAAAGATCAAGAGCATACAATTCTGTGCAGTTTCCGAAAGAGGCTGGTATTGTACCAGACACTGAATTGCCCCACAAGAAAAAGCTCTGCAAGTATTTCAGATTACCAATCTGCCATGGAATCATACCTGAGAATTGATTCTTATCAAGCTGAACAGCTGTTAAGCTAGTACAGTTACTCAACTGCCAAGGAATCAATCCGGTTAGCAAATTATCAGACAAATGAAGCTGCTCAAGAACTAGTAGCTTCCCCAAATCACCAGGTAGATAACCAGAAAGATCATTAGCAGAGACATCAAGCACAACAAGAGCAGAACAGTTTGATATTTCTGCTGGAATTGAACCAGTTAAAGCATTGCCCCATAAAAGCAAACTAGTGAGTTTCTGCAACTTACCCAGTTGATGAGGTATGAAACCAGTGAGCTTGTTCATGTGTAGATACAAATTTCTCAATTCCAAACACAACTCAAGTTCAGGAGGAATTGAACCAAACACTTCAGTATCATAAATTGCTAAAGTTTGAAGATTGATTAAGTTACCAAATGTTGGTGGTATGACACCAGAGAGACCAGTGGCTGCAGCTCCAAATGTTGTGAGATTGGTGAGTAATCCAAGCTGTGGAGGAATCTCTCCCGTGAGATATGGATTTCCACCAACTCTAAACTGTTGTAGAGAGACCAGAGAACCCAATTGTGATGGAATTGAACCATTGATGAGATTGTCTTGCAAGCAAAAAACTTGAAGTGAAGTAAGGTTTGCAAGTTGTGGAGGAATAGTACCAGTGAGTCTATTTGAGTTCAAGAAAAGGAATTGAAGAAGTGAGAGGTGGCCTAGCTCTTGGGGTATTGGACCTGTGAGTGAGTTTGAGGATAGGTCTAAGAGGTGTAAGTGAGTGAGTTGGCCAAAAGACGGAGGGATGGTGCCTGAAATGTTGGTTGAGGAGAGATTTAGGAGTTGAAGAGAAGAGAGAGAGGAGAGTTGTGGTGGTAGAGAAGAAAGATTGAGGAATGTGTTTGGAAGAGACAGAGAGATTACTCTGTTTTGTGGAGAACATGTGATTCCTTCCCATGAACATGGAGTTTGGTTTGATGGGTTCCATGATTTGAGTAAAGATGAGGTTGCTTTTGTAGATGGGTCAGCTGCTGAGAGAAGAGAGAGAAGAGCTTCTCCATCTGGAGAGACCGAAGTCACTAGAGTCTTCTTGTTCATGGTCAACAACAAGAAGAACGAGAAAAATAAGAAAACAGAGTCCTTTTGAGCCATGAAGAGAGGGCTTTTTGGGTGGTGAATAGCTAAATGGGACTGAAAAAATGGAGCTGGTCTTGGTTATGGTGATGAAAGTGAAAGTCCACTCTAGGAGACAACATGCATGTGACAGAGAGAGAGAGAGAGAGAGAGAGCTTTGTGTGGTGGTGGGTGGTGGTGGTGTTTTGAGGAAGCTTAAATTTTACATAAAAGAGTTGAACCCATTTATATTCATGTGAATAAAACAGAGAAAAAAATAATAATGCTTTTTTCAAGTATATTCACAAACCATTACTGGAGGATGTTGCTGAATACACAGACAAAGCGATATCAGAAAATGGCCACCTCCCAGCGGCGGCAGTGGAGGTGCAGCTGATGACCAGAATGTTGATCACTATTGATGGTGGTGGTGAAGATGACAAACTTTTTTAATGCCAAGCACTGGTGTTTTATATTTCATGAATGTTGGCCATGGTGTATATGTATGTATTTATTAGAACTGAACGGCGGCGGCGGAGGTGGTGGTGGCTGTGTTTTGAGTTATAGACTTGTAGCTACTTGGACACTAGAGATTTTGAGAGAAGGCCTTGTTTGCATTTAAATACCAAGACTTGTTTAAGTTTTTTTTAAAATTCTTATTTAATTGATGAGTGATTTGAGCGCCACCAATTATATAATTTTTTTTTTTTTTTTTTTTGATAATATATTATATAATTTTTAAAATTGGCCCATGTTGCCCTTGTTATTCAGTGAATAAGCAATCAAGTCTAAAGTGTTTCAGCAAGGGCAGAAGTTGACTGTTTGTCGTTTGCACCTTTCCGTGCTCTTCCTCCATCCCTCTCCCTACACGTGTCATCATCTCAGGATTTTAAGATTCAAGTAGGTCCCATAATTGTGGGACCCTTGTTTTGATCATGCAGAATCAGGTTGTTGATCATATTCAGAGGAGACAAACTAAGGATAGTCTCATTGTCATTTGACGAGACCGTCCAATGTAAGTGTTTCATGTGACAATTTTAAATTATAGTCTTATATTTTCAATGTAAATAATTCACTTACATTGGACGGTCTTACAAAGTGGCAATGAGACCATTTCATATAAGTTTTTCTCTATTCAATGTATAGTTTGTTGTAATTAATGTGATATTTCATTTATCTATCTTGAATCTTACATATAGTCGGATTATCAACTTAAATTTTGATTTAAATTTATAATTTCAATATTTATTTATATGTTTACTATTAATCAAGTCATTATAATAATTAATTCAAATCCCTGTCACTAAAATTTATCTAATTTTATTACAATCTTGCATTGTATTGCTGTTGATATTACGAAATTAGTTTCAACTTTCTCTATCATTAGATAAAAATGTTCATTGAAGTTTATCAGATATCTCTTCTCTAGAAAAATGTTATTGACAAAAAACATAAATTAAAGTTTCTACAAGTTTCCACTTGTAGTTAAGACAAATTTGCTATGGAAATATCTTGGTACCCCAGCAAGATGACCAAAGGAAATGACGAAAAAGCTCTCCTAACAATGTACTTGATTGAACATATTTTAGTAAATTGAATCCAATAAAAGAAGAAACAATGGTGATTTCAGTGTAACATGAAAAATAGTGTAAGATAGAAGGAAAGTAATAATCAAGAGGTAGATAGTGAGGGTGCATGTTAACAAGGTGAGACAGTGTGAGTGTTCAATACTATATATCTATATCTAGAGAAAATCTTCGGCCTTGCTGCACCGCTAAGTATTTCATCCTACACTGAAGATGTAACATGTGAAATTGTTTATGGATATGAATTTTTTTTCTCATGACACATCATCTTCAATGGTCGGATACATGACTTAGCAGTGAACACGGTGTACTCGATGATTCCTCCCATTTCTGTATACATTGGGAATACAAAGACTTTGATGATAATATAAGAGTGAGACAGAGGCAGCTTAGCTTAGGAGATTGTGAAAGTTAAAAGCTTTAATAATAATAATAATAGTAGTAGTAGTATTATTACTATTATTATAGAGTAAGCAAACCAATTTCAATGTCTTTTTTTCTTGCATCGCTTTTTTTAATTACACAACCTATATTATAAAAAAATGGGATTAGGGGTGGGCGTGATTTTAGAGGGAATTTAATTGGACGGTGGTTTGTGTTGTGAGGGTAAAATTGGAAATGTGGGTTGGTAAATTGTTTGTTGTTTGTTTATTATAGTGAAAAAAGTTGAAAATTTTACTGTGGTGAATTGGGAAGCGAGGAGGAGGATGGTGGCCTGGTGGGTTGGTTTTGGGAGTGGAGCAAAAGATAATGAACCACAGAGTCGCATGAAGTTTTCAATAAATTAAAATTAGGGCACACCTCACGATTAGGGTTTTTATTAGGTTTTCACCCTTTTAAATTTTTCTTACAATTTTTGCCGCACCACCACACATTTCTTTTCTCTCATTTAATATCACTCAATTTTTTGAATTTTTTTCCATTTTTTTTTATAGTGAAAATGGTTATATAATAATATTCATCTTTAAATTTGACTTCGGAGGTAACTCTAAAATGAATTTGGATTATCTATTGATCTAATGTTTTTCCTAACCTCATCTAATCTCATGACACATAATCATTGCAATGAATGTGCGATTAATATGTGATTGATTTCCATAACCACTTTATCAACAACCAATCACATGCTTTAAAAAGGTCAGGAAAAAGATTAGATCAGCAGAGGATCCAAATCCCTCTAGAATTACATCGTTGTAAGGGAGGTTAAAAATCCAAATAGTTAAAAGATTTCAAATGATCACATCTTCTCTTACCACACCGGTGGTGGGGGTTGACTCTCATCATATACATTTTACGAGTTAGGATCCTCTTCTAGCATTGTTTTTTCCGACTATTTTTTCAAGGGTAAGTGAAACACTTACTTGCATGAGAGAGAAAAAAGTGAACGAATCCGAGTTCGTTTGAGAGAGTTTTTTCAAGTAGATCTTTTAACGGTAGATCTTTTAGAGATAAATCTTCTACAAGTAAAGCTTTTAGAGGAAAGTGTTAGTGTACGTTTGGAAGAATTTTAGAAGTAGATCTTTTAGAAGTAGATCTTTTAGAAATAGATCTTTTTGAGGTAGAGCTTTTAAATGAAAGTCGTTGGTCGTTTGGTTGTTAATTAAAAAAGAGCTTTTTTAATTATAGAATTACCAAAATACTCTAGCAAATATTAAATTATAGGGTTATATTGGAGATTTTAGTGTTAATAAAATAACTCCAAAAGATCTACTTGGAAAAGCTTTAAATTTAGGCTTCTCCAAATAGACGTAAAACAACTTTTTTTAATAATCCAAAAGCTCTACTGAGTGACAATCAGACGATACAAAAAAAAAAAAAAAATTGAAATTAGCTTTTTTTAATTTTTAGCCAGTAGACAAGCTCTTCCAAATTGACACTTAGTCGTTTGGTTATCAATTAAAAAAAGCTCTTTTAAATGACAGGATTACCAAATAACACAAAAACAATATTAAATGATGAGGTTATATTAAACATTCTAGTGTTATTAAAAAAAAAACTCAAAAAAAATATACTTGGAAAAGCCCAAAATTTAGGCTTTTCCAAGTAGACATAAAACATTTTTTTTAATCATCTAAAAACTCTACTAAGTGGCAACCAAACGGCACCAAAAACATGGAAAATAACTTTTTTAATTAAAAAAGCTCTTTTAGTCTGTAGAGAAGCTCTTCCAAACTAACACTAATCAGATATATATTTTTTTATAATTAGTTATCACTAGATTATGAAAAGTCTAGGAAAAAAAAGAGGCAAGAGAATCATGGTTCACATTTTACAAACATGTAAGAGGAGTTTTCTCATTGATAATGTGGAAATTCTAGAGTTTTTCTCTGGTAGGCATGTAACTATGAGCATACTTATATCACACTAATCCACCTCACTTTTTACCATGTAAGCATTATTTGGCCCAATTGCACTACTTTTTCTGGTAAAAAGTGATGAGGTAGATAATATGGTAGAAGTATACTTATAGTTATATACCTACCAGAGAAAAACTCGGAAAGTCTGATTTGTGCTTATAATGTTTGATCTTGGTAGCATGCATCAAACCCTTAGTCTAATTCAGTGTCAAATTTAAATAAAATAAAATAAAATAAAATGAAAACAAGATGAGATTTAGACCGTCTGGTTAGCCTAGTAGTATGTATCTCACACTAACATCATTGAGGTTGTAAGTTCAAGTAGTTTTTTTTTTCTTCCCTAAATTCCAAATTATTTAGAATTGTTAAACAAAGAAAAAAAGAAGCGAAGTTTAATGTGCTTTCATCTATGACTTGCTAAATATGAGAGTTGGGGGTTATTTGTTTTTTACACTTAACACTTAATGCGCCTTAATTGATTATATTAAGTTGTTTTGTTTGATAAGATAACATATTTCCAATATTATCATAATTTTATATTATACACATTTATTTCTTTTAACCTATTACTTATTATAAACTAATATAAAATAAATAAACCTTAATCACATTGTTACTTTCAACTCCACAATAGATTTTTCAATTTTATTTATTTATTTTTATAAAAATCAAAACCATTTCTATATCATTATTTATCATATCTTAATCGTGAATATCTTTTCATTATTTACATATAAATGATTTAGGATTTATTAATTTTTTTCCCGATTATTTATATCATATCAAATGGAAATACATGATAATTAATAGTAACAACTGACAAGGGAATATATAAATGCCAAACTAGCAATCATATCTTTAAGAAACAAATAAGTTGATACTATATAGATAAGAAAAATGAAAAACAAACATGTCATTTATTTTCAGGTTACAATCTCTAATCAATTTTCAGTAAAATTTAGGATTGTTCATATCAGGTAAAAAAACAAACGACCACTTAGTTTATAGCTATTTCATTGAGATGGCAATTATATTGCATTTACACGTGGACATATGATTGAGATGCTTAAATGTAAAAGCTTTTTTTTCTTAATAAATAATAAAATAATAAAAATATGTGAACATATGTTCGGGATTTAGAAAATTAATATGTAAATGCACATCTATTTGTATCATGCCATAACAAATACGATGTGATACAAATAAAATAAGGTTCCTATTAATACGTATTCTAATGGTACATCATAAGGGCTAGGGATGGGCATTAGGGAAATGGGGATGAATATAGATCACCTCATCCCATCCCTATTTCCCAAACCCTTCCAATCCCTCCCCTCATTTCCCCATTAGGGAAAAATGGGATGGGGGAGTTTTTTTTGTGTTGGTGGGGTAGTGGGGGGTGGGGCATTACCATTTCTCCGTTTCATCCATTTCCTCTGTTTCACTAAAAATTACATATTTAAAAAAAAAATCATAATAAATTCAAATACAAAATAAAATATATTACAAATTCAAATGAAATCTAATAATGTTCTTTCATAATATGTATATACAGGGGTGGGGGGGCATTACCATTTTTCCGTTTCATCCATTTCCTCCGTTTCACTAAAAATTACATATTTAAAAAAAAAAAAAAAATCATAATAAATTCAAATACAAAATAAAATATATTACAAATTCAAATGAAATCTAATAATGTACTTTCATAATATGTATATATATATATACAATTTTTAGGATGACGAATGCAGACCATTAGATTTACACACTTTGACTCAAAGTATATGCACTTGTCAAAACTTCTCCATAATCTATGGTCTACATTCTTCGTCCTAATATATTTTATATCAGAATGAACTGACAGTAGAAAGACTGTATATATTAAGATTTGATGAAAGTGGTGAAATGAGGATGGGGGACCTCCCCACATCCCTATCCACATTTCAATAAATTTGTGGGAAACATGAGGAAATGGGGATGGGGGGAGGTTCCCCATCCTCATTTCAATTTGGGGATGAAAATCATCCCCATTTCCCCATTTTTTTTTCCTAAAAATTCCCCCTAGATAGGAATGGTGAAGTAGAGGCTTGGGTATCCCGGGAAAAATGCTCATCCATAATTACGGCGCTATTACTTTGAGCATCTTAATGAGATAAAAGAGAACAATAGCCTAACAAAAGGTTCGGAAAGTGGAACTTAATTTCTGACATATTATTACAATGTTTATTTAAACGGTTAAGAATCAAGTTATATGTACCCTGCATACAAATAGTAATTAAGTTGCAGTTGGAAAGAGAAATTAATTTACCTCCTCCCATCTAAGAAATGGATTCATATCCTACGTCGAGGTAATCTTTGTGTTGCTCAAATAGTTAACACTAATGCTAAACCATCCAAAAATTTAGCCCAAATTTCAACCAAAATGATGTGGCAAATGGTTTTTTCATTAACCACATTAGTTCATGTTGTGTGTGGTGATGACAACTCACTTACCACATCATTTGGGTTAAAATTTGGATTAATTATTTGGGTTGTATAGCATCACTCAATAGTTAAACATAATATAGTTAATGCATTTAAAAATAGAAAAAAATAAAAATAAATAAATCTCAGTCATAGTCATTGACTACATTTATCGGTAGATCTATTGAGGTTAACTAAAGATTAGCTCAAGTTTATCTATTCCTGGGAGGAATATTTTACATAAAATTAAAATGTGAGCCAATCAAAATTATTTTAATTAACTACGGTAATATCTTGTCCATTTGTTCCTCTATTATTTTAATAATATAAATTAACTAATAAATTTTATCTCCATAATTTTATTGACCATGAAAATAGGAGATAAAATCAATCCATTTTAATATTTCAATTTCCTATTATTTCATACATTATTACCTAATCTAATGTGTATCATATATAATTTTATTATTATTATTATTATTATTATTATTTATATAGATTTCACTAGAATAAACTAAGTAAATATTGAACTCTTATAAAGACTACCTTTATTATTTATTTTGTTAGGTTAATTAGTAATCTGATTTTGATAAATTTATTTTATTAGTTTATTATTTAAATTTTGTTCAAAATTATTATAAGTTAATTTGGTTTGACATGAATATTATAAAATTAAGTTATAAGTGAGTAAATAATTGTGATTTAAATATATCAATGGTATAATGATATTTTAAATTTATATTTTATAAGCCGGGAACTATTAAAATATTATATGTATACCGTTAAGAATAGGCATAGGTTTTGCAGCAAAATAAAAAATGTTTTCTCATACACTCTTTGATTATGTAATTAAAATAAAAATTAAGAAGAAAATTAGATTGATTTGGTTATAAACAATTTTATAGATATAAAATAGACATATTACATTTTAATTAGTTAATGTCTATTTTATTTATTTATTTATTTGTTTCATTACTTTTAACACCAAACGATATCACATTTTGCTGAAAATTAAAGTATCAGGTGCGGGATTTCATACTTTTTCTTGTGCAGGATTCCTATTGATATTATTTGAAGATTGCATAACCTACGATATTATTTTTTGTTTTGGCCTCCCTAAAACGAAAATCCTGGCTTCGCCCTTGATTCCCTAATTATCTTTCCAATGAAATTTATTTTCCTTTCATTTTCATTCCCTGTTCATTCCCCATTAATAAATGCATCCTCCAAGAAACTATTTGATATTCATGAGTTCTAATAACCAATATTTTATTTTGTTAAGACTTTAGACATTGGCTGCTTTTTGTGCAACTATTAAGATGATCTATGGACTATTGGATAAATTACAATTTACATTTTTCTTATAATAAAAATGGATAGATATTGAGATGTGGAATGTGGTATTTCTAAAAGTCATTCTTTCTATAAATATTATTTGCCAATGAACTGTTATATGTTATAATAAAATTTAATATATTATCTATCCGAACGCTAGTATTTAAAAAATAAAATTGACAAAATGAGTAGTAAACCTCTCACACCCATATCAATTAGGTTATTGCTGGTTCACACTTCAGAGTGATATCCTTCCAAAAACATAAATATGCAACCATTATGGTTATGATATTGTAATATACATTTTATTTTAGAAATGATATTGTAATATACAATTTTTGAAATATTATTTAAATTCGGGGTTTTGGGGAGAGGGTGACTCGAACCCCGAACTTGGTGATGTAGGTGTGAGGGGTATACCACTGGTGTTATATTCTCATGATTTACAAGATGTTGATACCTCATGTGCCACATCATTTAGGAAAGAATTTGATTTTTTATTTTATTTTTTATTTTTTTGTGAAGTCTAACATTACACTTGTAATATATATATATATATATATATATATATATATATATATACTATTTAGTACGTTTTAACATTTATTTGATGATTTTTTTTTTTTTTTTTTGACAATATCTATTAATCCGGGACTAGATATTTTTTTTTTGAAAGTTTTCTCTATTGGTAGAATTCGAGCCGTCGACCTGGGAGCAGGGGCAGACCCACGTGGAAAGTGGAAACCAGGTAGGGCACGCTCGTGCGCTACCTCAATTTTTTTTTTTTTTTTTGTAAAAGAAATTGATTATGTGCATATGGTATATATACATATTTTAGAATCATTGACAACATATTCTTATTAGTATAGCTAGTAGTGGATCTTTCTTTTTTGACTTTAGTGCTCGGTTCAAGTCCCATCTCAAGCAAATAGATACTTCTTTAATTCAATTTTATCTTCTAATTTTTTATATTTTATTTATTTTACCATCTTTTCCGATTCATTTTCTCTATTCCGTCGCTGTTAATTTCTTAACTACCATTAATTTGTGTTTACTTAATTCAATTTTATTTTATATTAAATTATATATTATTATTTTGGATTTTTATTATTTCTAATAGTTTTAAGGGTCAATGATATCTAAAGCCACTGATTTGGTGAGACAGTCCCTAAATGGCCATTAATTTTTCAAAATGGCTCAAATTAGATATTTCATAGAAAAAAAGTATCAATTGTTGCCACTTTACCTATTAATTGTTTGAAGTCCGTTTGCTTATGTTATAACTTATTAGAATATGGGTCAAAAATTAGTAAAACATGTTTTGCACCGGTTTTTGAACTGGTTTTTTTTTACCTGTATTTTGAATATTTTTTTGATAATGATTACTTTATAAAATAAGAAATATTGCCCATAAAATTCTTATAATTAAATCATTACTTATATATATATATATATATATATATATATATATATATATAAAATTAAATAATAAATTAATCATGAAATAATTTTGATGTCACCCCAAATTAATCAGAAAATTAATCAAGAAATAATAATAAGTTTGATGTCAACCATAAACAGGAAATATTACCTATAAAAATAATAAATTAATCAAATCATTAATTTTTATATATAATAAAATAATCAAAATACATAAAATATTGCACATAAAATTCTTTATGGGTGCCATGTCACAGATAATGGTAGCTTTCTGTTAGATTTTAACAGAACGATTGTCAATGAACAATATTTTGTCAAAATGGTGATTTTAGAACAATGTTTTATCAAAATGTTGATTTTGGAACAATTTAAACAATCAATGGCCTTTTTGGAACTCCACCCACCAATTAATGGTGTCTAATGCTATTTTCTCTAGTTTTAATTTAACACATCTAACACGCCCAATCAATAAACTCAAAAATCTCAGATTTTACTTTATTGGATTAAAATAATCAATCTATTACTATAATTCATTTTATTTTATCCTTAGTATTTTTCTTTATTTTATAGTTTTAATTTATTTAGAATCAATAAATCAATAATTTACTAATAATTTGAAGAATAAATAATTTAAAAACATGTCTAGTAATAGTTATTAATAAATTTTTTTTTAATAAATTTAAATTGAATTCATTATAAATGCAAAATAAAATTTCTTATTATAAAATTAGATGGTAATTTATTCTTTTAATTTTTTTTTTCAGTATTTATGTTGTTTTTCTTGTTATTATTTATTTATTTAAATATTTTTTCTTGTTACTATTTCTTTTTGAATGTAAGATTATTTAATTCATATGAGTAAGTATTTTATTTATTTTATTTTATCTATAAAAAAAAAAAAAAAAAACTATTTTACTTTGATCTTAATTTTTCAATATTTTTTCATATAATTGTGATTTTAATTTATCCAAGTTCCCTACTTGATTAAAATTGCTGCGTCCGCCATTGCCTGTGAGTTATTTGCCTAAGCCCTAAGCTCGTCCATTTATCAGCTGAATTACGCCCCTATAACCCTATAGGCCATTTATTTGATGATTGAACTATATATATATATATATATCTACTATTCACAGACGTTTTATTGCTATTCCATCCAAACCTCAAAATTTCAATAGTAAATTGCATTATAAGATCTATACATTCAGATAGGAGAAAAATCACATGTCCATACATCAATTCTCACAAACCTATTTCTATTATATTGTAGTTTAATCAGATTAGAAAAATAGAAATGGGTCAAGTGTGCAAGACTCAATTAAAAGGGGTCCTATGTATTACGTTAATGCGCCGTTACACCTCTGTTAATATACACTACTTAATAATTACTAATTTTATTATTAATTATCATTATGTATTGTACTTGTATTATCCACTTTTGACCTCAAGTACTGCTCTTTGGGATTCAACTTTGCAATTATAAAATATTAATTCAATTCGCTTTTATAACATTTAATTAAGTGTTAATTATTTCATAATTTTAACTTATAGTGATGCTCTTCACAGTTCCCTAAATATTTTTATTATATAACAATTTGGTCCTAAATAAAATTGTTAAAAAATATATAAATAAATTCTAAATACACTACAATTATTATCTTTTGTGTTTCACAAACCCTAAAACTATTTTGCCCTCAATTCCTCAAATGAAAACTATTTTAAATATTTTATTTCTCTTCTAATTTTAACACATCACCAGAAAATAAAACAAAATTTTACAAACACCCCAATCATCGTCATCAGAAAAATAATAATCAGAAACCATATTAGACAAAAAATAATCAAAAACCGAAATAAAAAGAAAAAACTTAATCATCAACATTCAATTTTAGCAACACCAAAAAGAAAAACAAATCACAATTGGAAGGATCTTTTTGAAAAAAAATGGAGTGTCCATAGATTTTTTTTTTTTTAATTAAGTTTTTGAACTGAAGTGTATTTAGAAAAATGAGGGTCAATAGAAAACAAAATTGGATTGTAAGGAGAAAATCTCTTTAAATTATTTATATACATAATTATAGATGGTTTCATAATCTATTACATAATGGGTTTAGCTACAATACAAGAACTGTATAGTTAATGATCGTGATAGAGAGAGTTAGTTACTCTTTGTTTTAATTTTTTTTATTTATTTATCTAAAAGCTAGAAATTTATCCGACAACCATACGAGAATTGAACTCTACTAGCACAGCCCGGACAACTACTCCTACAAGGGGGAGAGGCACCCACACATGAGGTGGGACAAAGAATGAAATTGTATATATATATATATATACACATGCCGGGCGTTGAACCGTGGTGGTGGAGTCTCACATTGGAGAGTCATACCACATTGGTATGAGGCTCATTGGCAACCATATAATCTTTTATAGTAGGTAACCCTTGCATAATTGCTATGAGTTTTTAAAATTTATTGAAAATAACTTATAATACTTAAACACTATTGTTAGTTTCTTACTTTTGGGTTAAAATGTTAAATAGTTACTAACAAGTAAACAATATACCAAAGGCACGAGATCTCAAGTTCAAGTAGTCTCCAAGACATTGCAAGTAATTAAATTAAGAAGAACAATATTTGGTCAAGTCTAGAGTATTCTTAAGTAAGAGCGGTGACTCAAACCTGAGATATTGTTAGACTGAATGAGTGTTTTTCACCATTAAATTATATTGAACAGGCTTATTAATTGAATGGTTACTAACAAATGTAATGACCCTTAAAAAGGATTATTGATGAATTATGAAATCATTTTGAATTTATCTATTAAAATTCAAGTGTTCGAAGAAAGAAATCAGTAACCAATTAATGGTTGGCAACCAAAGAGATGAATTATGTATCATCAACCCTAGCAGACAAGCAAGTTATTTATAAGTTAATGACATGGAGCCCCAAACCCTATTTATTTTTAGGGGGTCTAACTGGATTGATTCCATATTTAATATTTTTAATTGTAAATTGTAAGATATTAGATATAAATAAATAAAACAAAAGAAAGAGAAGAGGGGAGCTTATAGCCTTAGGCAAATAATATTGTAATTATAATTTATAAAGAGAAAAAACATGAAGAAGACAAAAAAACTTTAATATGAATTAAGATGATTATAATGTCGTAGAGGGTAGGGTTTAGGGTTTGGTACTTTCCTGATGACTTTTTGACTTTTTGGCTTTCCTGATGACTTTTTGACATTTTTGGTGGATGTTTCTCTTCTACTTGTACACTTTGAATATACAAAAATTGATAAGAATAACGGTACTGTTGATTCAAGACTTGAAGTTATCAATTACAGAACATAATACACATGTACAATAAGTAATTTAGCCTCTGCTATGATCATCATCATATGCTCTGTTGTTTCTATTGATTTTCCAATGAATTGTAATTTGAAACACAAAACACACCACCACCACAAACAAAATTGATTTTTCTATCAATCTAGGACATCAATGACCTAATACAAAAATCTTTCTCTTTTCATGCCACAGTAAATATGTCTGGGGAGAGGAAGTAATGAGGCTCAAGAGCTAACCTGATTTATTCATCACTCTGAAATTTGAACCACTTCCAGTTTGCGCACGAATTTGCTTCACTATCGAAGGGTAGGGCGTTAGTTGGAGGGGGTACTGATTTTGGACCCGTGGAAACAACAGGTAGCTTCTGCCTGTACTTCTTCGCCATCTCTTCAGCTTCGGAGAACACTCTCTTCAAAGAATACGATATATATAATATCAGTTTAAAGCTCTCATAGCTAAGCTAAACTGAGAAGCCTTGTGTAAAAGAAAGATAAATAAGAATATTATTTGCACCTCTTTGTCCGATATAAAGAGGCCAGGTTCACTTTCGAGGTCAGCAACACTGCAACATAAGAAATATTGTCATCAGCAGATACTAAATGCCAAAATTTGGCATCGGTAAAAATTTCCTGATAGAAAGTCCCCTCCTGGACTTTTCAGTCAGGTCTCTGGTCAAAATTTAGCATCGCCCCTCAATCAGGTAAAGAAAGAAAACACAACTATAAAATCACAGTGTAAATAGTGAGCTCTTGAGCCAGTAAGGATTCTCTAGAAAAGTCGAAAGCAGCTGAAAATTATTAGTTCCTATAGTGGACCAGATAAGATCCTAGAGGCTTTATATGTTTTATTCACATGTCTAGTTTGTAAATCCAGGCCATTGCAAGCAGATATTTGAACAAAATATTTGTGCATAAAAAAACTATGCAATGAACACAACCTCTGCAAGGCAGCCCTCAATTACCTTAGAGATATTTTATCAGGAAACGCTGACTTCACGACAAGAACTTTAACCGTCTCACCCTCCTTAAGTAAGTCCTTTACAGAAGTAACTCGGTTGCGGCTCATATTGGAAATATGCAACAACCCACTGCAAATGTATTAAGAAGTTCAGGATAATTCTTCAATAGTGATGTAATACACATACTAACATTTACTGACAGTTTCAAGTAAACTTGAGCTAAAGAGAAATGCCTTGGGTATATAATGTATATTGCAAAGTGATCAGAAAAAGCTTTCATATGAAACTTTGGGCCACAAAAGAAAGTGTAGAGACAAAAAAATTTAGAAAATTTCCCCAGTACATAATATCCAAAAGAATGTCATCTTCCCAAAAGATTTGAGAAAAACATGTGCATCTGAGTTTTAGAATTGACTTTTTTGATAAAACGTTTGACAAGAAAGAAATTCCATGATTTCAACTAGTGCAAAGCGTAATATTAAACGGGTCACAGGGAAAATTAAAAATATGAATCATGCTATATTTCCTTGTCTCATTAAGAAATCACCTCGTCTTTTTTAGATTTTGCCGATCTCCAAGTAATCACTTCATTATGTCACTTTTCATTTACAAGATTACTCTCTCTATTTCTCTCCACCCTTTTCTTTTCCTCGTTTGGGTTTAAGAAACTATTTAATTTTGCAAACGTCATATACTGTATTTTCATTTTCCTGGCTCAGTAATCTGATTCAGCTTATTGCAAATTCAAGGTTTCTCACTTATTCCTTTGGCGACAGACCAAAAATGAAAAATCAAGGGCAATGTAAATTAGAATTGGCAGCAGGGTATTACATTGTACTCACCTTCTCTTTGTGTCTCCTATTCTTATTTGAGCTCCATATGGAAAGATTTTCTTAACAGTTCCTTCTAAAAGTGTTCCCTCCCTAAGGTTTAACATTGCCTACAACATTTTGAGTTAAAGTCAGCAAGCCACCCTTCCCAAATAATTGGGAAAAAAAAAAACCCAAATAATACAACAAGAGAGTAACAAACTGACAAATTGAAACTGACCCAAGCCTCTTTTTCACTCAATATCAAGTCATTATTTGCTTCATTTATTCGAGTAATTGCCACATGTATTCGACGACCCACCTACAACAAGAAACAACGATGTATAAGAAGCATACAATCAATGGAACAAAACAAAGGAAATGAATTGATAAAATGAATTGGAGATAGAATTTAAAGAAGGCAACACCTTATCTAAATTATCAATAACTCAAGCAAGATGATTGACCAAGGAACCAATGGTGATAACCTAATATGTCCCCATTCTGTGATTCCTTCGGATGCATTTGTAATTACTTTACACATAAGTTAATGAACGTATTAGTTCCTTTCTGTGACTGATATTTTGAGGTCATTGTTGGTTACTAACAGTCATATCTTGAAAACAAGTTCACTTCTAACTTTTTATCGAATAACTATAATACAAATTCTGTTTACTTATGCTATCATATTCATCATACTACATATTTCAGTTACTTACAGATAAAGTTGAAGAAAATAGATTCCAAAATGAATAACTTTGGGTCGAAGTGTTATTCAGAATTGCATGTACAAGTTTAGAAGCATATGAGTTCTTAAAGATGAAAAGAACAATGAAAATGGCATTAGCAGACTGGATATGATGGCTATTTTCTAAATTTTCATAGTTGTTTCCTGATGCTCAATCCTCCTTAGTGAATGTAAGAACTTGTGATCTGAAATATTTAGCAGTATTTTCTCTTAATTTCAATAATTCAGTTTGTAATTATTCAGAAAAAGGGAAAAATCTCTCTTAATTTCACCTACAATAAATCTGTGGCTTGTTAAGGAGTCATAATCAGTTCATTAACAAAAAGACAGTATGAAGTATCTCTCCAGTATAATCAGTCTTGAGTCTTTATCAGCATAAGAGTGTGAATTTAAAAATGATTTCGAATGTTTGAAATCGTTGCATAAGAGTAAGCATTATTTAAGGATAAAGGCCTCACAGGTGTAGAACAATAGCCACAACCAATTAAGTAGCTTAGAGTCCATAAGGTGCAAAAAAAACTAAAAAGTTTCAAGATTCAACTAACATTTTCTTTCAAGTCAGTGAAGTTGTTTACTCTGTTCAGCAACTCTGCCTTGGGAAGGAATGCTCGCAGCCCCTGCAAAACCAAATTTAAAAATGATCAACATTCGAAACTCATGTGGATGAACAAAAAAAATAAAATAAAAGAAAGAGAATGAACCTCAATTCTTGTAAGAAGACCACCAGTGTTCCACTCTGTAATTTTCACCTCGATAGGTTCATTCAGTTGTTTTATCTGTCGAATGAAAGGTAAGTTCATCAAAATACACAACTTCAAATAAACTACAATTATCAACAAGAAGTCATATTACTGACTGCAAGTTAAATGCTTGCCGCAAAAATTGTCGCAAAGGAAAATAAAAAATAAAAAAATGAAATAGGGCCACCACAAATATCATTATGTGTAACTGATCTAAAGTATTCAGCTCAGAACATAATAAAATAATTCCACATCATAGCAGCAATAAAAGGAAAAGAGCAACAAGCTTATAAATTCTACACCAAGTTTACCAAAACCAGCCAAACTATACAGAAAAACAAGAAAAAGTAAGAAAAGAACCTGCCTCACTCGATGCCAAGCCATCTTTCGGATCAGCCTTCTGGTCGAAAGCAATGGCCTTCCACTAAGAGTCCTCCCAAGAACCTCAGCAAACAAAACAGTTCCAGTCTCCACAACAGGCCTTCCGGGCCCCGAGCCCCCACTCATAGCATCATCATGCTTAACAATTCCCATCTTACCTCCAATCATAAACTCCTCAGCATCCTTCTTGAAATCGCATAATAAATATTCCATCTCTTTGTCATACAAAGGCAACACTTCCTTGGTCAACATTGTACCCAATAAGTCTGCCCCAACATTCACATCAAGCTTGTTTTCATTACCAGAAACCACAACACCAACAACAAAATCACTCGGTTTCGGCTCATAATACTCCACATTAACCTTCTTGGCTTCATCTACTCTCTTATCCACATCACTATTCTCACTAGAAACTTCTAACTCACCTCCCTCTTCTCCTACCTCTTCTACCGAATCAGAAGGCTTAAAGAACTTCAAAAAAGGCGCTAAAGCCTCATCTTTGTCTGGTTTCTCAGTCTCTTTTTCAACTTCTGAAGCAACCCCATTACTTACAGGCTTATTAAGAAGCTCAAGCTCATCATTCTCATGAACTCCATCATTTGCAAGCTTTTCAGGCAATTGGGTGCTCGAAGATTCATCAAAAACGTCTTTTTGAGAGCAAAATCCAATATGGGTACTTCTCAAAAATGGAAAACTAGTTGAAAATGTTAGGGTTTTAGGCGACCCGGGAGTGGAAAATGAGTGAAACTTTGGAGTATTTTTAAGTTGGTATTTGTTAACTGTGTTATTGTGGACAAAACTAAAAGAATTGAGTGGCGGTGAAGAGGTGAGAAGAGTGAAAGTAGAAAACTTACAAGGTTGAAGAAGAGTTTGCATCTTCTCTTATCCTGGGCTACTCATCGGCTACTTCTCTAATTTCTCTGTCTTTCGAACACGATTTTCTTTCTATTTTTTCCCAAAAAAAAGTGGCATTTTCCCGGTTTATTTTTCTGAAACTTGTTTGGGCCTGGGCTTGTGTTATGGAACACTATTAGATATCCGAGTCTGGAAACTGAGAACCCCATTTCTGTATGGGGTTTTTACAATTTGGTCCCAATCTAATTGGGAAAAGTCACTTTTTTACTTATTAATTGAATTTTCATCAAATTGGTTCTTATATAATTGAAAATAGCTCATTTAGGTCCCTTTGACCAAATTTTTGATGGTCAATGGTTACAGAATTAGATAAAAGTCTATTTTATCCTTAGACTTTAGTTGACCGATATTTTTTTTTAATTAGAATGTTTAAAAAACAAAATAAAAGATTTATTTTTCTGTTTATTTTTCTTATTTGAAAACAGTTCTAAATCATTCCCAAATCTGAAAAATTATCCTAGATATCTTCCCAAATCTAAATTCATCACCAAACCCAAATATCTTAATCATCTTCAATCATTCCCAGATATCTTCCCAAATCTAAATTCATCTCTTCACCAAACCCAGATATCTTAATCATCTTCAACACCCACCGTCAATCACAAAACCCAAACATCAACGATAACATGATCTTCTTCATTTTCAAACAAAAACACAACAACCCAAACATCATCATCTCCAAACCCTAATCAAATCGGACCCAAATCAGACTGAATTCCATCATCTTAACTGCATCTCTTCATCATTATCAAACCCTAGCCACCCAAACCCCCTGCCGCCGCCCAAATCCACCACCCAAATTGACCAAAAACAAAATCAAAACCTAACAAAATTGAAATCAAATCGAACCCATCACCACAAATCCTACCAAATAATCGAAAACCCACAAACACAAACCACAAACTGCCGGGAAGAGAAACGAAAAAGAGAAAGAAAACCTGTCGTCGGCGTGTATCGCCATCTTCATCATCATCGTTTCGGAGTTGAGAGAGATGACGTTGGTGTTTGATCAAGTTAGGAGAGAGATGAGGTTGAGATTTGGTGGTTGAAAGAGATGAGATTGGTGTTTGATTGTAAGGGTTTGGTGTTGAGAAGAAGATATTCGGGGAGAGAGAGAAGAAGTGAATATGTTTGATTTTGGCTTGGTGTTGTGTTGGGAAGATGATGTTGAGGAGAGAGAGGAGAAGTGGCTTTGTTTGAGATGGATCCAGTGGAGATCACCAGATCAACAATTTTTTTTTTTTTTTTTAATGTTTTGTTTTATTTTTTTATTTTTGTGAAATGTAAATTATTTTTCAGATTTGGGAATGAATTTGGAATTGTTGAAGTCTGGAATTTTTTTTTTTGGGAGATCTGAAGATCTGCCAATGCAGATTTTGATTTTGATTATAAAAAAAAAAACAATTTTTGAAAAAATAAAATCAGGTTTTTTTTTTAATCTATATTTTTTAATTTTATTTCTTTTATTTTGTTTTTTAAACATTCTAATTAAAAAAAAAATATCGGTCAACTAAAGTCTAAGGACAAAATAGACTTTTATCTAATTCTGTAACCATTGACTGTCAAAAATTTGGTCAAATGGACCTAAATGAGCTATTTTCAATTATATAAGGACTAATTTGATGAAAAATCAATTAACAAGTAAAAAAGTGACTTTTCCCAATTAGATTGGGACCAAATTGTAAAAACCCCTTTCTGTATTAGGTGGCGTTTGTTTTTTGGTCTGAAAACTTAAAGTCCTTAATTGGGTCTGAAGTCTGAAGTCTGAAGCCTAAGCAATATGTTTGTTTTTTTATTTTCTGAAGTCTGAATTAAGTGTTAAGCTGTTTGTTTTTTAAAAATAGAAACATCTGAAAACCTGTAATTTGACATTTATACCCTTGCATCATTGATTGTTGTATATCATTATATTTATTTATTATGTACTTATATCTTGTTAATCCAAAAATAATATATCATTATTTAAATAAAATTATAGTTCCTTTTAATTTATATATATATTTTTAAATATTATATATATATATATATATATATATTACTATTGGATACTATTAGTTTTTCACTCCTCTCACATTTGAGGTATCGATCAATTTTACACCTCTTATGTTGGTAACTTGGTATTGACCATAGTATATTTAATAATAATTATTAAAAGATATTAAAAAATAATATTAAATAATATTATCTTCTTTCTCTTCTTTTACCTCAGCCAACCACTCTCTAATCTCTATCCTCTCGCCAACCACTCTCCAATCTCTATCTCCCTAATTAATCTTCTTTCTCCTCCACATATTATCTTCTTCTCTTCCTCTCTCTCACTCGTTCTCTTTCATCACCGTCTCTCTCTCACCCTCTTTAATCACTGATTCTCTCTCTCTCTCTTGCCCTCTTTCATCACCGTCTCTCTCGCTCTATCTCTCTCTTCATCATCAGGTGAAGATCGGCGAAGTCGCCGCATACTCACCATGAACGAAGCCACAGGATCTGTGAGTGAGTTTGTCGGATCTGGTTTTGGAAGATGGAAGAAGACGAACTTGCGTAACGATCTAGAAAAAGATCGGATCTTCAATGGGTTGGAATGAATGAAGCCACCGGATCTGTTGAGGGCAGTTTGGGTAAAAAAAAGTAAATGAATTGAAGTCGTATCAGACTTCAAATAAAAGTCCAAAAATTGAGCTTTTTTTTCTCAGACAAATTTTGCCCAATCTCAGACTTCAGATGCCAAAAAAAACAAACAAGAATATCTGAAAAGTTAACTTTAAGTTATAAGTGGTAAAAACAAACAGGCTCTTAGTAGTAGAATTTTGGAGAAGCTTAGGATGCGTTTGTTTGTTGTGGCTTATAAAATAATCACCTTATATCATAAGTTTGGAGCAATAAAGTGTTTGGTAAATTTTTCATAATCATTTTATTTCATAATTTGCTTCTCCAATAATAAGCTTTTGAGAACCTTAGGAATGTCCATAATACCCTTACTTTTTAATAAAAAGACAATAATGCCCTCATATTTAGTCATTTATTAAAAAAAAAAACTGAGATTTTGAAAAAAAGAACAACAAAATTAAAATATAACTATTTTTCAATTAAAATATTTTAATAAATAAATTGTAAAAAAAAAAAAAAAAAAACCCTTAAGTACCTATTCATCCATGGTGGTGGTCAACACGGATAATAATGGTCAGAGGAGATCTGACCTCATTGGTGTCATAGAGGCCGGTTCTCCTTTGACGAGGGAGGAGGAAGCTTCCTCCATTTTCACAACGAAATCGTGTCTCCTAATTAAGCATTTAGTGTTTGCCTAGCATTAATTGCATTTTGGATTTGTCATATATTCTTTTAGGTTGTTTAATCTCTTCTTGAGTCAAGTCTTATGACTAAGAGTTTTAGTATACAATCAATTGGTCTAGAATCACTATTAGAGGCCTGCGGGTAGAATGAAATGTGTTAGTGACCAATGATGGTTTGATTAAAGGTCAACCTAGGTTGAAAACTTTCATTCAAATAGTGGATTTGATGACCGTAAGTGGCTAGATGGATAGCCTTTGAGTTTTTCCCCAGTTTGAGGGTTTTGCACGTAAATCAATCAACGTGTTTTTATTGTTTTCCGCATTTAAATTTCGTTGATTTCTTGCTTGTTATTATTGGGTAATTTGATAATATTGATTAATCGAAAATTGGTAATTATTTTTTATTAAAACCTATTCACCCCCCTCTAGGTTGTATTAGTCACACTTTAGTATCAAAATGGGTTCTTAGATATACTTAGGTGATCCTTGCTTTTATTTGTGTGTCTTGCATTTGTACTTTTCATTTGTTGCATTCATTTGCATACATATAACCAAACACTATGAGTGGGAACGGAGGCGGAAATGAGGGAGCCTCAAGTACTAAACCTTATTTACTCACCGGGATGAACTATGCCTCATGGAAATGCAAAATGAAGTCATACCTTTGCCAAATAGATGATCGGGCATGGATGGCAATAGAAAATGGTTATACTCCTCCGGAAATGACTCAAACGGACGAAAGTGTTGTTCCCAAGCCAAAGTCACAATGGAGTGCTCAAGAATATGAGTCCTTTAAGTGGAACAACAAGGTGATGCATGCTTTTTTTTTTTTTTTTTTTTTTTTTTTTTTTTTTGGTGCTATGGACGACAATTAATACAAGTTGATCCAAACTACTAGAAATGCACAAGAGGCATGGGAAATACTAGGGACGGCTCATGAGGGAACTGAGGTCGTCAAAGACTCTAAGCTACAAGTCTTCTAAACACAATTTGAGACAACTAGGATGGAGGAGCATGAGTGCTTCAATGACTTTCAAGTGAAGTTGATGGACATTGTGAATCAAAGCCATTAACTAGGTGACATGATAAGTACATTTATACGCTTTGCGTATCCCCTATTTACCTATGTTTTGAGTTCGTTTTCCTTGGTTTTATCATGTTTTAATGTTTAAATAAGTTTTTGTAGGTCCATTTTGATCTAGGAGGGGTCTAAGCGTAAGAACGGAGATTTTCCGGGTCAAAACGAGATTTTGGAAGGTTAAAGAACATTTCCGCAGTTCGTCCGTCAAACTGAACAATGAACTGTACCACATAAGCTATCAGGAGGAGTCCGTTTCTGTTTTCGTCATAGCTAACCGCATTAGGCTAATAGCGAAAGTCCTCAGATGATTTTCACGGTATGCTTCGTCAAAGCGTATCATGTAGGGAAAAAAACGATTACACGTAGCGGAAGCGAGACTAAAATAAGTTTAGTATATTTCAAAAAAATTTCCTTTTTAAAGATGAACCTTAACCCTTTAATTAATTAACATATAATAAAGATATCGTACCTTTGTTGCGTGATCTGATTGACGTTGCGTCGATGGTAATCCGCAAGATCTTCCAATCCAATCACGAACGTGAATCACTTAGGAGCGTGGTCTCCATTCTCTTTGAATTGTGTACCTGAAGATGGATAACAAAAACTTTTTCTTTTTCGTTAGTCACAATAAATTCCAAGAGACTACAAAGAATGTTCCGATCACTTTTGAGTTCACAATCGTTAGATCGAAACTCGTGTGAACCTTATTCGAAATTGTGCACAAAACCTTTTGATATAAAAGTTACTAGTGCACTATCGAAATAATAACAAACATTTCTCTCTTTTCCTCTTGGCCAAAATTATCACACTATTGTCTAGAGTTGAATTTTATTTTCTCAAGCAAAAGAAATAACTCTCTAAAAAATTAGGGTGGCCGAATTCTATCCCTCCTCTTATATAGGGTGGTCACCTAATTTCATTGCTTTAAAATTAATATATATATCTAACGAATTCCTTGCTAAATATATTATATATATCTAGTAAGAAATCTTTGCACAATATATTACATATGTAGTGCACGAATTCTATCTGACATATAAAGCAATATATATATCAAAATCTGAATTCAACTTGCCATATCAATAATATATATATATATATATATCTCCATAGGCGAATTCTTTTGACATATCAATTTTGGGTGGCCAAAATCTTCCACCAAATAGGATTTATGTCTTTTGACCTAAATCCTAACCCTAGGTTGATTTCTTTAGAATTCCAAACCCTAATCCAACTCTTTAGTGTATTTGTGACTAAATAAAAGATTTCCTTATTTGACTAGATAAATAATTCCCTTATTTATCTACTTACCAAATAAAGTCTTTTATATTTATTATACTACCACAATAGTATACTACTAAGAAACATATTTTCTAGTCAGAATTCAGAAAAAGATTTTGTTTCTTAATTAAATAATTAATCAATCAATTGATTAATTCCCATTTAATCAAATAATAAAATAAAATAATATGTTAAGCTATTTTTCAAACCTTACTGCCTATACACAAAGATAGGCCCAAATATTATTTTTCATTTTATTAAATCCATTGGACCTTTAATTAAAAGGCCCACATGTGAACTAAGTCCATTCTTACTAAAAGAAACAAGCCCACATGCCTTAATACAATTCTAGATGGACCCATAAATTAGTCCAGTAGAATTTATCAAGTGATTCATGCAAGTCCATGTGGATTGGGGATCTTAGCGGGCTATCTAAATTTAAGCTCTAATAGACATAACCCAATCACAATCAACAAATGATTCACTTATGTTCGATCTATTAATTTTAGTTCATTCCACTAAAGAACTAAAATTGCACTCTTAAATAAAGATAGAACAAGTAAATGATTCTCATTCATACCCTATACAATCTTATTGGAGATAGTGAATCCTCGTGAATAATATCAGTAATCGCCAAGAGCTCATAGACCGCCTATAGCTCTCCAAGTTACCATATTTACTCATATGACCACATTTTAAACTTTGGATATTTTGACTTGTTCAGAAGCCATGTTTTCAATAATCACTATCGAAAACTCAACGTTGAGATTTAATATCCAATTACCTCAAAACATCCATATGATGATATTATACTCTCATTGTATAAATGGAGCCACGATGTCTATATCTATAAATGAAGTCCTCTATCGATTAACAAATGAATATCACCAAACTATCAAGGATAGACTATGCTATATAATCGTACTCATTGATAACTCAAATGATACCACTTGCAACCATAAATCCATCATTTATTTCAAGATTAAGATAGACTCTCCGATTGTCCTCATAATGAAAAAACTTTTATCTATTGACGGTTCTAGATAAAGTATTTCATTATGATCCAGTTCAATGCACCTAGTGCACTAGATTCTTTTACTCAAAGCCACTTTGATGATTTAGACCCATCATAACACATTTGATCCCACTCAAATGCTAACAAAAGAATCTACAACTTTAACAAGATAAATGTGCCTAACCTTTAACTTAAGTTGTGAACATTATTCAAGATTAACTAAAGAATTGTGTCTACCTCATACATATCCAGATGTACAAACAATTCTTATTTTCTCATAGTCTTTTGACCTTATGATTATTTACCTTGACAATTATAATTATAAATGCTATAAGATTTTGTTAAATGAACAGAAATCACTTTATTAATATGATAAGATTCTCAATTACAATATTATGCTCTTGCTATTGAGCATAATCCTAACATATCGCACTCGTTGAAGTTGGAAACCGCGAAAGACAGCAGTTGATTCCCGTTGTTAACTCCGTCATAGTGAATCGTGCCTGGAAGAGTGAAAGTCCCTAGAAGTATTCCACGATACGCATCGTCAAAGCGTACCGCGTCAGACCAAATGGTGGACCGTGCAGCAGTGCATAAGTGTTTCCGCGGTTCAGTTCGTCAAAGCGAACCACGGATTGTACCGCGAAATGAAAGTCAACGCTTCCTTTTCACCTTTTTGAGCCCCATTTTTGCCCTACATATAAATATCACTCTTTCCAATGTTCTGAGGGTGCTTTTTTCGAATTAAGGATCTGAAATCCCTCCATTTTCGCCATTTCTACAAAATCTTTCACTCATCCACCATATCCTTCTATTAATCATCATCAATCAACATAGATCCATCATCCCCACTACAAAACCTTCCCCTTTGCACCATACCCATCATCAATCATTAGTTTGGAGCAGCTCGGAGTCTTGGAAAGAAGTCATTGGAGCCAAGCATTTACAAATAAAAAGTTCTTCACTCTAGTTTTATTCTTACAACTTTATCTCTTAAATCCTTGTATTTGCTATGGTTTGTTCTTATTTATGATCTCATATGACTTGGATGTGTAATATGAACTAAATACCTTTATGCTAGAGTTATAATGAAACCAAACCCTTAATCTTGTCATAAAGACTGCCTAATTTCCCTAAAGTGCTTGTGTTGTAATATGGATATTTTGTAAGCTTAATGCCTTTGCTTGACTGGCCATCTTGTAAATGATGTATTGGTTGTGTGAATTAACTAAGAGGTGACGCGCTAAACATGCTCGTCACAATATCCACTATATACGTTCAGTATGGTAGAAATACGCGAGATTGGGCTATATGGATCGTGTGTGTGTCCCAAAGTGCTAGATAAACCCATATATATTCAGTATGTATGGGTGTGATTTCTATTGCTCGAAAGAGATTAGAAATTAGTTAAGGGGAACGTATACTTACGTAGTTGGGAGATTAGACGGGTCTAAAACTAAACTAGAAGGGTGAAGTAGATTCTAAATTCTAGCATTCTTTCATCATATTATCACTATTGTTCTTATTTTGTGTGTTCCAATACATCGTAAGATTACATATTGCTTAGAGTTAACCTTAGATTAATTTAGTGACAAATTAGGAAATCATTTTATTAAACTGTTTAAATAGTACGCGTGCCAACGATAGCTAATAACCATTGAAATCCTCAGTCTTTGTGGGACGATTCCCTACTCTATCATTGCACTACACTCCGACCTGGTACTATTGCGAGTGTCACATTGTGTAACAAACAATTTTTGGCGCCATTGCTGGAGACTAAGCGGATTATTGATATTGGAAATAGTTGGATTTTACTACTTTGAACCTTGTTACTTTCGTGTGTTATTATTTTTCTTTTCAGGTGTGTTGCTCTTGTATGCACCAAGGTACAAAGAGTAACAATTTACAAGATTTGGACTTCGATCCAGACATTGAAGGAACAACTAGAAGAAATGGCCAAAATAGAAGGCGAGCTAGAACCATGGCCGATTAAGTTCCAAACCCACCCCAAGTACCAATTCAACCATATGCTCATGTCGCAGTTGAGAACAATGCTCATATGGTCGTTGATAGAACTCTACAGGATTACCTCATACCGAGAGTGGACCAGACCATGTCCTCAATCAGAAGATCCACAATAGCAGAAAATAATTTTGAAATCAAGCCAACGCTAATTTCGATGATTGCTGCCACGGTTCAGTTTCAAGGGAAACCAACTGAGGATCCAAATATGCACATTCAAAGCTTCAATGAAGTGTGTGACACCATTCGGTATAACAGAGTTTCAGAGGACTTCATCAAGTTGAAGTTGTTCCCATTTTCATTAAAGGATTTGGTGAAAGAATGGCTGTTAGCACATCACCCGGATACAATCATTACATTTGAGCAGCTGGCTCAAGCATTCCTAAATAAGTATTTTCCACCAAGGAAAGCAGCACACCTTCGTAATGAGATCACATCTTTCACTTAATTTAACAATGAGAGTCTCTACGAAGCGTGGGAGCAGTTCAAGGAGCTCATCAAGAGATGCCATCACAATGGACTAGTAAAGTGGCAGACTTTGCAAGCATTTTACCAGGGGATTACAATCTCAACGAGAAATTTGATAGATGCGGCTGCAGGAGATTCACTCATGAGCAAGACATTGGATGTAGCTTATGATCTCATAGAAGCAATGGCCATTAACAATAGCCATTGGAGTGATGAACAATAACTCTCGAAGAAGAATCATGGTTTGCTTGAGGTAGACGAGCTCACAAGTGTAAAAGCTCAACTTGCTACGCTCAATAATCAGATAAACAAGATGAATGCAGGACCTAGTCAAGCTACAGTTACCAGTTGTGAAGTTTGCATGGGTCCGCATTTGAGTATGGATTGCCAGTTGGAAGCCCGTTTGCTACCACCTCATCAGATCAAGTTACGTTTATGAACTACAACCGTAACTTCAACAACCAACCTAATAACCCAAATGCAAACCAAAATCAAAACACCTGAAATAATCCATTTTCTAATACCTACAACCCCGGATGGAGGAACCATTCGAATTTCACCTGGAGGGACAATCAAAACCAACCACCTTAACAACAAGCAAATTATGGACAACTTATGGGATTCCAAAATCAGTTTATGAACAACCAAGCTGAAAAGAAGCCCACTCTAGAGGACATGTTCTCTAAGTTCATGACCAAAATAGATACCCGAATGGAGATGCAAGACCATAGCCAGAAAAAGCTTGAAACAATGATGGAGCAAATTGCTTAACACTCACAAGCTGCGATTCAGAACTTGGAAAGTCAAGTGGGACAAATGGCCAAGGTGGTCCAAGAGAGACCACAGGGATCTCTTCCGAGCAATATTAAAACAAATCCAAGAAAGTAGTGTAAAGCTATATCCTTGAGAGGTGGAAAGCAAGTTGAGTTGCCCGCAAATTTTGGGATGAAGAAAAATGGGGTAGTTCAAGAGGAAGATGAGAATAGGGATGAAAGTTCTATGTCCCATGAAAAGGAAGGTGAAGAGATTGTGGAAGACAACTTACAAGGGAGATCTTTAGATGAACCGACTTTACCGCAAGTGAAGACCTATGTTCCACCCATTCCATATCCTCAACGGCTCAAGAAACAAAAGGATGCTCATAACTTCTCGAAGTTCTTAGAGATCTTCAAAAGGCTCCAAATCAACATTCCTTTTGCTGAGGCACTATCCCAAATGCCCACGTATGTGAAATTTCTCAAAGAGTTGCTTTCCAACAAGAGGAATTTGGAGGAATTTGAGACGGTTGCGTTAACGGAGGAGTGCAATGCAATATTGTAAAACAAGCTACCTCCGAAATTGAAGGATCCGGGGAAATTCACCATTCCGTGCACCATCAGAGCATCATAATTCAGTAAGACATTGATTGATTTAGGGGCGAGCATAAATTTGATTTCATATTCGGTTTTTCAGAAATTGGGTGTGGCAGAGATGAAACCTACGCATGTCACACTATAACTTGCGGATAGGTCTATAAAATACCCGAGGGGGTGATGGAAGATGTTTTGGTAAAGGTAAAGAAGTTGTATTTCCCTATGAATTTCGTTATATTGGAAATGGAGGAGGATGTGGAGATACCTTACTTCTTGGTAGGCCATTTTTGACAACAGTCGGTGCATTGATCGATGTTAAGGAAGAAAAGATGACCTTGAGAGTTGGGGAGGAGCATGTGGTTTTTGATATGTCTAAAGTGGGAAAGAGACCGATAGGAGTATAAAACTGTTTGAGTGCGGAAGTTATAGAGCCGTTAGTAAATGAGTATTTCAGAAGGGATAGTCCAAAGGAACCATTGGAAGCTTGCATTGTTCATTGAGCCTCCGAAGATGATGAATATGAGAAAGTTGCGGAGTGTGCTCTACTTTTAAATTCCAAAACTTTGACAAACTTCAAAGGGAGATGGAGATTTGAAGAACTAGGTTCAGGGAAGCCGATGTTACCACCTTCTATTTGAGGAGCCTCCAAAACTTGAGCTCAAGCAATTACCTAAGCACTTGATGTATGCATTTTTAAGAGATTTATCATCTCTTCCAATTATTATTTCAACTTCTTTGTCTAAGTTAGAAGAGGAGAAGTTGTTGAGAGTTTTAAGGGAGCATAAAAGGGATACATGGTGGTCCATTTCTAACATTAAAAGGAATTGAGCCCTTCTCTTTGTATGCACAAGATCCTCATGGAGGATGAGTTCAAGGCGACAATAGAGTATCAACAAAGGCTCAATCCGAACATGAAAGAAGTGGTAAGAGCTGAGGTTTTAAAGTTATTAGATGCGGGGGGAATAATCTACTCGATTTCAGACAACTCATAGGTGAGCCTGGTGCAAGTTGTGCCCAAGAAAGGTGGGATGACCATTGTTCCAAATGAGAACAATGAATTAATTCCAACATGGACGGTCACAGGTTTGAGAGTGTGTATAAATTACAGGAAACTCAACAATACTACTAGGAAGGATCACTTACCGCTACCTTTCATTGATCAGATGCTTGAAAGGTTAGCTGGGCACGAGTATGACTGTTTCTTAGATGGTTACTCTGGGTACAATCAAATACTAATTGACCTTGCAGATCAAGAGAAGACAACATTCACCTGTCCTTATGGAACTTTCACCTACAGAAGAATGCCGTTTGGGCTATGTTATACACCGGCTACATTTCAAAGGTGTATGATGGTGATGTTTTAGACATGGTGGAGCATTTCATTGAAGTCTTCATGGATGACTTCTTTGTATTTGGGCCGTCTTTCGATGGGTGTTTACAGAATTTAGATAAGGTACTTTAAAGATGCGAGGATACGAATTTGGTGCTCAACTAGGAAAAATGCCACTTTATGGTTAAAGAGGGCATTTTCTTGGTGTATAGAATATCCTCTCAAGGGATTGAAGTGGATAGGGCAAAGGTTGAAGTAATAGAGAAGTTGTTGTTGGGATTTATGCCCTAAAGATTGTAATTTGTAAATGTTATAAATTCAATAATAAAAGAAGTAGTTATTTCATTTAAATAGATTGATTCATACGTTAATATTATATATGCTAACATCCAAGTTTGCTAGATGTAATCTCAATCTAAATATATGAATGTCATATACAGAGGAATTCAGTTTGAGACATACAATCTAAAGAGTATGTAAAAAGCAAATAAAGCTGGGTACTTTATTTGTGGTTAATCTACAGATGAGGTCCATTCCGTATTGTATAGTGGTCTTATCCTAGACTACTCATATGTTATTATGAGAATAGAGACACATTATATGATGTGATCATATAGGACTGGGCCACGATCTATATGAATCTATCACTAAGATCCATTAGTTGAAAAGATTCATATATATCGACAAATGATGGATATATATGAGTGATAAATCATGAGTGTCTTACTGACTCCTTCAGGTTAGATCGTGGTTTTTGATTTACTATGGGTGAGATCGAAATAGCATTCTCGGTCAATATCTTCATATCTTGGAATCGTGGTTTGGCTTGTGGCTGGGAAGGTATGCACACAATAGTGGAATCTACTCCTTCTTACGAGAACTAGATAAGTAATTCTGTTAAGGGTTGATTCGGGGCTTGAATGATTAAGAGTGCTCTCTTTCTTCCGTAAAGGAATAAATGATATAATCATTCAAGAGAATCAATGGTACTTAAAGGAAAAGATATAATTAGAAAGGTATAATGGACTTTATGACCTAACTCTAATTATGAACTACTTGTGAAGGATCATACCATATGTAATAGATATATTGATAGACACTGATAAATTGGTTGTGTAAAACATCTATAGTTACAAGAGTATAACCTTGGGTTTTTAGTGGAATAACTCCGAGGCTAATAATTGTGAAATATTAATTAAAGAGTTTAATTAATTTTTCTAAGTATTATTGAAGCTCAAAAACTGTGGGTCCATTAGATCCCCTTGTTAGCCCTTTACGATTGGTAGTAACAAAGTTCACAGAGAATTGGATGGTCCAATTAATTATGTTACAAAAGTAACTAATATATATTTTGGGAATTAATTAAATGATGTGATTATTTAATTAATATATATTATTGAATTGATGAATTAAATATTATTAAATAGTATGATTATTTAATTGACATATTAATAATTAAGAATTATTAATTGTTAAATAGAGGTTTCAAGTTCGAACCTTGACAAGAGCAAAAGAATAATAAGTGATTATTTTATTTATTGTAAATAGGTCAAAGGTTCAAACCCTAGTGGAGTAAGAATTCAAAAATGATTTGGAATCCTATTTTAACTTAGATTACTAAACCCTAGGATCCTAGTATATAAGATATACTTATCAGGAAAAAGAAACTATTCGGAATCCTAAGGAGAACAAGGTGGGGCGGCAACTAGAGAGGAAAAGAAAAAAGAAATATTTTTTTTCTCTAAAAGGGGTTAGCTGAATTCACAAGAAGAAGCAAGGCGTTGCGTTCCGGTTCTCTCAAGCCTTTATTCAACTGCTCCCTGAATCCGTGACGTGCTCACACACACAGTTGCTAAATCGCGGGACATAACTTGGAAGGCTTAGTGGTAAAGGATCGAAAAGAAAACAAATGAGTGTTCTTCAAAGGTATAAAAACAAATCTCTTTCTCATATTCGTGTATATACAAAAGGTCCCAATAAGACGATAAAATTTTTGAATCCTATCGTTCTTAAATCTATTGATTTTATCAACCTATTTTTTCCGCTGCGCGACTTACAGTTGCCACCCCCGAATTTAGTGAAAGGCATCCGAAGTTTCTTAGGGCATACAGGGTTTTACAGGAGATTCATCAAGGATTTCTCGAAAATCATGAAACCATTGTGTTCCCTTTTGATGAAAGATGTACCATTCAAGTTCGATGAAGATTGTTTAAAAGCTTTTGATACATTGAAGAGAGAGCTCACTTCTATCCCTATCATAGCTGCACCTAATTGGGAAGTACCGTTTGAGTTGATGTGTGACGCTAGTGGCTACGTAGTGGGCGCCGTGTTAGGTCAAAGGAGGGAAAAGTGGTTGCATGTGATATATTATGCCAGTTAAACCCTTAATGATGCACAAATCAGTTATGCAATAATGGAAAAAGAGTTACTTGCGATTGTGTTCGCATTTGATTGATTCAAATTGTATTTGGTTGGATCCAAGGCAATAATCTACACGGACTACTCGGCCATTAAGTATTTGATGGCAAAGAAGGATGCTGAACCAAGGTCGATAAGATGGGTCCTATTTCTCCAAGAGTTCGATTTGGAGATTAGAGACAAAAAGGGTGTGGAAAATCTAGTTGCCAATCACCTTTCAAGGTTGGAAAGAGATGAGAGTGGAGAAGTTGAAGAACCTATCAAGGAAGAATTTCCAGATGAGCAGCTCTTTGAATTACAAAGCTTTTTAGTTCTGTGGTTTTTCGGCTATGTGAACTATTTGGTAAGTGAGATAGTACTAGTTAACTTGAACTTGCATCAGAAAAGGAAATTCTTTGCGGAAATGAAGTTTTATTTCTGGGATGAGCCATTTTTGTTCAGAATTTGTGGTGATGGGGTGGTCCGTAGATATGTCCCCGATGAGGAAATGATAGACATCTTGGACCACTGTCATTCCAAGGAGTGTGGAGGCCACTTTGGTACTTCACGGGCGGCAAGGAAAATTCTGCAATTCGGATTCTGGTGGCCTACTTTGTTTAATGACTTAAGAAGCTTCGTGGAAGCTTGTGATCAGTGCCAAAGGTCTGGTGATATAATAAAGTGAGACAAGATGCCTATGAATATCATGTTGGAGGTTGAGTTGTTTGACATGTGGGGCATAGACTTCATGAGACCATTTCCGAGTTCTTTTGGAAACAGGTATATTCTTGTTGCCGTTGACTACGTGTCAAAGTGGGTTGAAATAGTTGCCACCCAAACATGTGGAGCAAATGAAGTCACAAAATTTCTGAAAAAGAATATCTTCACACGATTTGGCACACCGAGGGCAATCGTGAGTGACGGAGGCTCTCAATTCTGCAACAAAAACTTTGAAGCTTTACTTAAGAAGTGTGGGGTGAAGCACATAGTCACTACTTCATACCATCCGCAGGCCAATGGTCAAGTCGAGGTAACGAACAGAGAGCTAAAAAGCATTTTGGAAAAGACGGTGGGAGTTCGAAGGAAGGACTTGGCAACAAAGTTGGATGATGCCTTGTGGGCATACAAAATAACATATAAGTCACCTGTTGGAATGTCACCATTCCGACTTGTTTATTTAAAGGCTTGCCATCTACCCTTTGAGCTTGAACATATAGCATGGTGGGCAATCAAAATGTTCGACATGGATTTGAAGGAGGCTAGAGAGAAAAGATGTTTGCAGCTAAGTGAACTAGAGGAATTGAGACTTGAGTCTTATGAGAACTCAAGGATTTACAAAGAGAAGACGAAAATGTGGCATGACAAGAGATTGGCATTCAACGACATCAAGGTTTTGAGATTTATGTCCTAAAGCTTGTACTTTGTAAATATTATAAATTCATTAATAAAAGGAGTAGTTATTTCATTCAATTAACATAACTCATACATTTATATTATATGTGCTAACATCCAAGATTGCTAGATGTAATCTCAAAATGAGTATATGAATGTCATATATAGAGAAATTCATTTTGAGACATGCAATCTAAAGGGTCCATAGAAAGCAAATAAAGTTGGGTACTTTATTTGTGGTTAATCTACAGCCGCGGTCCATTCCATAAATGTACGATGGTCTTATCCTAGACTACACATATGGTGTTATGAGAATGGAGGCACCTTATATGATGTGATCATATATGATTGGGCCTCGATCCATATGAATCTATCATTAAGATCCGTTAGTTGAAAAGATTCATATATATCGACAAATGATGGTTGTAAGTGCCTCACTTTTGATTGACATATTTCGTTGACAAAATCACAATGGGGTTAAATTTGTAAGGGTAGCTTCTAGTGCTAAAGGACCTCATTGTGGAATCAAATGCCTCAAGGAAGGTAGATTACTTGACTTAACTCTTTATTGAAGAGATTTTTAGAGTGTACACATACACAACTCATGCATTTTAGTATTTATGTTTGTTTTGGTATGGTTGGTAAAATCTCGTTGTGCTTCAAAGAAATATATTTTTGAGATTTTTCATATTTTTATGAGTCCTACTATGTGCGGATTTGTCCCTAGACTAGTTTCGAGTGATTCAGAGATTTATCTATGTGTTTCGGATGATTTTCAAGACATTTGGTACATTCCATGTTTTTATCGGAAACCGAAATTCAATTCCAAGCTTAAATTGGAAAGTTATATAATTTTCCATATTTATGATTGAGTCCGGGTCAATATTCTGAAGACGGAATTGAATTTCGAGGTTCGAGGTCAACTGGACTGAAGAACACTCGAGACTGAAGCCGGCTTAGTGTGGCATGATAGCCACATCAAGCAAGGGGTGGCGTGTGAGCCACGGGCTCCCCACGCCAAATGACCTTCTCTGTCTGCGTTGCACCCACAGGACTCACACGACGCACACTAATTTCTAACTTTTTTGTTTTGTTTCTTTATGCTTTGTCGTGTGTTAATATATATATATTTATATAATCCTCTTTTGTCTTTTGCATATATATATATATATATATATGTATAATCGTGCTCCTTTTGTCTTTTACATATATTATATATATTTATGTAAGGATTCCCTTTAATTGATTGGTTTATTTCGTGGTCAAACCACATGTTGGGGTTTGGTTGTAAGGGTAGTCTAGGTGATTAGTTGAAGATCAAGACCCTTTCCAAGACCTCAAGGTTGATAAGCACCAAAGGTAAAATTCTATGTGCTTACTTGTCTTGAAGAGATAGTTGCACACACTCACAACTCATGCATATGTTTAATCCTTGTATGTTGTGTGTCTTATTTGTGTGCCTTAATGCTCATTAACATCTCTTCTTGCATGTTAGTTTGATTGCATCTTGCATATCCAATTGCCTTGTCATGCTTAGACTTAGGATTGCATTTTTGCACTGGGCGCTCCCAAAAGCGCTCTACGAACAGCCCCCGTTGGGCGCTGTACAAACCTGATTGATTTAATTCGAGCGCTGTAGAGGCACTCTACAAAGCGCTCTACGTAGAGCGACCTCTCTGATGGCGCTCTACAAAGCGCTCTACGTAGAGCGCCCATGGCAAAATTGTGGTGTCACTTATCAAAACGACCACACTTCATCTTGACACCCTATATATATGCCTCTTTGACTTTAGGTCAATTAAGTGAGTTGATTTTCTGATTTCATACTTAGAACATTTTTCAAGAGAAGAAAATTACAAAGAACTCACCTTTAACCACTCAAATCAAACCCCTTTTGCATCAAATTTCATATTGCATCTTCTATGTCTATATAGAGTGCATCCATGTATGGGTTTGCATCATCACAACTTGCTTGGTAAGATTTTGATTAATTTCATCTTATTTTAGTATTTTAAATACCAAGCCATCTCTTTTAAATTACTTGTATGTTTTAGATCATATGCTAAATACAAGTTAGAGATTATTTGTGATGAAAATGATTGAGTGTTGTTTTTGATAGATATCTAGGTTTTTATAATCTATGATTATCTATGCTATTTGACATGTCATTTAGCCATTAATATCTAGGATTGCTTTAATTGCAAATTCATCATCCTAGGTAAGCATCTAGAGTACCCTAGCTCTATATTGCATATTTGGATATCATTGCATATTCACATAGGGTTGTGCATCTCTTTTGAGAGATTAAAGTCTTGTGTGATTGACCGGGATTAGGTCGGACACCGGGAACAGGTGGTCACATAAGCAAGTAGGACTAGAGCCACTTTTAAGGGCCCGCGTGGTAGAAGTGGGGGGTTATTGACCGGAGTGTTAGACGAGGTCTACATAGGTTGTAAACTCCATTTCAATTAGTGGATTTCGAGGTCCGAGTGTGGCGCACTAAACAGCCCGTGGTTTTTTCCCAGTGGTTGGGTTTTCCACGTAAACATCAAGTGTCATTTATTATTTCCGCATCTTATTACACTTGTATGTATTGTTGACTTGCTAGGGGTATTTTCGTAAAATTGACATGCACGCGAAAATTGGGTAAAAATTAGATAAAATCTATTCACCCCCCCCCCCCCTAGCTTTATATTAAACACGCCTCCAGAACTTTCAATTTATATAAACGATGCGTTTTATCCTTTGAAGACCTGATACATATATTTGTATATATTTTTGCTTCTTCATCACTTGGATACACACATTTTGGAGAGCAAAAAATTCACTTTAGAGAGAGAAAAAATTACATTTTTGGAGAGCTTTTGAATTTCTTCCAAGCTAAGGCTAGGTTGATTTTCTTTAAGGTTTCATCTTTACTTACATGACTTGTAGCTAGAACATTCCTTACATCATCTCACATGTTCTTGCTTTACAAGATTACTTTTTTATTTCATGACTTGTCTTAAGATTGCTTCTTTATGACTTGAATAGTTTCAAGATAGCTTATTTATTATGTTTTGTGAGTTGTATTGTGGTAGATAGTGCATATAGGACCTTGTTTGCTAATTTAGCTATGTTATATGCGTGTCATCTAGCAAAATGATATCTAGGAATGTCTAACATGCTCATCCATGCCTAGATAAGTTTGAATGTCTAACCTTGCATTTTAGCATCTTGAATATTGCATATATTCACCATAGGTTGTGTTATCTATTCACTTTAGAGACAAGTCTTGTATTTGCCATTGGTAGATTGCAATCATTGGACTAGATTCACTTTTTAAGGCATGCGGGTAGTATTGGTAGATTAGTAACCGTGTGAGGTTTGACATGGTCAACCTAGGTTGTAATTGCCTTTACAATTAGTGGATTGAGGTTCGTGTGTGGCGCACATAACAGCCCATGATTTTTCCCGTGTGGGTTTCCACATAAAAACTCAAGTGTTATTTATTTTCCGCATTGTTAAGGGTTGTTCTTGAAAATTGACTAATCACGAAAATTGATAATAGTTGATTAAAATCTATTCACACCCCCCCCCCCCCCCCCCCCCCCCCCCCCCACCCACCACCCTTCCTCTAGATTATATTAGACACGTTTTATATATTTTTCAATAGTTGTATATGGGTGATCTAAATCTTGAGTGTCTTACTGACTCCTTTGAGTTTAGATCGTGTTTCTTGAAATATCATGGGTGAGATTGGAGTATCATTCCCGATCAAAAACTTTGTATCTTGGAATCACGGTTTGGCTTGTGGCTAGGAAGGTATGCACACAATAGTGGAATATACTCCTTCTTGCGAGAAGTAGATGAGTAGTTCCTTTAAGGGTTGATTCGAGACTTGAACGATTAAAAATGCTCTTCTTCTTCCATAAAAGGAATGAATGATATAATTATTCATTAGAGAATCAATGGTACTGAAAGGAAAATATATAATTAGAGAGGTATAACGGATTTTATGACCTAACTCTAATTATGAACTACTTGTGGAGGATCATACCATATTTAATAGCTATATCGATGGACACTAATAATTTGGTTGTGTAAAACATCTACAATTACGAGAGTACAACTTGGGTTATTAGTGGAATAACTCCGAAGTTAATAATTCTGAAACATTAATTAAAGAGTTTAATTAATTTTTCTGAGTATTATTGGAGCTCAAAATTGTGGGTCCATTAGGTCCCATTACTATCCATTTACGATTGATAGTAACAAGGCTCACAGAGAATTCGATGGTCCAATTAATTGTGTTACGTGTAAGTCGCGCAATGGAAAAAAGTTGAAATTAATTAATAAAATAAATTAAGAACGATAGGTTTTAAAAATTTTCTATCGTCTTCTTGGGACCTTTTGTATATACACAAATATGAGGAAGAGATTTGTTTTCATACCTTTGAAAAACACTCATTCAATTTCTTTTCAATCCTTATTTGCGATCCAATACCACTAAGCTTTCCTAACTATGTCCCGCGATCTAGCAACTGTGTGTGGGCACGTCACGGATTCCGGGAGCAGTTGAATGGAGGCTTGAGAGAACCGGAAGACAACACCTTACTTCCTCCTTGAATTCGGCCAACCCTAGTGAAAGGAAAAAAAAAAAAAAAAAATCTTTTTCTTTTTCCTCTCTTGTGGCCGCACCTTTATGTTCTTAGTAGGGTTCCGAAAATCGCTTCTTTTTCCTAACAAGTATATCATATATACTAGGAACCTAGGGTATAGTAATCCAAGTTAAAATAGGATTCTAAATCTTTTTTTTAATTATTACTTTTTACTAGGGTTTATGACCTATTTAGAGTAAATAAAAATAATCACTTATTATTTTATTTGCTCTTGTCAAAGTTAGAAACTGAAACCTTCATATGACAATTTAATAATTCTTAATTATTAATGAAAGTACACAAACGAAGTTAAATTGCTTAAAGCATACCTAGAGGGGGGGGGGGGGGGAGGGGTGAATAGGTTTTTACACCTTTTTCAAACCCTTGAACAAACTTTTGTTTGTCTCTCAAGGTAGCCTTACACACAACACAATAAGCCAACGTAGACATACATAGACAATACTATAAATTCTATAATACAATCATAAGAGCAAAGTCTAAGCATATCAACAAGTTATGTGAGGTATAAGAACAAATAAACATAATAACAAAATAAGCTTGTATTTCATAAGATGTTCAATGTGTTACAAGAGTGAACAAAATGTCACTAAACAAAAAATTACAATGTACAAAAGAATCAAAGATACAAATTGATCTATAGAATGAATTCATTAATCACACTATACAAAGACTTGCTTCACAATACATCACATGTGGATATTATGAATCAAGACAATAAAATATACAATTAAAATATAAGAGAAAGAGATAGGAAGAATTAACACAAGGGATTTTTTTAACGTGGTAAAACCTCCAAGGAGGAAACATCTACGGGTTGAACTACAACCATTGGGTACTATATTATTGGAAAGTAAACATAGAACATTCACAAAGTGACCAATCTTTAGCTCACCCAACCTAGTGAAGTCTAAGCCTACCCAACCCTATTGGAAAGTGTGGAATCCTTCAATGATGCGAAACCACCATATATTGGACACCACACACAACCAACATCGATGGTAGATTAGAAATTCCTCAAGAGTGCATACACTTCCCGTGTACCCCGCTCTATCGGAGTCTATGTCTAACCATACGCCTAGGCCTACCAATACAATAGCCAACTCCCTATCCAAGGCACTCTTGCCTCTAGGGAGCCTCCCATGCATGACTATCCGAGTCCTCCCGACTCTAGCCATGACTCCTTGCTTACCTATCCGAGTCATCCCGACTCTAGGCAAGACTTCTTGCTTGGCTATCCGAGTTACCCTGACTCTAACCAAGACTTCATGCCTTTTACAAGGACTTCCTAGTGCGATCATGTGAATGCAAATGATGCAAACAATCAATACAACATAGAACATTTGATCAATACATTCTATGGCACAAATAGACCTAAACATGTGATATCACAAATAATCAAGTCTAGATGCAAAAATACATGAATAGAAACCTAAGCATGTGAAACACCTAACACATACACTCAAGGTCTCATTCACACACATAACACTTGAATCATAATATGTTCATGAAGTACAAATTCAAGATGCTATAAATATACAATTAAATGCTAGATATATGAGATTAAAATCAATCAATATACTAGACAAAAATATAGAGCAAGGTTTTGAGATTTACATCAATCAAAACCTATATTCTCTAAATCACAAACAAATACACAAATCCTAGATTTTATCAATCAAAGGATCAAATCAAATCTTAAGGTCATTTATCACAAAATTAATTCAATTAAGTTCCAAACAACCTAAGATGTCATTCTAATCACAATACAACTCACAAACAAATGTAAAACCTAGAATCATAGAATCTAGTCAACATTAGTCCACAAATTGAGTTTCAATTAGAATGATAATCAAGCTATCTTTCCTAATAGCTTTTACCAAACATAAACATAGATATAGAAGAAGAAACCCCAAGCAAATGGAAGGTTAAAAAACAAGAAATCCCAAAGTTGAGACTCATACCTCGGATTTTGCAGCTGGTTCGGAAATCAGTGTTCAACCACTGGAAATCATGATCAAACAGCCACCAAACCACTTGGAGATGTTAGAGGACTCAAATACAAACACTCTCCAACTTGAATCACTCAAATCCGACTCCGGATGAGGAAGATATGGTGTTTTGAAGTTCTGAAAAACTGGAGAGAAGTCCTTACGGGATTTCTGAATTTTTCTTCCTGGTTTTCAAAATGGAGAGAGAGAGAGGGAAGAAATAGGAGGAGAGAGAGAGAGCATTTCGGCCAATCACATGGTGCCATGTCACCCCCTGGCCGTGGGGGGCGCGTGACCCACACGGGAGCAGAGAGAGCTCCGGGCCGTGGGGCCCACGGCCTCATCAACGGCTAGCCCATGTGGCCCACGGCCTGGGCTGTCCTCTCGCGCGCTCCCTCGGTTCTTCGGCCCGTATCTTGGGCGTTAGAACTCCGATTTTGAATCCGTTTCTAGATTACGAACCGTGACTCTCTCTCGCACGACAACGACTATACAACTTTGAAAAACAGTTGAGAAATCATCTCGGAAATCATCGATGAAGTCAACATCTCGGAAATCATCGATGAAGTCAACTCAACGAAAGAGAACGAAAAGTAGCATAGTCAACATGTTTGGACTCGAAACCTTATGAATGAGTAACCGAAACGACCGGAACTCAATAAGTCATTAAATAAGAACATGTTCAAGTCCTAAACACAAAATACGGAAACATACAAATACAAAGACACACACATATGCTAGTTTCCGGACATAGTCCTAGAAAATGCAAAACACAAAGTTTATTAACTAAATATGAATGCATGAGCATATTTTGCCAAGTGTGTGAAAGTGATATGTAAATGAAATTAAATCATGAAGGAACACACAAGTATGATATGTGTGAGTGTGTGCCTAGCCTTGTAAGAGATAAGAGGTCCTTGAATACCTTTGTCGACCAATAATGCCCGAATCTCTTAAAAGTCGGCTACTTGAACGAATTGTGGTTGAGACGTCCTTCGTCTTCGAAATTCTTCAATTACTAACCACTAAACATTACAAGTTAAACACATTTTGATATGGAATTTATGCCAACACTAATTATCAACCTTACAATTAATATGTCAATTAAATAATCATATTATTTAATAATATTTAATTCAACAATTAAATAATATATTAATTAAATAATCACATCACTTAATTAATTTTCAAAATATATTTAAGTTACTTTCGTAACACAATTAATTAGACCATCCAATTCTCCGTGAGTTTTGTTACTATCAATTGTATAGGGCTAGCAAAGGGACCTAATAGACCCACAATTTTGAGCTCCAATAATTCTTAGAAAAAATTAATTAAACTCTTTAATTAATATTTCACAATTATTAACATTGAAGTTATTCCACTAAAAACCTAAGGTTATACTCTCGTAACTGTAGATATTTTACACAACCAATTTTATCAATGTCCATTGATATAATTATTACATATGACATGATCCTCTACAAGTAGTTCATAATTAGAGCTAGGTCATAAAGTCCGTTATACCTATCTAATTATATCTTTTCCTTTAAGTACTATTAATTCTCTTGAATGAGTATATCCAGCATTCGAAAGGAAAGCGCTCTTAATCGTTCAAGCCCCAAATCAACCCTTAAGGGAACTACTTATCTACTTCTTGCAAGAAGGAGTGGATTCAACTATTGTGTGCATACCTTCCTAGCCACAAGCCAAGCCATGATTCCAAGATACAGAGTTATTGACCGAGAATGATATTCCGATCTCACTCATAGTAAATCAAAAACCACGATCTAACCCGAAGGTGTCAGTAAGACACTCGTGATTTAGATCACTCATGATTTATATCACCCATGTATAGACATCATTAGTCGATATATATGAATCTTTTCAACTAACGAATCTCAGTGACAGATTCATATAGATCATGGCCCAATCCTATATAATCACATCATATAAGGTGCATCTATTCTCATAACACCATATGAGTAGTCTAGGATAAGTCCACCGCACAATACAGAATGGACCGTAGCTGTAGATTAACCACAAATAAAGTACCCAGCTTTATTTGCTTTCTACGACCTATTTAGATTGCATATCTCAAACTGAATTTCTCTGTATATGACATTCATATACTCAATTTGAGATTACATCTAGCAATCTTGGATGTTTGCATATATAATATAAGCATATGAATTAATATATTTGAATGAAATAACTACTTCTTTTATTATTATATTTATATCATTTACATATTACAAGCTTTAGTGCATAAATCCCAACATTATGAAAGTAACATAAATATATTTTGGGAATTAATTAAATGATGTGATTATTTAATTAATATATTATTTAATTGATGAATTAAATATTATTAAATAATATGATTATTTAGTTGACTATTAATAATTAAGAATTATTAATTGTTATATAGAGGTTTCAAGTTCGAATCTTGACAAGAGCAAAAGAATAAAATAATAAATGATTATTTTATTTACTCTAAATAGGTCAAAGGTTCAACCCTTGTGGTGACTGAATTAAGAAATGATTTAGAATCCTATTTTAACTTGGATTACTAAACCCTAGGATCATAGTATATAAGATATGCTTATAAGGGGAAAAAATAAAAAAATAAAAAAAAACCATTGAAACCCTGGAGAGACATAAGAGAGGTGCGGCCACCTAGTGAAAGGAAAGAAAAAGATTTTTCTCTTCCACCTAGCTTGACCGAATTCTACAGAGGAGACAAGGGGTTGTCTTCCGGTTCTCTCAGGCATCCATTCAACTGCTCTCGAAATCGGTGACGTGCCCACACACACACAGTTGCTAGATTGCGGGACATAGCTCGGAAGGCTTAGTGGTGAAGGATCAAAAAGAAAATAAATGAGTGTTCTTCAAAGGTATGAAAACAAATCTCTTCCTCATATTCGTGTATACAAAAAGGTCCCAATGAGACGATAAATTTTTTGAAACCTATCGTTCTTAAATCTCTTGATTATCTATCTATTTTTCCACTACGCGACCCCTACAATTGGTATCAGAGCCAATTTTTGATATACACGAATATGTTATATTTGTTTTCAAAGTCCTTTCGACATGTATGATATGTGTAGGCACAATCTAGGGTTGTATGATGTTTATATATATATATATATATATATTATAAACATTGTTGATCGTTAATTGCATGGTATGATGAGTTTAGTAAAATTTTGTTTCGGGTTGTAATTATTATTTTTATTTCTTTTTCGATGTAATCGTTCTATGTAAAATTTTCTTTTGTTATAATATGATTATGTAATCTTGTACGAAGAAGAAGATTTGAGAACATACGAAGAAAGAAGGCAACGCATGCGAAAACACTACATGCAAGGGCTGTGCACATGCATTCCGTGCATGAGCAGCTGTGTGTTGTTCTTGCGCAAGGCTTGGCAGTGTACGCTGTGCACGCGCACCTGGTGCAGCGCAAGGCTTGGCCTGCTGCGCGCTTGGCTGAGGCATGGCCGTGCTACACATGTTTTCATGCAAGGGCTAGCATTCGCGTGCTATGTGCAAGGCTGTGAACAGCCACCCTCTTCGTGCGGACAACGGCTATGCATGAAAGCGCAATGCTGAGTGTTCGTGACGCTAGGATTGCATATTCGGAAGCGTGAATGGGCCGATTTTTTTTTTAAACACTTTGGGCCTCCAATAAATGTTAGTGTAACAATTTGGGCCTCAGTTTTTGGATTCATGAGATGGATCACCATTAAAAAAAAAAAATGGAGTTAATCAAGTTAGACTTGTTTAAAAGCCCATTAGATGCTAAAGATGGACTTGAAGAAAAAGGAATGACAAGAAGACCAAGGAATGCCTTGGATTTAATTTTTATTTTTTTATTTTAAAGTTAAATAGCTTATCGTACTTGGTCAACTCATGTTTGTTTTATTTATGAGGTGATTAAAGCATTGTCATGCATACTTATGCCATATAGATTAGAAGTGTCTACATATAATATATCATACATGATTAATAGCCCATTTGTTTTAAATGTTGTTTATTTCTTAATATGATTAACATTGAATAATCACATAAATTGACTATTAATAATGAGATTAGTTTTTAGGAGTAAAAACTTGGTAATTCTTATTAATTACTAATCTTTCATTAAAGGGTTTAATTAAATAGATTAGTAAAGCCCAATCTAGTATTAAGATTAATATGATTAAGGACTTAATAATAATTGGACCGAATAATGTGGTTTAGTTTTAATAGTTAAAACTTGGTAATTTTCACATTTAATTTTAGTCTATTTAAAGTAGTTTATATAGATTAGAATTCAAATAATAAATTAGTTTTTAATAGTTAAAAATTCTGTTTATTATTAATGTTAATAGGATGAGATTCTAGTAACATAACCTAAAAAAACTAGATTTTTCTTAGACATTTAATCTAGGTTCATCTAGAAGCATTAGAAAACCCTAATAGCAAATAGTGAATGGGAGAGGGATATATAACATTATATCCCGCAGTCTCTATCAGTAGTTGAACACCGTGAGATTCAAGTGGGGCCTAGAGACGACTTTGTTTTCATCCTCCCTAAGGAAGGTCTCCGTAAGAGTCAATACCAAGGTTAACTTCCTAAAGGATAGGATTTCTGGATGTATTTTGAGATTGACTGACCCTAAGGAAGCAACTCTCAAGTTAAGTTCAAGAGATCTGAAATGATGGGTTACACTCATAATGATTTAATTAAATTGTTAATTAAAATCCTGACTAAAATAAACGATGGTTAAATAATATAAGAATAAAGAGTTATTCTGGAGTATCATTTAATTGAGAATGTCTTGATCTGACAATACTTGACCTACCCTAAGGCGGCACTTACTTGTAGTATGTTGGATTGTCATGGCATAGTAACCATTTTAGGGATTTTTATTGTTCATTAAACATGTTTCATGCATCATGTTTAATCATATGCTGAATAATTTATATATGATTTAAATGTATGAATGAATGAATAAATTTTTATTTATGTTTATTTCAGCAATGTCTTCTGCATTACTTCAAATACTTGCCAATGAAAAATTAACCAGGGATAACTATACAAAATGGAAAAACAACATTAATGCAATCCTAGTCACCAAAGACCTAAAATTTGTGCTTGCGGAGGAATGTCCTTTACAGCCTGCAGCCAACGCAGCACGAACTGTTCGTGAGGCCCACGAAAAATGGATTTCAGATAATGAAAAGGCTCGCATTTATTTGCTAGCTAGCATGACCGAGGTGTTTTATTCAAAGCATGAAGCAATGACTACAACATATGAGATGATGGAGTCACTACAGGCCATGTTTGGGCAACCTTATGAGCAAAAGTGGCACGAAGCTGTTCGTTCCGCAATGACCACTCGTACGAAGGAAGAATCATCAGTCCAGGAACATGTCCTGGGTATGATGTCTCATTCAATACTAATGAAGTCAAGGTGGGACCATAGATGAGGCTTACCAGGTAAGCTTCATACTGACAACTCTTCCAAAGAGCGTTGATCAGTTCAAAAGCAACTATGGGATGAATAAGTTGAAGTTCAGTCTGACTCAGTTGCTTAATGAGTTCACAACTTTTGAGTCCATGTTTAAGGACAACAAAAGTAAGACCGGTAAGGCAAATGTTGCTGAACCATCTTCCTTTGGATTCAAGAAAAGGAAGAGGTCTGCTGGCAAGGCAAAGACTAAGCCCAAGAAGAAACAAGTTCAAAATAAAAAGAAGAGCACGTCGACTGACAAAGCAAACGGGAAGTGTTTACATTGTGACAAGGTTAGTCATTGGAAGAGGAACTATCCACATTACCTCGAGGAGCACTCTAAGAAGAAGAAAGTGAAAGGTAAATTTGATTTACTTGTCATTGAATCATGTTTAGTGGAAGATGAGTCTTCACATTAGATAGTAGATTCAGGGGCAACTAACCATGCTTGTTCTTCTTTACAGTGGATTGATTCTTGGACAAAGCTAGAGAAGGGGGCCTTCTCAATGCGCATTGGAACAGGGGATATCGTTTCAGCAAAAGCAGTGGGAGCAATTAGACTAGATGTTAATAATTGTTTTCTTTTATTGGACAATGTTTATTACATTCCTGGATTTACCAAAAATTTGATTTCTGTATCCATATTATTAGAACAATTGTATTCAGTTTCTTTTAGTAATAAATTAGTTATTATTTCTATAAACGGATTGGATATTTGTTCAGGTCTAATTGAAAATAATTTGTATGTTTTGAGACCATCATTTCATATATCACTACTCAACATTGAATTGTTTAAAGTTGAAAAACCTAAAACAAAACGACAAAAGATTTCTCAAAATAATGAAACGTATTTATGGCATCTTAGACTTGGTCACATCAAACTTGACAGGATAAATAGACTAGTAAAAGATGGATCTTTAAGTCAGTTAGAGATCGACACTTTACCTGTCTGTAAGTCTTGTTTAAAAGGTAAAATGACCAAGAGACCTTTTACTAGAAAAGGGCTTAGAGCTACACAACCACTAGAGCTTATACATTCAGACATCTGCGGACCTATGAATGTTAATGCTAGGGGTGGTTATGAGTATTATGTCACCTTTAGTGATGATTACTCAAGATACGGATATGTTTACTTAATGCAATGTAAGTCGGAAATATTTGAAAAGATCAAAGAATTCCGAGTTGAAGTTGAGAACCAATTAGGCAAGACTATCAAAGCTTTACGATCAAATCGTGGAGGTGAGTATCTCGACCAAGATTTCGAGGACTACTTGGTTAAGCATGGGATTGTATCCCAACTCACAGCTCTAGGAACACCACAACAGAATGGTGTAGCAGAGAGGAGAAATAGAATTCTGATGGAAATGGTGAGATCTATGATTAGTTTCTCATCATTACCAAATTCTTTTTGGGGATATGCACTACAAATTACGGCATACATATTGAATGTATTTCCATCCAAATCTATTCCTAATACTCCTATAGAGTTGTGGAATGGTCGTAAAGCTAGTTTGTGACATTTTCGCATATGGGGGTGTCCAGTACATGTACTGAAGAACAAATCTGAAAAGTTGGAACCTTGTTCACAAGTATGTATGTTTGTAGGATATTCAAAAGAGACTAGAGGAGGATACTTCTATAGTTCACAAGAAAACAAAGTGTTTGTTTCGACAAACGCAACGTTTCTTAAGGAAAACTATATGAGTGATCATAAGCCTCGAAGTAAGGTTGTATTAAATGAATTAAAAGCTGGTTCGACTAGTGACCAATCAACAAGAGTTGTTGACAATGTTGTTGTTCCATTAACATCTGATAGTCAGACGGTTCCTAGTCAAATCACACTACCACCTAAACGTAGTGGGAGGGTTGTACGACAACTTGATCACTATTTAGGTATTGGAGAGGCACAAGGTGTCGTTGTGATGATAGTGTGGATGATCCATTATCATTTAAACATGCAATGGAAGATTCTGACAAAGAGGAATGGCTTAAAGCCATGAATCTCGAGATGGAGTCCTTGTACTCTAACTCGGTCTGGGAACTTGTAGACTTACCTGATGGGATAAAACCCATAGGGTGTAAGTGGATCTACAAGAGAAAGAGAGGAGTAGACGAGAAGGTAGAGACCTTCAAAGCAAGGCTAGTGGCAAAGGGTTATACCTAAAAGGAGAGGGTCGATTTTAACAAGACATTCTCACCAGTAGCTATGTTTAAGTCTATTAGGATCCTCTTATCCATTGCAGTCCATTTTGATTATGAAATTTGGCAAATGGACGTCAAGACTGCATTCTTGAATGGCAATCTTGACAAGTGTATCTACATGATGAAACCAGAAGGATTCGTTTCCCAAGATCAAGAACAAAAGGTTTGCAAATTGCAAAGGTCCATTTATGGACTGAAGCAAACGTCTAGATCTTGGAACATCAGGTTTGATACTACTATCAAAACCTATAACTTCGAGCAAAACGTCGATGCACCTTGTGTTTACTAAAGGATCATTGACAAGAAAGTAGTTTTCCTGGTCTTTACGTAGATGATATCCTACTCATTGGGAATGACGTAGGAACATTATCAGAAGTAAATGTCTGGCTTTGTCAATCAAATCCAAATGAAAGATTTGGGAGAAACGAGTTATATTCTAGGGATCTAATTAATGAGGGATCATAAGAACAAACTGTTAGCATTGTCTCAAGCAACGTATATTGACATTCTTGTGCGATTCTCAATGAAGAACTCCAAGAAAGGTAATCAACCTTTTAGGCATGGAGTTCACTTGTCTAAGGAACAGTGTCTTAAGACACCTTAAGAAATTGAGGATATGAGACGAGTTCCATATGCTTCAGCTGTTAGGATTATGCTCAATAGCAAGAGTATAATATTGTAATTGACAATCTTTTCATATTAATAAAGTGATTTCTGGTTTAACAAATCTTATAGCATTTATAGTTTAATATTATAATTGTCAAAGTAAATAATCATAAGGTCTAAAGACTATGAGAAAAGAAGAATTGTTCGTACATCTGGATATGTATAAGGAAGACACAATTCTTTAGTTAGTCTTGAATAATGTTCACAACTTAAGTTAAAGGTTGGGCACCTTTATCTTGTTAAAGTTGTAGAATTCTTTTGCTAGCATTTGAGTGGGATCAAATGAGTTATGATGAGTCTAAAATCATCGGAGGGTCTTCGAGTAAAAGAATCTAGTGCACTGGTTGCATTGAACTGGATCACAATGAAAAACTTTATCTAGAACCGTCAATAGATAATAGTCTTTTCATTATCAGGACAATCGGAGAGTCTATCTTAATCCTGAGATAAATGATAGACTTATGGTTGCAAGTGGTATCATTTGAGTTATCAATGAGTACAATTATATAGCATAGTTTATCCTCGATAGTTTGGTGATATTCATTTGTTAATCGATAGAGGACTTCATTTATAGATATGGACTTCATTTATAGATATGGACATCGTGGCTCCATTTATGAAATGAGAGTAGAATATCATCATATGGATGTTTTGAGGTATTGGATATTGAATCTTAACGTTAAGTTTTCGATAGAGTCTATTGAAATATGGCTTCTGGACAAGTCAAAATATCCAAGTTCAAAATGTGGGCATATGAGGAAATATGGTAACTTGGAGAGCTATAGGCGGTCTATGAGCTCTTGGCGATTACTGATATTCTTCACGAGGATACACCATCTCTAATAAGATTGTCTAGGGTTCGAATGAGAAATAATTACTTATTCTATCTTTATTTAAGAGTTCAATTTTAGCTCTTTAGTGGAATGAGTTAAAATTAATAGATCGGACCTAAGTGAATCATTTGTTGATTGTGATTAGGTTATGTCTATTGAAGCTTAAATTTAGATAGTCCGCCAAGATCCCCAATCCACACGGACTTGCATGGATCACTTGATATATTCTACCGGACCAATTTATGGGTCCATCTAGAATTGTATTTAATATATTAAGAATATAATTTGCACATTATTTATTTAATGGGCTGATCAGTTATATTAATATATAAATGAAAGGCATGTGGGCTTGTTTCTTTTAGTAAAAATGGGTCTGATTCACATGTGGGCTTTTTAATTAAAGTCTAATGGATTAAATAAAATAAGAAAATAATATTAAGCCCATATATATATGATGTGGGCGGCAAGACTAGAAAATAGTCTAAAGATATTATTTTATTTTATTGTTTGATTAAATGGAGATTAATTAATTTATTAGTTAATCATTTAATTGAGAATCAAAATCTTTTTCTGATAAGGAAATATGTTTCCTAGATTAAATACTATTGGTAGTAGTATACTAAAGTAAAAGACTTATTTGGTAAGAAGATAAATAATAAGTTTTATTTATCTAATCAAATTAGGAAGTCTTTTATTAAGTCAATAAAGAATTAAACACTTATGAGTTGAATTAGGGTTAGGATTCTAAAGTTGATAGGAATTAGAGTAAAGCACAAATCCTCTTTAGTAGAGAATTCAGCCAACCCTAATTACATCATAAGGAGAATTCGACCAACCCTAATAGAAAGAGAGGGAGAATTCGGCCACCCTATATAATACACATTATAGGGTTCGGCCACTCAATCCTCTGATTGATTCACTTGATCAACTTCTTCTTCTTCTAGCTTGAATCATACTCATAAACAAGGGTTTAATTTTTGGCTAAGACACAAGAGAGAATAGATTGTTTTATTTCGATAGTATACTATTAGCTTATACATCAATAGGCTTTTGGTGTACAAATTCGAATAAGGTTCACGTGAGTTTCGATCACTAGATTGAGAACTCAAAAGTGACCGGAATAATCTTTGTTATCTTTTGGACGCTGAGAGACTAACAAATCAGAAAAAAGAGATTTTGTTATCCATCTTTCAGGTACGCAATTCAAAGAAAGGGAGACCATGCTCCTAGGTGATTCACGTTCGTGATAGGATTGAAGATCTTGCGGATTACCATCGACGCAAGTCAATCGGATCACGCGACAAAAGGTATTATACTTTTATTAGTATATATATATATGTTTAATTAATTTAAAGGGTTAAGGTTCATCAAAGGAAAAATTTTAAAATATACTAAACTCGTTTTTAGTCTCGCTTCCGCTGCATGACCGTATTTTTCCCTACATCAGCAGTCGGCAGTCTCATGTATACTATGTTATACACGAGAACTTACATTTGCTTCGCAATTGGAGTAGCCAATAAATTCCAATCTAACCCAGGATTGGATCATTGGGTGGTTGTGAAGCTTATTCTGAAGTATCTTTGGAGAATGAGAAACTATATGTTAGTATATTCAGAACAGGATCTAATCCCATTAGGATATATAGATTTTGACTTTCAGGCAGACAGGGATTCTAGGAAATCCACGCCTGGGTCAATATTCACCTTTGCTGATTCCACCATGGAAGCCGAATATGTAGCAGCTAAAGAGGTTGTATGGCTCTGTAAGTTCTTGAGTGAACATGCTATAGTGCAAGTGGGAGATTGTTGGGATTTATGCCCTAAAGCTTGTAATTTGTAGATGTTATAAATTCATTAATAAAAGAAGTAGTTATTTCATTCAATTAACAAAACTCATACGTTTATATTATATGTGCTAACATCCAAGATTACTAGATGTAATCTCAAAATGAGTATATGAATGTCATATATAGAGGAATTCATTTTGAGACATGCAATCTAAAGAGTCAGTAGAAAGCAAATAAAGCTGGGTATTTTATTTGTGGTTGAGCTTTATTTACGGTTAAAACAGTTGCGGTCCATTCTGTAAATATACGGTGGTCTTATCCTAGACTACTTATATGGTGTTATGAGAATGGAGGCACCTTATATGATGTGATCATATAGGACTGGGCCACGATCTATAAGAATCTATCACTAAGATCCGTTAGTTGAACAAATTCATATATAACAACAAATGATGGCTGTATATGGGTGATCAAAATCTTGAGTATCTTACTGACTCATTTGAGTTAGATCGTGTTTCTTAAAATACCATGGGTGAGATTGAAATATCATTCTCTATCAATAACTCCATATCTTGGAATCACGGTTTGGCTTGTAGCTAGGAAGGTATGCACATAATAGTGGAATCCACTCTTTCTTGCGAGAAGTAGATGAGTAGTTCTCTTAAGGGTTGATTCGAGACTTGAACGATTAAGAGTGCTCTCTATCTTCCGTAAAGGAATCAAGGATATAATAATTCATTAGAAAATCAATGGTACTTGAAATTTCCCTTAATGTAGTAGTGAAATATACCTAGAGGGGGGGTGAATAGGTATAGGCTCCAAATTCTTCCAATTAAAAATAATGCGGAAAATTACAAGGCAAATGCACACTTGATAAGATTTAGCAAATGAATTGATTTCACTAAGACAAGAGTTAATCAATTTACAAGATGTGCAAACAATGTAATATATGGAAGATAAAAGAAAGTAAAGAAAAATTGAACACAATGATTTTAACGTGGTAAAACCTCAATGAGGAAACATCCACGGGTTGATACCACAACCACCGGCGAAGCAATCCACTATGTGAAAAAGGACTTACACACTCAAGCTATCACTCATGATATCCGCTCAAGCTATCAACTCCTAATCTACCCTCGGGCTAGTGAATCACCAAGCCTACTTCCTATCCGAGATGTGTCCTACACCTCTAGAAAGCAACTTCTTATCCAAGACGCTCACGTCTCTAGGAAGATTTCGTGCTTAGCTATCCGGATCACAAAGATCCTAGTTAAGCTCTCCTAGCTCAACCATCCGGAGTACCACACTCCTAGCTAAGACTTTTGCTTGACTATCCGGACCACATGTCCTAGTCAAGACTCCCTTGCTCTACACAAAGCTTCACTCACTTTGCAAGAGACTTCAACCTTAATGCAAGGCTATGATCTAAAGTGATGCAAATGATGCAAGCACAATCAAATTAAGCTAGATGATCAATCAAGCAAAATGTACATGTTCAATGATAGTCTAGAATATGATTTCAACACACAATCACAAAAGTTATCTAGAAATCAAGACATGCAAAACAATAAGAACAAATGTATGAATATTCAATTTAGCACTCTAAAAACCTAGTTCTTAGATCATGAAACAAAACATAGAAAATAACATGAAGCACATCACACATATATTTTCTAGAATCAATTTCATGATAAATCAAGTTTAGCACATAAATGTTCAAGACTAATCACAAAGCTAAATCTCAATTAACAAATGATCAAATAACCCTAGCATGTGATCTAACATACTTCTTAACAAATTTCATCAATCAAATGGAAAGAATCAATAGATGATCAAAGATGAAATTGAAAAAAAAAAATAAGTTGAAACATACAACTGACCACGGACTGGAAATGGACCAGCTGAGAAAAATGCAGAAGTCAACTGCCTCTAGAAATGATTGGGGTTTGTATCTCTCTTCGAGACCAACAATTTTGGTTTTTGAATCGAATGATTTCGAGTTCGTATGAGAGAGATATGATCAAAACAAGTAAACAAAAATTGTTGAAAAACTGATGCGGGAAATGAAGTGTTCTTCAAAAATTTCATAAGTGTGGAGGGAAGGAGGTTTGATTAAAAGGAGGGAAAAGGAGAGAATTTCTGAGCAAATCACGTGGTGCCACATCAGCACCCCGTGGGGGGGGGCGCGTGGGGCCCACGGGAGCAGAAGGCTCCCTTGCCCGTGGGGCCCACGGCCTCCCACACGGGCTGGCCAAGTGGCCACACGTGATTTGCACATCTCTCGCGCGCTCCCTCGGTTCGTTGCCCCATATCTTGAGCATCCGACCTCCGATTTCGAATCCGTTTTCGGATTACGAACCGTGACTCCCTCACGCACGACTATGACTACTCAACATTGAAAAATGGTTGAGAAATCATCTCGGAATCCGACGATGAAGTCAACACAACAAATGAGAACGAAAAGTAGCATAGTCAACTTGTTTGGACTCGAAACCTTATGAATGAGTAACCGAAACGACCGGAACTCGATAAGGCATTAAATAAGAACATGTTCAAGTCCTAAACACAAAATACGAAAACAAATAAACACATATTCACACAAACATGCCATATCAAAGAGATAGTCACAAAGCATGCAATTTCACAACGTTTGTCAATACAAGATCAATGCATGAGCATGCTATGAAGTGTGTGAATGTGTTATACCAAATGTTTGAACCACGATGCAGGGACACACATGTATGAATTGTGTGTGTGTGCGCTAACGCCTTGCAAGAAGGTGGAAGTCAAGTTTTACCTTTGACGATTTTCACCTCTTGAAGACGACTTTTGCACTAGACGTTGCTCTTCACTCTTTGAGCTTCCTTTCTTCAAATAATGTCCTAAGCAACAACTAATACAATCATAGAGTGTTTTGCAATGGAATCAAGCCAATACAAATAGTGAACCTTACAGTACTTAAAGGAAAAGATATAATTAGAGAGGTACAACAGACTTTATGACCTAGCTCTAATTATGAACTACTTATGGAGGATCATACCATATGTAATAGCTATATCGATGGACACTGATAATTTGGTTGTGTAAAACATATACAGTTACGAGAGTACAACCTTGGGTTTTTAGCAGATTAACTCCGTGGTTAATAATTGTGAAATGTTAATTAAAGAGTTTAATTAATTTTTCTAAGTATTATTGGAGCTCAAAACTGTGGGTCCATTAGGTCCCCTTGCTAGCCCTTTACGATTGATAGTAACAAGGCTCACAGAGAATTAGATGGTCCAATTAATTGTGTTACGAAAGTAACTTAAATATATTTTAGGAATTAATTAAATGATATGATTATTAAATTAATATATTATTTAATTGATGAATTAAATATTATTAAATAATATGATTATTTAATTGACATATTAATAATTAAGAATTATTAATTGTTATATGGAGGTTTCAAGTTCGAACCTTGACAAGAGCAAAAGAATAAAATAATAAGTTATTAGTTTATTTACTCTAAATAGGTCAAATGTTCAAACCCTAGTGGTGACCGAATTAAAAAAGGATTTAGAATCCTATTTTAACTTGGATTACTAAACCCTAGGATCCTAGTATATAAGATATACTTATAAGGAGGAAAAAAAAAAAAAAAAAAAAACACAATCGAAACCCTGGAGAGACACAAGAGAGGTGAGGCCACCTAGTGAGAGGAAAGAAAAAGTTTTTTCTCTTCCACCTAGCTTGATCGAATTCTACAGAGCAGACAAGGGTTTGTCTTCCGGTTCTCTCAAGCCTCCATTCAACTGCTCCCGAAATCCGTGACGTGCCCACACACAGTGTTTCTAGATCTCAGGACATAACTCGGAAGGCTTAGTGATGAAGAATCGAAATGAAAACGAATGAGTGTTCTTCAAAGATATGAAAACAAATCTCTTCCACATATTCATGTATACAAAAAAGTCTCAACAAGATGATCAAATTTTTAAAAACCTATCATTCTTAAATCTCTTGATTTCCAACATTTTTTTTCTGCTGCGCGACCCTACACAAGGTTGGCCACAAGGTTGGCCACAAAGTTCTACTCTTCAATTCCAGGCTGAGGTTGTTCCCAAGAAAGTCGAAAAGCTGATGGACGGGACCTTACATGGTGACGGAAGTCTTCTCGCATGGAGCCGTCGAAATAGAGAATGTTCCAAGGAGAGATTCAAGGTGAATGGGAAATGCTTGAAGGTTTATTGGTAGCAAGTGAAAGAGGAGCTCAAGGAGGTAATCTACCTCCGAGAACCAGACTAAAAAGGCCAGGAAGGTACCAAGTTGTACATAATAGTTAGCATTTTATTATTTTTCGAAAATTAAGTATTTATGTTTTTCTTTTGTTTGAGCCGTTTGGCTTGCCCTTGCATTTGATGTTTTATTTTGAGTTTTGAGAGAATGCAGACAAGTAAACAAGGTTGGATAGCCTTTGGTTTCGAATGGAGCGTGAAAAGATGAAAGAAAATTTTTGAAAGTTTTCCAGATTTCGTCTTAGTGAACCGTGCAAGGCAAAATGGTGAACCGCAAAAAACTAAGATGGAGCTTTTAATAGAGTTCGCGGTTGGATGTCATCAAACGGAACCATGTGACATACTGCCTATCAATTGGGTGAACCAGCTGCCAATTTCCGCGGTTGGTATCGTTGAAGTGGATTGTGATCGGAACCGCGTAAAAGAAAAGTGGAGCTTCTGCCACAGTTCGTGATTGGAGTCGTCAAACGAAACCATGTACGAACAAAGGTGGAAGAACAGAAATCGGCACAAACATTTCGCAGTATGCCTCATTAAAGCGAATCGCGGAACACGAACAACGAAACACTCCCACTTAATAAAACGACAGCGTTTTGAGCGTAAAAGGCATTAGGCAGTATGCCTCGTTAAAGCAAACCGTGGAAACTGGAAAAATTAACTATATCAGGTAAGTGTCGTGACTGTTGTCCACAGTTGTTTTCTCTCTCAAAAATTTGAATCTCTCTCTCTCTCTCAAGAACTCGTTCAAAGCTCGATTGGTAAGTGTTTCTCCCCCAAATCTCTTTCATTTCATCATTCAATCACATTCCTAGCCTCATTATTCCTTGATTTGCGCAATTTAGGGCATAAATTAGCAGAGATTTTTAGGTTTAGAGTTCTGATTTTGGGAAATTTTTGCTTGAGCTTTGTTTTATTTCGTGTTCTTGAGTTTCTAAAGCATAAATTGTAGCATAAAATTGAATGGGTTTTGTTTCTTTTGTTTGAGTTATTTTGATTGAAATTTTTGGTCTAAGCTTTGAAATTTTTCGAAATTTATTTTGGTTGTCGGTAAAATTTCAATTTTTGACCTCTTCTTGACATTCGTATGCATGTTTATATATTATGAGTAGTTTGTGGTATCTTATATTGATCTTTTGGAATAAATATACTTGTGATGCAAAAATTGTTGAGAAATGTTAGTTTTTAAGGGTGGTTGTGTTTTTGTGTGGTTAGTTTTGAGCCAGCAAAAGCATCACAGAAGAAAATGGGTAAGACCAAGGGTAATTAGAAGAAAACTACTTCTGCTAGAAAGAGGAGTGTAGGTTCAGGTTCAGGTTCTAGGTAGGGTTGCACATTTCCCCCCGGATCCCCATTTCCCCGTGTCCCCATCCCCATTTGGGGAATTATTTTTTGGGGAAAATGTGGAAATGGATGGGGATGGGGATGATTTTCATCCCCAAATTGAAATGGGGATGTGGATGGGGAGACCCTCCCCCATCCCCATTTCCTCATTTCTCCCAAAACATTATAAATATAATTATATATATATATACGGTCCCGATCCTATCAGGATGCACTGATATAATTTTATCAGGATATTGAATGTGAGCCACTCATTTATAACAGTGATTTAACAAGTGCATACATACCAAGTCAAAGTATGTAAAACGAGTGGCTCACATTCAATATCCTTATATAATTCTATCAGGATGCACTGATAGGATAATTTCCGTATATATATATATATATATATATATATATATATATATTTATATTTTAATTTTTTTATTATTTGAAAACCTAACTATATAAACCTCATTTACATTAATGGATTATTGAAATACTTTATTTTGTAATGGATTTTCTTTTATATTTGTAATGCACTAATGAATTTTATTTTGTATTTGTAACGGAATGTTTTTTGTTTTTTTGTTTTTTTGTTTTTTTGTTTTTTTTATTTTTTTTATTTGTAATTTTTAGTCAAACGAGGAAATAGTGAAATGGGAAAACAAGGAAACGGAGAAAAACAAGGAAAATGGGGAACTGGGGTTAGGGATGGAGGTACCTCCCCCCAAAATTCCCCATCCCCATTTTCCTCAAATCGGGAAATGGGGTGGGGTTGGGAAAGGGTCTGGGAAATGGGGATGGGGATGGGGATGGGGATATGGGGATGGGGGTGGGGGACCTATATCCATCCTCATTTCCCCAATGTGCAACCCTAGTTCTAGGGATTCAGCAGTTTGTGTGCGTAATCGTGACTATTCCAAGAGAATGGAGAAGCTAAATATTGCGAAAACCATTTTTGAAAAAGGAATTTATTTAGAGGATTTTTACCCCAATTCCGGAGACTATAGAACAAAGGAAATGACAGGGTTTCATAAGGGCTCCGAGATTGGCGAATATTACCCTTGTAAAGGAATTCTTTGTTAGCATGGATCCCGAGTTAGTAAAGAAGGGCGGACCAGTTTTGGTGAGGGACCGAGAGTTCAAGATAATGGTTAAGTTGATCAACGCCCATTTCGGTACACAAAATTATGAAAACCTCAGCAAGAGATATACAGATGTCAGCTTGAACAATTCAGAGATAGCAAAGGCACTTCGAGGTACAGATGATGGCCGTTAAGAGAGTTGAAACTAATAACGGTGTATCTAAAACAACCTAGAGGGGGGTGAATGGGTTGTTAATCCGACTATTACCAAATTTTTCAGATTAGTCAATATTAAAAAATAACCCAATTCTAACATATAATAAAATCAAGTATAAAGTGCAAAAATTAAAGAACACTTGATTTTTACATGGAAACCTTCAACAAGGAAAAACCACGAGCTATTATGCTAGCCACACACAGTCACCGAAATCCACTCTATGAATAAAAGGATACACCCTCAAGTGATACATGGACTCTCACTCTAGACAACCTCAGGCTATGGACACTACCACTCACCACCCTTGGTTCAATCTCTAATGATATCCCTCGATCCACTACTCTTGGCATGAGCACCTCCTACTCTACTCGTAGGCCTTTTACAGTGGCACTTGACCCACTTGCTTGTGCACTAAGAAACTTAGTCACAGGGCTTATCTTCTCAAAGAAGAGATCAACAACCAATGATATTCAATATGCAAATAATGTTAGGTTACACTAAATGCTTATCCAGAGATTTAAGATGTCAATATGAACAATCCTAGATATCAATATTGCTATATGTCATAGCATACAACTTAGCTATGTAAAGGATAACCAATCCTAGATACAATAGCTATCACAAACAATCTCAATCAATCAATGAGATAACTTAGCTAGATGTTATATAAACTTGAAATCCTAGCTATCACAAAACAACAACTCAATCAATCAACATAAATACCTCAACTTGTAAATAAATCTTAATCTAGATGCCAACAAGTCATAAATGAGATTTCTTGCTAAGTAAGAACACAAAAATGGATGAGATGGTGTTCAACTTATCAAGTCATGTGTGTTGCAAAAGACCCATGCATGAGCACATCTTAGATGATCCTAGATGAGGCTTAGATGATGATTTATGCACATCGAAATGAGTTGGGAGAGTTAAAGAAGCAATCTTAGTGCTTTCTCTCACTAGGAAACTCTTAATCTCTCTCTAGGGCTTTGTAGTTTTTGTTCCTTAAAGACAAATGATGAGAAAGATATGTATTTATAGTGCTTAGATGATAACGCTAAAAATTTCATGAATTTCCCTTCAAAAATGAGCAAAATCGGACTCCAAATGAGTAAGATATGGCTAAATTAGGAAACAAAGGTAGGGTAGTGCGCCAGTCTATTAGCTAGTATACTACCCGCGCAGTCACCCACACAATGGCAAATTAGCACAACAACTCGAGATTTGAGCGCCCCAAACCATGACCAAACGACATCAAAACCTTTCGTATGATATACCGTTGGAAAGGTATGGATGTCTACTTTCTACTCTTTTTATGGAATGAGGTTTTGATGTCTGTAGAAAAAGTTATGGTCATTAGAGTGATCAAAGGTCATATTTGGAAAACAACAGAGATGCCTTGTTTTAGTGGTCAATTTAGAGATATCAAAACCAATCCAAACAGTCATGAAATATTACGAATAATATATCGTTGAAAAGGTATGGGTATCTAGTTTGTACAGAAGTTTCAAAACTCATTTTGAAGCTTTTTGTAAAAAGTTATGGTCGCAAGACCATACAAAGGTCGGTTTTGAAAATCATTTAAATCATTGAAATCCAATATTTTGAAACTATACACTTTACTCCAAACAACTAAACCAAATCTAACACTTATCCAAGAGAAGAATATGACCTTCTCAAATGGTCAACCATTGTGCAAGCACAGACGTTTCCGATCACACAAACGAAAACGAATTACTAGACACTATTACACAACAAAATCCAACAAAGAGGTGCAAGTGTGAAGTGTGAAGAATGCACAAATATAAGAATTGAAGCACAAATGCAAGATGAATAAAACATGCATGAAGAAGTGTGTGTGTACAACTAATCTCTTCAAGAAAAAAGTTAAGTGATTTAGCTTTCGCTCTTGCTCTTGAAGTCACCGGGATGCTTGGAAGCTTGTCAACGAGAACCTAAGCTACCCATTACATAGACATCCCAAAATGTTGTTTGTCAACAAAATAAGTCAATCAAAATATGAGGAACTTACAAGAGTAACTATGAATTGAAGTAGTCTCAGCTCCCTCAATGGCTAGCATTCTGGAATGTATTTCATACATTCTCACTAACACTGGTGTTGCATAGAACCACAATTGCAAAGCATCGAGTAGACATACTCTATAGATATGTTTCAGGCACGATAATAGATATAGGAAGGTGATTTTGGTTGTCATCTTAGACGCTGGGAGGATTAATGTGAAAGGGGTGCAAAGCTGAAACTAATCATTTTTCCTAGCCTTATCATCGCCTTACTAAAGAAGGAAGGAATCGCGAAGCTTGGAAATGATGAGATGCGGTCCAACATGATGGGGGACCTGAATCTCAGATCTTGGCATGACATCACTGGCAAGACCAAGGGCAAGAAGAGAAAGAGAACTGACAGGGGTCAGTCCAATGCAAAAGACGTAGAGGTTGAGTTTGATTTTAAAGGCATTGGTCCGAAGTCAGATGAGGAGGATGCATATTATAAGGCAGGTGCTGGGAGTTCCAAGTTGGATCAGATTTTGAATGCAATTCAGTTGCTATGATGGATTTCTTTGAGGCTGAGATGAGAGATCAGAGGTAAGATGCATCTGAGATCAGAGATTCATAAGGCATCATGACATGACCATTTTTCAAAGGAGGACAACTGGGTCTACCAAAGGGATCTCTATTTTCGAGGCCTAGGCTGCTCAGAAGGTCGCAGAGGAGACGGAGAAGAAGAGAGCAGAGGATACGGAAGCCCATTTGTCTGAGGGAAAGAAGAAAGAGTAGAGATGGCACACCACACATAGCATGCATATCTTTTCTGCTGTTTTTGCGCTTATTTATTTATTTATTTATATATATATCTACAGTTTATACTTTGGATATTTTGGTTCAGTGTATGCTTTATTTTTTATTATATTAAGTTGTTTTTTGGTACTTCTCCCTTCCTAAGCTTTCATTGTCCAATTTTCTGAAACAAATTTGATAACATTGAGGAAAATGTTGGTTTCGATTTGGGGGTACATACAACCACTTAAGTTGTTAGTTTTTGTGTTGTGAAAATGTGAATTTTTTTTTTCCATGCGTTAAATCGTATTTTTGTATGTTTTCTTTTGTTTTTCTGCCTTTCGAGTCAAATCTAGAGCAGTTTATTCTGCTTGTTCGAGATGCTTTTAGGTTGGACTAGTTCAGTCAATTCTTCATACTTTCAATCACTAGGGTTGTGCTTGCCAAAACTGCACCACATGGCTTTCACACATCCTACCAGACTCTTTAGTGTCCCAATAAAGAGTGTAGCGCGCTTAAGATGTTTAGACCATTAATGGAGACTACCCGTGCGCGTATTCAGAGCCCGTAGTACGTCACTTGAGTGATAAATTTTTGTTGGCCTCTTTAAACACTTATCCAGTAGGCAATTAGGAAAAAATTATTTTAATTAGGCACTTTAAAGTTTATATTCAGGACATCGTCGTGATTTTGTTTTCGCTTGTCCCAAGCCTTTAGAGATGAAGTAGGCACATATTGTAACCGTTTCAAATGGCCTAAACATGTCCCATAACCGTGTGTGCTTAATTGACCTAAAATAAATGGCCTAATCCATATCACAATACACAACAATATCCCAAACACAAGACCCACCCCATTGCTATAATCATGTATAAAAGTTCATCGAAAGGAGCTCAAGTAAATAGCTCAGTGGCATGTGCCAGTATAGAATGTAAAAAAAAAAAAAAAAAAAAAGAAAGTTTGTAAAGAGTATATCAATGTGAAAAGTTTGTCAATATATACAAAGCCAGTAGAGCTTGTAAATGCTAAATTGTGTAAACACTTGCCTTGTCAAATGTGTTTAAATTGTATAGCGCGCACGATGTGCGTAATGTGTCCGTGCATGATCATTAGTCTCCCTAATCTCTGTATCCACTCGGCCTTGCCATAGCCAAACAATCATATCCCCGAATGAGCCTAATAAAAGTCCTAGCTGATCTCAAGGAAGGGACTTGTGTATTTTTGAAAATGTTTCCACGGTATTTGATATATAGCTCTTAAGGGCCGTTTGGCATGGGGTAATCAAAATAATGTGATTCCTGGGAAAGTGAAATCCTGGAATGTGAATCCTGGGAAAGTTGTATACATGTGTTTGGTTGTGTATGAGAATATTTTATCGGATTCCTAGGAATGTTAGATAACTGTGTTTGGTTACGTATGGAAATCTTTTTGTCTTTAGACATAAAAACATGCCAAAATTAATTTTTAAATAAAAAAAATTAAACTTTTCTTAGTAAATAAAATAAAAAATAAAAAATAAAACAAAACCAATATCTTGAATCCCGACCAATCTTGTGAAAACAAAACCAAGATCCATGCTCTTCAAATTCCAAGATCAGACAAGCTCTTGCTTTGATCTCCACCACTACAACCTTTTTTTCTTCTACTAGTTCTAGCAGTAGATTTTCTCATCTTGGAGACATGTTCTCAGATTTTCTCAGCAGATTTTTCTTCGTCGTCATCATTGATGAGCAGATCTCGAAGCTCTTCGAAGCTGGATGAGCAGATCTCAAAGCTCGTCGTTGTCGTCGTCGTCGTCATCATCGAATGTTAGGTTTGATGCTGTTGGTAATGGATTCTGGTAACATTCGATGCTGTTGGTAATGGATTTTGGTAAAAAAAATTCTTTTTGTGTTGGTGATGGTGTTTGATGCTAATTTGGTAATGGATTTTGGGAGTTATGATTGTGTTTTGCTAATGATGAAGATGAAGTTGGGTATTGTTTTGATGAAAGTTAGGTTTTGAAATCTGAAAATTTGGTGTTTGGGTAGTGAGAAAGTTTAAGAAAATAAAAGAATAAACTGGAATTTTGTTTCGGAGACTATTTTTTTCTTTTTTCCTCTTTTTTGGGTTGTTTTTTTGCAAAATTTTTAGACATGGATTATTGGTTTTGATTAGAAAAATCTTATCTTTTGACGCTTGAAACTCAAACCCAGTTTGGTATTTTCAATTTCTAGCTCAAAGTTTTAATCTTTACCCATATATATTTTTATAGAGGTACCTGTTCTTGATTGATTAATCACCTTTTTTGAACTCAAAACGAGAAACCCAGTTGAGATGATGCCAGATATCTGAAATTTGATGAAAGTAGGTTTTTAAGATGCACTGTTGTTTTGAAATTGTGAAGAACAAAGAAGAAGAAAATAATTTTTTTTTATGAGGGAATTAGATGGAGGGACATCTAAAACCCATCTGTTAGGGTGAGAATCACATTGCCCCCTTGTAGGGTAATGTGAGTCCCATGGGATTCACATTCCCGGGAATCTAAAAACCCAAACCTAGTAACAAACATGGGAATCCTATCAGATTCCTATTCCCATGCCAAGATCACCCCATACCAAACGTCCCCTAAGTGTTTGATTTCAGATCGAAAACATTTCCTTGCTTTTAAAAACAAACAATGTTTAAATTTTCATATGCATTTGTGTTCAATTCTTTTTGTGCTTAACTTCCAAAAATCGCATATGTTTGATGAGTGAGACTAGGTTCTATGTGAAAAATAAGAGAAATCCGAAAAGGCTTAAAGTCGAGGCGAAATGTAGTCATATGACTCTTGTGTTCGATACTTTTGGAGCTAGGGTCACATTGAAGTTTGGAATTGAAATCTTTAGTGAGGTAGCACATTGGCTTAGACTTCTCTAATCTTCTTTCAGTGGTCTTAGCATGCTTGTGTCTGTTTTTAGTTCACCCAATGTTGTATCTTATTCTTCAGTTGTCTCTGCAGAATTTTTGTTTATGTTTTAAAAGTTTTGTTTTGGTTTTTCTATCTTGATTTTGCTCGGGGACGAGCAAAATATAGGTTTGGGGGTATTTGATAAGTCCTGTTTACTTATGTTTTGAGTTCGTTTTCCTTGGTTTTATCATGTTTTAATGTTTAAATAAGTTTTTGTAGGTCCATTTTGATCTAGGAGGAGTCTAAGCACAAGAACAGAGATTTTTCGAGCCAAAACGAGATTTTGGAAGGTTAAAGAACATTTCCGCAGTTCGTCTATCAGAGTGAACAGCGAACCATACCACGTAAGCTATCAGGAAGAGTCCATTTCTGTTTTCCTTAAAGCTAACTGCGCCAGGCGAATAACGAAAGTACCTAGATGATTTTCGCGGTATGGTTTGTGAAAGCGTACCACGCATGTTGAAGTTGAAAACTGCGTAAGACAGCAATTGATCCCCATTGTTGATTCTGTCATAGCGAACCGTGCCTGGAAGAGTGAAAGTCCCCAGAAGTATTCCACGATATGCGTTGTCAAAGCGTACCGCATCAGCCAAATGGTGAACCACGCAACAATGCATTAGTGTTTCCGCAGTTCAGTTCGTCAAAGTGAACTGCGGATCGTACTGCGAAATGAAAGTCAACGCTTCCTTTTCACCTTTTTTAGCCCCATTTTTGCCCTACATATAAATATCACTCTTCCCAATGTTCTAAGGGTGCTGTTTTCGAATTAAGGATCTGAAAGCCCTCCATTTTCGCCATCTCTACAAAATCTTTGACTAATCCACCATATCCTTCTATTAATCATCATCAATCAACATAGATCCATCATCCCCACTACAAAACCTTCCTCTTTGCACCATACCCATCATCAATCATTACTTTGGAGACGCTCGGAGTTTTGGAAAGAAGAAGTCATTAGAGCTAAGCATTTACAAAGAAGAAGTTCTTCACTCTAGTTTTATTCTTACATCTTTATCTCTTAAATCCTTGTATTTGCTATGGTTTGTTCTTATTTATTATCTCATATGACTTGGATGTGTAATATGAACTAAATACCTTTATGCTAGAGTTATGATGAAACCAAACCCTTAATCTTTTCATAAAGACTACCTAATTTCCCTAAAGTGTTTGTGTTGTAATATGGATATTTTGTAAGCTTAATACATTTGCTTGACTGGTCATCTTGTAAATGATATATTGGTTCTGTGAATGAACTGAGAGGTGACGTGCTAAATGTGCTCGTCACAATATCCACTATATATGTTCAGTAAGGTAAGGATACGTGAGGCTGATGTATAGGGATCATGTGTGTATCCCAAAGTGCTAGATAAACCCATATATATTTAGTATGTCTTGGTGTGATTTCTATTGCTCGAAAGAGATTAGAAATTAGTTAAGGGGGCATGAACCTATAACGTATACTTGCGTAGTTGGGAGATTAGGCAGGTCCAATACTAAACTAGAAGGGTAAGGTAGATTCTAAATTCTAGCATTCTTTCATCATATTATCACTATTATTCTTATTTTGTGTGTTCCATTATATTGTATGATTACATATTGCTTAGAGTTAACCTTAGATTAATTTAGTGACAAGTTGGGAAATCATCTTATTAAACTGTTTAAATAGTACGCATGCCAATGACAGCCAGTAATCATTGAAACCCTCAGTCTTTGTGGGACAATTCCCTACTCTATCATTGTACTATACTTCGACCTCTTACTATTGCGAGCGTCACATTGTGTAGCAAACAACTCGACCTCGTACTATTGCAAACGTCACATTGTGTAGCGTCACATTGTTGTTCCTTTAAGTGGAACAACAAGGTGATGCATGCCTTTTTTTGTGTTATGGACGACAATCAATACAAGTTAATCCAAACCACTAGAAATGCACAAGAGGCATGGAAAATACTAGGGACAGTTCATGAGGGAACCGAGGTCATCAAAGGCTTCAAGCTACAAGTCCTCCAATAGGATGGAGGAGCATGAGTGCTTCAATAACTTTCAAGTAAAGTTGATGGACATTGTGAATCAAAGTCATCAACTAGGTGACCCATACTCGAATAGGAGGATCAAGCAAAAAATTATGAGGTCACTTCCTAATAGGTTTGAATCCAAAGTGACAGCACTTGAGGAAAATAGTGACTACAAGAAAATGAAGCCGAGTGAAGTGATTGGAAGGCTCATAGCCTACGAGTCTAGAAAGGCTCTGAAATTCCCTTAAGCAATATAGTGTAAAATATACCTAGAGGGGGGGTGAATAGGTATTTACTCAAATTCTTCCAATCTTAAAAATGATGCGGAATATAACAAAGAAAATGCACACTTGATTAGATTTAGCAAATGAATTGATTTCACTAATACAAGAGATAATCAATTTACAAGATATGCGATCAATGTAAGATATGGAAGATAAAGAAAAATAAAAACAAAAATGAACACAAGTGTTTTTTACGTGGTAAAACCTCAAAGAGGAAACATCCACGGGTTGATACCACAACCACCGGCAAAGCAATCCACTATGTGAAAAAGGACTTACACACTCAAGCTATCACTCATGATATCCGCTCAAGCTATCAACTCCTAATCTACCCTCGGGCTAGTGAATCACCAAGCCTACTTCCTATCCGAGATGTATCCTACACCTCTAGAAAGCAACTTCCTATCCAAGACGCTCACGTCTCTAGGAAGATTTCTTGCTTGCCTATCCGGATCCTCCCGACCCTAGACAAGTCTTCCTTGCTTGATTATCCGAGTCCTCCCGACTCTAATCAAGACTCCATTGCTCTATCCACAAAGCTTCACTCACTTTGCTAGAGACTTCAACCTAATGCAAGGCTATGATCTAAGTGATGCAAGTGATGCAAACACAATCAAATTAAGCTAGATGATCAATCAAGCAAAATGTACATGTTCAATGACAATCTAGAATATACTTCCAACACACAATCACAAAGATTATCTAGAAATCAAGACATGTAAATCAATAAGAACAAGGTATGAATATTTAATATATCACACTAAAAACCTAGTTCTTAGATCATGAAATTAAACATAGAAAATAACATGAAGCACATCACACATACATTTTCTAGAATCAATTTCATGATAAATCAAGTTTAGCACATATATGTCAAAACAAATCACAAAGCTAAAACTCAATTAACTAATGATCAAACACCCCTAGCATATGATCTAACATACTTCTTAACAAATTTCATCAATCAAATAATAAGAATCAAGAGATGATCAAAGATGAAATTGAAAAAGAAGAAGTTGAAACAAACAACCTGACCACGTACTGAAGATGAGACTGCTGGGAAAAATGTCGAAGTCAAATGCCTCTGAAAATGCTTGGGGTTTGTAGCTCTCTTCAAGACCAACAATTTTGGCTTTTGAATCGATTGATTTCGAGTTCGTATGAGAAAGTTATGATCAAAATAAGAAAACAAAAAATTGAAGAAAAACTGCAGAAATTTCGTGAAAATCACTTCAAGTTCTTCAACAAGTGAGGAGGGAAGGAGAGGAGTTTAAAAGGAGGAAAGAGAAGGTTTTTCAGGGCCAATCACCATGAGCCACGTCACCCTCCCGTGGGGGGCGCGTGGGCCACACGGGACCAGAGAGGGTCCCTGGCCGTGGGCCCCACGGCCTCCCCCACGGGGAGGGGCACACGTGGTCTCATGGCCACTCTAGCCTCTCTCGCGCACTCTCACGTTCTTCAGCCGTATCTTGGGCATCCGAACTCCGATTTTGAATCCGTTTTTGGATTACGAACCGTGACTCCCTCACGCATGACTACGACTACTCAACTTTGAAAAATGGTTGAGAAATCATCTCGGAATCTGACGATAAAGTCAACACAACAAATGAGAATGAAAAGTAGCATAGTCAACTTGTTTGGACTCGAAACCTTATGAATGAGTAACCGAAACGACCGGAACTCAATAAGGCATTAAATAAGAACATGTTCAAGTCCTAAACACAAAATATGGAAACAAATAAACTCATATTCACACAAACATGCCATATCAAAGAGATAGTCACAAAGCATGCAATTTCACAATGTTTGACAATACAAGATCAATGCATGAGCATGCTATGAAGTGTGTGAATGTGTTATACCAAATGTTTGAACCACGATGCAGGGACACACATGTATGAATTGTGTGTGTGTGCGCTAACGCCTTGCAAGAGGATGGAAGTCAAGATTTACCTTTGACGTTTTTCACCTCTTGAAGACGACTTTTGCACTAGACGTTGCTCTTCACTTTTTAAGCTTCCTTTCTTCAAATAATGTCCTAAGCAACAACTAATACAATCATAGAGTGTTTTGCAATGGAATTAAGCCAATACAAATCATAAACCTTACAGGCTCCTACCTCTACACCTCCCAAGAAGCAAAAGGGAATAACCTTGAAGACCTCCAAGATTGAGAAGGAGGATGATGACTCAGATGAAGACATGGCTTTAATGGTAAGTGATCGCACTATAAATGTGCGCTATAAATGTTCACATTTAACGCTCCTTTTACATAGTTTTTGTAACCATTTTCCGAGCATTTTAGGTATTTAATGTTGTAAGTAAGTGTTTTCAGGTATTCTCAATGCATCAAGGGCATTTTCATCCAATGTGGCAAAAAGGAGGCAAAAAAGGGCAGAACAGTGCAATTTGTACCACTCGCGGGTTTTAACCCACGAATGTCTGATTCACAAGAATTGTGCAACACTAATGTCATCAATAAGAGCTATGTAGACAAATATTGTGATTTCATAATCAGACAATAGTGTTTAACATCAATCCCTACAATTATTAAGGGAATTCCAAAAGGGTTAATTACCCTAATGGTCACTCATTTGGTTTGGCACTTTGAAAATGGTCATTATGTGTGGAATTCATTTCAAAATGGCTACTTTAGGCAAAGGCACCGATGGTTGTTATGTTAAACACCAGAACTACCATTAAATGGGTGGGTGTTTTCGTAAATTTGAGGTTTACCAAAAGAAAATACTACAATCTCGTTGATTTATGGCAAAATAAGAGGTTTGGGCATTTTCGGTTGTTTTGGACTCTATGGCCATGTTTGGTTGAGTGGAATGGAATGGAAAGAAAACCATTCCCAATGTTTGGTTTGCAAAAATCTAATAGAATGGGGATTCCATTGGAATGGTGATTCCACCATTTTGGTGGAATGAGCATTCCATCCAAAAACCAATGGAAAGCACATTCCAATTCAAAACTAAAATTGGTATTCCATAAATACCCTCCTATGCCCCAACTCTATTCCAAAAATACCCTCCTTTCCTATATATTATTATATATATTATATATTTTATATATAATATATATACATTATATTATTATTATATATATATATATTATATATATATATATATATATATATATATTATATTATTATATATATATAATATATATGTATTATATTATATATATATATATCATACTATTATATACAGTTTTTCTATTATCAGTTCGAACTGACAAAAGTTATATTAGTTCCTTGTATATGGGCCACTGGATTTAAATACTTTGACTGACAAGTGCATATAGCCAAGTCAAAGTATTTAAATCCAGTGGCATATATACAAGGAACTGATATAACTTTTGTCAGTTCGAACTGATAATAGAATTTCTGCTATTATATAATACATATATATATATATATATATATATATATACTATATATATTATCGATCTCGTTCTAGTCAGTGCGCATTGATGTAACTACAGCAGTATCAATGCATGTGGACCACTGATTATGGAGAAGTTTTGACAAGTGCATATACTTTGAGTCAAAGTATGTAAATCTAATAGTCCACATTCAACGCACTGATGAAGTTATATCAGTGCGCACTAACTTAAACATTTTTGTATATATTATATATTAAATATTATATATTATTATTAAATATAATATATTATGTATATATGTATTATATATTATATTATATATTATATGTTATACTATTATATATATTATATAATAATATAATATATATATAATATAAACTTTAATATTTTATTATTATTATCCAAAATATATTATATTTCAATATTTTATATATATATATATATATATATATATATATATGTACTATATACTGTATATATTATATATTATAAATATATTATGTATATTTACATATATATAACATATTATATATATTATTATAATATATATATATATAATATGTTATATATTATAATAATATATATAATATGTTATATATTATATTATATTTTATTATATATATTATATATTATTATATTAAATTATATAATATATATAATATTTATATTATATAATATATAATAATAATAAATAATAATAATATTATTATTATTATTATTATTATATTATATATTATATATAAATATATATTTAAATATATATATTATAATATTATATATAAATATATATTAAAAATGTATTATTTTTATTATAATATATATATATATATATATATATATATATTATTTTCATTTCCTTTCCTTTTCGTTCTTATTTTCATTCTCATTACCATTTCAATTACTTTTCCACCATGGTAACCAAACGTGACCTATATGATTTGAAGAAATCGTTTTTGTTTTTGGTTAGATGGGTTTGATGGCAAAGCTGAGAAATTGTGGTCCCAAAAGGAAGTGGGGGTCCCTAAAATTGATTTGGAGATGAAATGGAACCTGATCTCCTCCATTTGGAGGATATTCGCCATGGAGAGGGAGCGTTGGTAATAGAGATTTATGTTTTTGTTTGTGATTTTTTTGTTGTTTTGTTGGAAAATGAAGAAGAGAAGATGTTGATGTTGATGATGATTGAGAAGAAAAAAATTGGTACCGACTATTATTGAAGAAGAATAAAATGGAGATTTGGATTCTCAAAAACAATAAATAAATCATTTATTTTCTTTCTTTAAGTGATGATGATGTTTTGAGAGAAATTTTTTTTTTTCATGATATTCAAAAAGAATAAGAAGATCACCAAGGTGGCAGGATCTACGCCTAGATAACCAAAAACAAATATCTTTATTTTTTTAAAAATAAAATGTTGTTGATGATTCTTGAAGAGATGAAGATCAAGAATTGTAGATCTCCTCCAAAACAATTATTATTATTATTATTATTATTATTTAAATCTCTTTTTATAATTTTCTTTAAAAAATATTGATATAAATATAATGATTATTTTGATACCAAATAACCAAATGGATAACCACTAGAGTAATTCTAGAAAAAAGTGGGATAATTAGATCATTTTCAAGAGTCTCTCTTGGAGATCCCCCTTAGCTTAATTAAGGGAGGTGCTACTTTTTGCATCTCCAACAAGTCCCTTAAATGCTCCCCTAAATGTGTTTTGGTGCAGCTCACTCCCTTAATTAATGGGTGACTTCAGCCCCTTTTAAGTGGGCTCTACATATTTAAATTTATTTTATTTTTTGAAAATATCATATATTTAACTTTTAAATCTCAACAGCTTTTATATTATCCAATGAGTAATTTGTTTTTTTTTTTTTTTTTTAATTACCAACAACTCTTTTTTCACTATAAATTGGTTATTCCTCATTATAAAATTTCACACTTCATCCGAGGTTTTACATTTGGTGTAGATGGAACATAATGGTGATACATATACCAATTTACTCAACAATCAATATTCAATTATTTGTCAAAATGGTGAATATTCGCCTCAATCCACCATACATGCAGAAGACAATCTCGTTCAAAATATACCAACCAAAAAAAAAAAGTAAAGCGACAAGGAAAATACAAGATGGAAAAAGATCTATTATCTAATATTTAAATAATATAAAGTTAAAATTATTTATATAAAAAAATAAAATAATAATTACAAAATAAAACATCAAGATAACAATAAAAAAATATTAAGAGAGTAAATACACATACTCCCTTAATGACCCCTTATAACAACATTCACCCTTATTTAAGGCTCCAATGGAGACGGTTGGAGATACTCTTATAATAGTCATTTTGATACCAATTAACCAAATGGATAACCATTGGAGTAATTCTGGAAAAGTGGTATTATAATGGTCATTTTGATACCAATTGACCAAATGGATGACCACTTGAGTAATTATATTTAAAGTTAACGGTGTTTAACAGAATGGCCATTAGTGTCACACTATTTGTCTAAAATGGTCATTTTGAAATGAATTCCCCACCTCATGGCTATTTTGATAGTGCCTAACCAAATAGGTGGCCACCAGGGTAATTACCCTTTTTCCAAAAACCTCACGAAGTTAAACCAAATCAAAAAACAATTTTGTGATTTCAAAATTAAATAAAAATGTCATCTTCATGAGATTTTGATTAATGATAGAGGTTTGGCAACTATGAGGGGTTTTTTATCTGGTTTTACAATTATCACTATTACATAAATTCAAGGTTTTTAGGGAGGAGAAGGACTCGAACCCATAACCTCGTGATGCAGGTGTGAGGGATTTACTATCGGACTAAAAAAAAGTTATTTTTTTGATTTTAATCAAATTTTATAAGGATCTTTGGAATTCTCTCAATTATTTAACAAAAATGATTGACATGTTGAAATAAATATATTTATTCCATTTTTATTTTATTTTGTCAGAAACTCAATAACTCTTCAATCATCGAGGCGGTTTGGACCAAATTCAAGCTGAATCATGATTCATGTATTGTTACTAGATTTTCTTTATATATATATAAACAAAATCCAATTGCACAAAAGCAATAATTTGTTTACATACATAATGAAATGAATTATGAATAATTGAATTTGAACAGCCTAAATTAAAAACACTAGATACACTACTTATAATGAAACAAGAAAACTTAATTTAAGTTAAAATACCATAAAAAATTAAAAATGATGCTAGATTTGGTGGTACGTGGCACTAATATTATGGACCGACTATCTTACAATATAATTAATTCATTAAATTAATGTGCAATGTTGACTTGAATTCTATCCCATGTTGGTAGAGATGCCAAATGTCCAAAACAGGGTTTAGAGACAATAAAATATGGAGTTATTTATAATTGTTGACATGTGCTTATGGTACAACAACATCAGGAGATGCCAAATTATGGTCAGATCACATAATTTTCTGGGACAGATTGTCTTTTATTTGAGTTGATAATCCAAAGTATATAAAATATGATCTTGATTAATTAGGAAGTAACACGTCGTTAATAGTATTGGAATTGTTAATATAGTTGGACTAGGACAAAGTATTATAAATAGGTCATCATTATCAATATGAAATTAGAGGTTGTTAGGATGAAAATCATGTTTATTAATGGATAAAATTAAACAACAAAATGATGGTAAACTGTTTTTCTCATTTCAAAAGTCAAATATAGTCAAACTAACGGTTTGATAGCGAATGGTAATTGGTAATGGCAAAAAACTGTTTTTGTTGTTTTTTCAAAACTTAGGGACTAAATTGGTACGTGATGAAAACATTAGCGACCATTTTAGTTAATTTGTAAACAACGAAAAAAAAGAAAAAAAAAAAAAGTATTGTATCTAACCATAAGGATGCTTTTGTAATTTCACCCTTTCTCCTTTTCTTTAATTATCATATTTTTTTCTTTGGCGTGGGTGATTTCTAATTATGATTGATGAATCGTGATGACCGCACTTTAGGGGCGAATTCATGGAGGGGCCCATAGGGGCCATGGCCTCCTAACCAATCAAATCACAGCAATTTTTCAATTGTACTTAAACTATGATGCATATAATATAGGTAATAATATTCACCCGGTCTCCCCAAAAAAAAAATTTCACCTGGTCCCTCCGATTATTTTAATAATATAAATGAATTAATAATTTTTTTTTTTTTTATATAATTCCATTACCAATTAAAACAGAAACAAAATCAATTCCTTTTAGGATTTTAATTTCCTATTATTTCATTCATTATTACCTCATCTAGTGAGTAGTGTGTGCATTATATATACTTGTTATTATTTCTTAAGATTTCACTAGAAATCTAAAACAAACTAAGTAACTATTGAACTATTAGGCCGGTATCAATTATCAGGTGCGAAATTTTCTGCACGGGATCGTCGATTACTATCGGTAGCAATCGTGGCTATTGAATTACCACTGGTGGTAATCTAATAGCTACCGATTGCAATTGACGATTCTGTACAGGAAATCCCGCACTTGATAATTGCTCATTATGTTGGGAGTTTGCGACTATCTTTATTAATGTTCTTTGTTAGGTTATTATTATTATTATTTGAACTATTACAAATTTTTGGGATTGGAGATGGTGCATAACTCGAACTCATAACCTCTTACATGTAAAAAGAGTACTTACAACTGAGCGTATCTCATCTTGTCTATGATTATGTAATTACTCACACACGATCTTGATTATGTAATTGAAATAGAAATCGCAAATAAAATTAGATTAATTTGGTTATCGATAATTTTCTAAATATAAAACAACAGCACATTTTATTTATTTGTATAATTACCCTTAACAAATAACGAAATTAAATTTTGTTGAAAATATTAGGTGTGAAATTTGTGTTGCGGGACCTAGAATATTAGTTTTTGTATCGGATTGGCCTCCCTAAAACCAAAATCTTAGCTTTGTCCTAGTGATGTGTAAAGAGAAAATTTTGAATGTCCACCATAATAGGATTCCATGTCACATATGCTATGAATGAACACCTATTTGGCTGTTTCTTCCCAAATTTTAAATATTTTTTTTAATGATAAGCATTTACTAAAACAACGTCATAAGTCCTTTTTTTTAATACACTTGTCAGCAAAAATTTTAGAACAGCTTTAGTTTTTTTTTTTTTTTTTTTTTTTTTTTGGGTCTAAAGTCTGAAAGATCTTAATGTGCTCTGAAGTTTGAAAAGTTCAAAGAATAAAGCTTTATGTCATGTTTGTTTTTCGTTTTTGATGGCAGAATGGAAATATATGAAAACTTGTAATAATACACATATACTCCTTTAACTAATTATCTTATAAACCTCTTTAACTAATTGTTTAATACATTTATATTTAGTATAAATAATTTATAATATTTTTTATTTTAATATATATTTAGTAAATTAATGAAATATTATTTAAAAATAAAATGATATGTAATATAATAATATTAATAATATATAACAATATTTAGAAAATAAAAAATTACATAGTTTTTTTTTTTAAAAAAAAAAACATAAAAATTCTGGTGATGAAGGAAGAAAGGAATCCATCCTTCGTCTCCGATAGGAGGCCAAGGGCTAAGGAAGCCAGTAAGGTCATCTCCAACCAGTCTTCAAATTTTTCTCCAAATTGAGGACTAAAAATGGATTATTCCTCGAATATTTCATCTCCATAATTTTATACTCTAACCATATTCTCTATTTTACAATCTCCAAATAATAAAATTTTATTATTTTACTTTATAAATAATATTTCAAACTTTCTTTAACAAAATTGTTTTATCTACATTATATTATTAGATAATAATTTACTCACTTTTATTACATCTAAAATTTTCTAATCATTTTTATAATTTGTCACACCTAACTATTTTTACATGTAATGATTTTGATAAACAAATTTTAACATTTATAATTTTTATCTAATTTGTCACACCTAACTATTTGGTTTTACTGAATTATTATGATATATGTTAATTACATATAAAAATTTATGATTTTAAAACATTTATTTTAAATTAAAATACTTATTAGTTCATTAATAAAAAAAATTAAAATAAAAAAAATATATATATGGTCAATATTATACTCAGTTGAAAGATCTCAACAAAATATTTCTAATAGTATAATTTCTATACTTATTACATTTATAAATTAAAAATTATATATAATTAATTTATTTTTATTTTTTTTAATTTAGTTTAATTAAAATTGTGAAAAAGGAGATGGGAAGAAAAAGTAATATTATTTTAATGGAATATTGAAATGAAGATCCAAAATTGGACCTTCAATTTTGAAGAACCAAAACAAATCTTCATTTTGGGGTTTTTATTTTGAAGATTGGTTGGAGTTGGCCTAATGGCCACCTTCGACATAAAATAATATTTTATTTTAATAAATTATTGGTGTAATTTTTGCAATTGTTTGAGGGTAATTTTGGAAGTAAGGAATAAAAATACATCTTCCGCATATTTAAGTCAAATTTTTTGGCTTTTTATTTCATATCTTTTTTTTTTTTTTTTTTTTTTTTTTTTTTTTTTTTTGTACTTTTTAAGAGTTTAGACCATTGAAAAAATAAACAAAACATCTAAATGGGTTTTTTTTTTTCAGACCCATTCAGACTTAAGATCAAAAAAGTAACAGATCTCAATTATGAATAACAAATTATTAGATGACCAAAAGGGTAAATTCAAGAGTTCACACTCTCCATGGTGGACCCAAAAAAATTAACAAGGTGGGCAACTGAACAAAATAATAATAATAATGAAAAATCCCAAAAAAATTAATAAGGTGGGCAACTGAACAAAATAATAATAATAATGAAAAATTAACATTATAATAAAATAAGTTTTTTTATATATAAAAAAATTGGCAGCTTAATGAAATTTATGCTAAAATAAAATAAATAGAATAGCTAATCAAGATGAATCAAATAGTCTCTTACACTAAAAAATAAAATAAAAACAACATAAGAAATAAATAATAACATAAATAAATAAATAAATAACAAGGGGTTTTAGCAAAAATGCCCTTTTTTAGGGAGGGACTTGCAAATGTGCCCTCAAATGAAAAACAATTGTAAAAATACTCCATTTTTCCTAAAATGCCCTCACTCATTACTACATTGTTCTTTTTTTATGGTATTTATCTATTTAACACCATGTATTTTTTTTTTTTTTTTGAAGCTTTTTGCCTTTTGTAGGATTCAAACTATTGACTTTGGAGTCATTTGCCTAAGTCCTGAGTTCGTTCATCACTACACATATTTATTAACCTTAATTAATACTTTTACCAACCAATTTATCAAACAAGTTAAGTAAACACTCTAACCAATAGTTTATTTTTTATTTTCCTCTACAACACTTTCTTTCCCACAATATATATATATATTCAATTTTAGGTTTGAAAAACTTTGAGAAGATCATATAAAGTGGTTTGAAGGTAAGTAGTACATTTTAAATTTCTCTTTCAACCTCATAATCCTTATTTTCATGGAAATCACCTATATCATTGTATTTTTTTAATTGCAATGAATCTTGACCCGAAGCCATAAAAAATGAGCTTCGGGTTAGGTTTACCCGATATCGAACCCGAAGCTCATTTTTCATGACTTCGGGATACATATTGACCAAGCTACAAAATGTACACCATGCCCATGACACTAGAGATGCACATTTTTCTCCGAAGCCACAATTCCCCGCGTCCCCATCCCTATTTGGGGATTTATTTTTGGGGAAATGGGGGGGAGGGGGTGGATGGGGATGAAAATCATCCCCAAATTGAAATGGGGATGGGGATAGGGATGGGGGGATCCCTCCCCATCCCCATTTCAATATAATTGTGTGCAAAATGGGGAAATGGGGAAACGGGGATGGGGGGGAGGTCCTCCATCCCCATTTCCCCCAAACATATATATGTATATATATATATTCTTTGAAAACCCTCCCTAATTATATATACACATTTTATATAAAATGCATTAATGAATTTTATTTTGTTTATTTTGTATTTGTAATGAAATGTTTTTTATTTTTAATTTTTAATTTTTTTAATTTTTAATTTTTAGTTAAATGGGAGAACGGGGGAAATAAGGAAAAACAAGGAAAATGGGGAATTGAGGATGGGGATGGATATAGGTCCCCCCAAAATTCCCCATCCCCATTTTCCCCAAATGGGGAAATGGGGGGTGGGGGATGGGGGAAGGGTCTGGGAAGTAGGGATGGGGGAAGGGTCTGGGAAGTGGGGATGGGGATGGGGGGACCTATATCCATCCCCATTCCCCAAATGTGCATCTCTACATGACACACATGTTTCATCTTCCATAGTCACTCATCCTATGACTACAAGAAGTACAGTAGGTTCTCATGTTCCTAATAGAAAATATGCTTTGACTGTAAAATTTATTAATGAACATGTTGAACCCTCATGTTTTAGCTATGCTATCAAACGACGTGAATGGTGTACATCTATGTATTCGGAATTTAATGCTTTGTAAAAATGTGGTACGTGGTCTTTGGTTGAGCGCACTCCTAATATGAATGTACTTCCAAATAAATGTATCTTCAAAATTAAGAAAAAATCATATGGCTCTATTGAACGCTACAAATTAAGCTTGACTTGTATCTAATAGGTTCCATCAACAAGAAGGCATAGACTATATAGAAACTTCCAATCATGTAGTCAAGCACACTCTTATTCAGGTTGTTATTGCTCTTGCTACCCATAAAAAATGGTCTATTCGACAATTAGATGTTCAAAATTTGTTACTTCATGGATTTATAAATGAAGAAGTCTACATGCACCAATCAAAAGGCTTTGAGGATCATTCCTTTCCTAATCACGTGTGTCGTCTACATAAATAACTTTATGTTTAAAATAGGTACCCCGAGCATGGTTCAAAAGGTTTTCTGATTATCTTGAAGATCTTCAGTTTCTTGAATCGAAAGGTGATTATTCCTTTTTCACGTATCACAGTGCTAGCATTTCCATCACACTACTTATATATGTAGATGACATTCTCATTACGGGCAACAATGAATCATTTCTCAAAGAATTTATCACAAACTTGGGGAAGCTATTTGCTATGAAGGATCTTGGTAAATTGCATTATTTTCTTGGTCAAAAGGCTGACTTCACTTCATCGGGCTTATACTTAACACAAACCAAATATGTTTTTGATCTCATTTGTCATGAAAAAATGGAAGATGCCAAACCATATCCTTCTCCAGCATTCATCAGTAAGAAGATTGACATTAATGATGGTGATCCACTTTCGGATCCTACTGAATATAGAAGTGTTGTTGGAGCTCTACAGTATTTAATACTAACTAGACTAGATTTATCGTTATCATTCAATCAAGTGAGCCAATTTATGCACCGACCTACCACCACAAATTGGACTGTTGTCAAGCGTATTTTACACTATGTTAAAGGTATGTTTGATCATGATTTATTTTTTCAACTAGGTTTCTTACACCATTCCAATTGATCGATGCTCTACCGATGGTTATTGTGTGTATCTTGGACGCAATCTGATTTCATGGAGCGATAAAAACAGTCAACAATCTCTTGATCAAGAAATAGAGTCTGAATATTGTCAACTTGCCCACACTACAACTAAAAATCATGGTTGTGATCTCTCTTCCAAGATCTTCACATATATCTATTCACTCCTTGCATTTGGTGTGATAACATTAGTTATATTTCTCTTGCATCGAACCTAGTATTTCATGCAAGAACAAAACATATAGAGGTTGATTATCATTTTGTTTGAGAGAAGGTTGTCCATAACAAACTTAATGCTAGCTACATTGGTACAGAAGATCAAATTGCCGATATATTCACCAAAGGGTTATCAAGTGCTCACTTTTAGACATTAAGAGCCAAGTTAATGGTTCAACAACAACCCTTAGCTTGCATGGGTGTATTAGACAAGATTCAGAATTACCAAATCAATCCTCTTCATGAGTTGACCGTAATCCCTTGATCCACACCCACATGCTTGCTTGATTGACAGTTGTATATACTATCATGATCCCTAGCTTAATACTTGGCTATATATTTGTACATTTACCTTAAATCATGGCTATATATTTTTGGATTAAAATCCCTTGATTATTGTTATGTAAATGTGTATATAATGGAATGAAATATTCTATCTAACTCAGGCTTTGAGTTAGAATATTCAGCCATTCAATTGTTTAGGTTATAATGTGTATTTATTCACCAATTTATACATCATTAGTTGGGAAATTGGGATCAATGTTAGATACAAAAGTGGAATGTTTTACATTACCCCCTAGCATAGGTGGTTGAGCATCTCCCTTTCACGTTGGTGGTAAAGGGTTCAAGTCTCACTATGTACATTTTAAAAGCATGTGTTGGGAGTTTTCTCCCGGTTTATGAGAGTAGATATCTAAACTGCACATGTATTGTTTAATCTTGGCAGGTCCCAGTAGCTCTCTTGTAATTGTTGTAATACTTAAAAATAAAAATAAAAATAAAAATTGGAATGTTTTTAAAGATACCACATCTCATTTGTAATTGTCAAATAATTGTAACGAATTTATTACATATTTTAATTTAGAGTAAATTGGACCAAACCTACATGAAGTTTGCCTTGTGACACTCAGAGTAAACTTTCCAAAAAGTGACATTAACTTTCCCTCTCATTAAAGTTGATCGTCAAATAAAACCTTTGACCGTCTAAAAATGATAAAATTATGAAAATACCTCAAATTTAAAGAAATAATTATAGAAATAGTACATTAAAATGAAATATTTTATTCTTTTAAAAAAAAAATTAAAAAAATTAAAAAAAAAATTTAGATTTCCACCATATCTTCATCGTTTGAGATGGATAGTACAAATAAATTCATAGAAAATAAAAAAATTAGAAAAGCCTTCCCTCTCATTAAAGTTGATCGTCAAATAAAACCTAAGACCATCTAAAAATGATAAAAATATGAAAATTACCTCTAATTTAAAGAAATAGTAAATTTAAAAAAATGAAATATATATATATTTTAAAAAGATCTTTAGATTTCCACCTTCCATCGTTAGAGATGGATAGTACAAATTAACTCATAATTTTTTTTAATTTTTTTTTAAAGAGATAAACGGCAGAGATCAAAATTCTTAAAAGAGAATTTAAATGAAAAGGTGCCAAATTAATTATCTTTTAAATCCGAAAATTGAAATAAAAATAAGGTTTTTGATAGTAACATATGAATTTAAAGAAATATTAAAGTAATAATCTTTGAATCAAGAAAGACGAATGGGATGGTGAAATTTGGCAATAAACAAATAAGTGGGTTACAGTTGCTGAAATGAATTTCGAAAAAGCCAGGTGGCGCAACATGAAACGTAGGGGTCTATACTCTATATTATATAAAGACAACAAGTGAGGCACACCATTTTTTTCTCCCAAATTCATATCGTTATCATTGCAAGCACTGACTTTCTGTTTACTTTTTTCCACTACTCGAAAAGGACGAAAAAAGCTTTCTCAGATTTCAGATTTCAGATTTGAAAAAACCTAAGAACACCAAGCAAATTAGGTGAGAGCTACTTTACTTATCTCTCAAAACTCTTTCGTGTAACAATAATCACTTTAGAACTTATTTTAGTTCGCTGTGAAACAGCAGAGCATGTGAGTGATTTATTGCAACGAAACAGCTGATTCAGATTTCAGACTACTCCATAAACAAGCAAAATTAAGGTGTGTATGATCTGTTCATATCCTTTTTTTTTTTTTTTTTAAATTTTTTTTTTTTCAAATTCTATGAATTTGAAAGTTTCGAATTCATTCTACCACAAAAATGCTGAGCATGAGCCTGAGAAATATTATTTGATTAAGGAAATCTCTTTGCTGCGTTTTTCTGTTTTCGTTTTTATGATATGTGCATGTTTATGGAAAAAAAAATTTTAATTTTTTTTGGGATAGAAAATGAAGTGTTTGATCTTGATAAATATTGCTATATGATCCTTAGGAGTTTGATTTCGAAAAATAATAAATAAATAAATATTTTATTTAAAGTAAAATATAAATAGTTAAAATTTGAATAGATTCTGGATGGAGGAGGTTCCACCTAGTGTGGCTTCAGTTGTTTTGGGTGACCGCCCAAATCATATTTATGTAAATCTTTGGAAAAGAAATTGGATAGAATTCATTCAAAACAAGTACGTCAAAATATCAAATAGTATGTTTGAGAGTGGGTGATTTTAATATTAATAAGACCAATTTTAATATTAAACAATTTTTTTTTGGGGGGTGTTTAATTGGATTATAATTGTTTGATATAAGTAATTGTTTAATTTTTTTTAAAAAAAGAAGAGAAAATTGAAATTAAATAGATTATATATTTGATAAACATTAGAGAGAATTTCAAAAATCTTTTGATATTTAATCAAAATCGAAAAACAATTATTTGTTTTAAAATTAGTTTTTTTTTTTTTTTTTTTGGTCAGTACAAAAACCTCAATAGAGAGTTTTTAACTAATTGTGATATTTGTAGATTGTTTTACAATTTTGGTCAACTTTTTTTACAAAACTTTTGACAAATCTTACTTTAGTAAAAAGAAAGTCATGGGGAAACATAAAAATCTACTATTAAAATGTAATTATCTCTTTTTGATTTAACAAAAGCAAGCAAAACTACAGTGATAATCATTTTTCACAAAAGATCTTATCAGTTTTCACTTTATTAAGTAAAAAATATATATAATTCACTTTTTCATTGAAGTATTCTCCTGTGTACTTAAGAACTAAAAGCTTAATTAAAATTCATATATATATTTATAAAAAAAAAAAAAAAAAAATTCATTTTGAATACATTAATGTTCTGGGGAAAAAAAACCCATATTCGCTAGCGGCCATTAAAATATAGTATTAAAATGTAATTAGTTAGTTAAAAGTGGGTAGGGATGTTGACTTAGGGTTTGCATGCAAAAACACATGGAATTGAATAAAACGTGAGAGTAATGAATTTGTTTTAGAAACACATGGATTCTTCCCTGACATGATTTAACATATGGATTCTTCCCTGGCATGATTTTTTTTCGTCGATTCGGTTGCAGTCCCTATTGGGTCCGACGTCCGACATAGAACATCGATATTTATTAATGTTGCAACTGTGTGTTTTCACTTCTCGGTAAAAAATAATGGCATGTTCCTCCCTGTTATTTCTTTTTGACTTATAAATGGTATGTTCCTGATTTGACAACTCATTGAATATATGCATTTTTATTTAATTATAAAATTTTGGGGTAATTGTACACACATCCCTTGAGGTTTAACATAATTACACATGCATATGGAAGTTTTGGTCTTATTGACACAAACATCCCCTACCGATAATTTTCTACTGTTAGCACTTAATGGCCGAGGGTAATATGGCCTTTTCAACTCAAATTAAAACAAATTGAATTTTTTTTTTTTTAAAAATATATTAATTTGTAATAAATAAAATTAAAAAATAAAGTTAGAGATTTCACCAGATCTAAAGAATCTCCATCGCTTCATCTCCCTTCATCATCTCCCTTCATCTTCTTCATCAAAATCAAAACATCATTATCAGACCTTAGCCACCCAACCCCGCACCATTGGGAGGAGATACGGATCGGGCGTTGGATCTCCCCTATCAATTTTTTTCAACTAGTGAGAAAGAGTGAGAGAACTAGAGGATGATACATCCTCACTTCATCACCACCATAAATCTCATACCAAATCCAACCCAAATCAAACCCAAACCACACACAAATCAAACCCAAAACCCACACCGTCAACCACCAGCACCAGCACCACTAGAAAACCTAGAACCAGAAGAAGAAGAAGAAGAAGAAGAAGAAGGGAGAGAGAGAGAGAAAGAGAGAGAGAGAGAGACCAAAAAGAGAAAGAGGGAGATGAGAGAGGCAAGAGAGATTAAGGTCAGGGGATGTTTGTGTCCATATATAATTATTAAATATCGTACATGTATTTAGATTTGATATATATATATATATATATATATATATATATATAATTATTATTATTATATGGTGTGGGATCTTGCATGTTTTCTAACTTGTAATATTATAAAATCGAACTTACATTAAAAATACATGCGAGATCATGAACTTGAAAAAGGTTTTGTTACTATAATATATTTGTAGAGGGTGGATTATGGGCACCATGAAAAAATGATGATAGGGAGAGTGAGGTGGAGTGAAGGATATAGTAATTCAGGGGCAAAGTGAAAAATGTTAAAAATTTAATAAATTTTTATAATGAATTTGAAAGCTTTTTATGAAGCAAGGGGCAAGGGGGCCAGGCTCTTGTCAGGCCCATGCCTCTCTCCGCGGGTGTTATACAAAATCAAATAATAAAATAAAAAAAAATATATATATATATATTTTTGTAGGGGGTGAGGGGTGAGGGGAGGGGGAGGTGTGTGGTGGGAGGTGAGATATGATTTATGGGTAGCACGAAAAGTGTGAAGGTATGGAGAGGGCAGGTAGTGACAATTGTCTTTGTTGGAGCTAACAAATGGATGGAATTTTGGTCAATATTCGGTGACATAGTAGGTCCCACTTCACTACTTTTTTCTTTACATAACTTAATGACTTCCAATATACCAACCTGTCTCTGAAAACCCCATAATTTTGTTCAATAAATAATAGAGGTAGCGTTAGTCAATTAGGCATCATTTAATTTGCTTGACTAATTCGAAATGATTTTGGCAACCCACGTTTCAGCACAAATCTCGTGTTAGCAATCTTAATCGATTTGTAAAAAGCTTATATAGCATTTTATATTAAAAAGTCGATTTTCAGGTTAAACTTTACATCAATTAATTAAGTGGGATGGGTCATATTTAATATTTAAATTAATAAAGTTGCTTTATGCTTTAAATGGGGATTAGACCGACAAGGTTTGGTGGATGTTATAGCCATATATAGTTACTCAAATTTACAAGCAAACATAATTATAGTGTTGGAATTTGGAAATCTAACCTCCTTATCCAATTATATACTAGGAAAGCTATTTATCGAAAAACAAAAAAGAAATTCTTTTCTCTTTTTAGAGTATGGATAAGTCCACATAGTACTTTCACAACCCATGAGTTGTGAAAAGGGGATGGAATCATTGAAGTGTTATAATAGATGGGATGCATTTGTTGAAGGTGTTGGAAATAAGGATGAAGTTGTTTAAGGTTTTAAAGATGGAGTTAGTTTTAGGGATAATTACCCCGGTGACCATTAATTTTATGACACTATCAAAATGACAACTAGATTGGGAATTGGTTTCATAATGACCATTTTTGACAAAAAATGTAACACTAATGGTCATTCCATCCAATGAGTAGCATTTCGATAAATAAATGAATGCCATTAATTTATTTTAGATGTGTTTTAGAAATCAATTTTTGTTTTTTTGTTTTTTTAGAACAAATAATTATATTTGGTGTATCATTTAAATACCGGTATATTAATTTTTTAGAATAGGGTCATTTAAGTTATTTCACTCTTAAATACGATTCTCAACCGACAACACTACACTTATATGTAAATATTTCTAAATTTACTTGGTGCATAAACAATAGAACAAATACGTTTTTGCTCGTCATCTAGTCTGGCCTTTTCCTAAAGGAACGTCTGTCAGTTTGTGGCAGCCAGAATTCCATAATTTTTTTTGTTTTGTTTTGGTCCGTAATTCCTTAATTTTTTTTTTGTTTTGGTCTGTTCTAGACTTGTAGCTTTTTTCTCCAAATCAGTACGGCATAAAAGGCATGCAAGTGCAAAGGGTAGCGTGCGGGGTCCATTGATAACCGGTACGTTACAGTATTCATCACGTGAATCCGGTCAAAACCCAATAATCAGATTCTCTATAGATGATCATCTCATCACCACCGTTTAATTATATAATTTATTTCAAAAAAATAATGTACGTACGATCATAGTCATTTGAAGTCGTCACTTAACTTAATTACCATCCTTTTACTCCACAGTCCACACCACAAGTTACAATCAGGACTACTGTCTTATGTGTCTGGCTTGCTTAATCTGACGGCCACCTTTCCACCTCATCAAATCTTCCATTCAAATGCAATCAATCAATATTTTATTATAACTAGTAACTACAAATCTACCGGTCTTCCACTAAATAATACACTACATCCACTCTTATTATTGATGTTATATGATATTGTGGATTTCTATATCAAATAATATAAACTATATTATCCTTTTCGTTCTGTTTTACAAGTGAAGCAACCTTATCTGAATGATTCACAAACTGCATTTATATATTTTCATTTGAGGGAAATAATCAAAATCCCCTTTAGTTTGCATTATTCTTCAAAATCCTTCTTTTACTTTAAATTTTAACCAAAACCCCCCTTTAGTTTAAATAATAATATACGTACGATCATAGTCTTTTGATATTTGTATAATAGAAATAACTATTTTACTCTTAAGATCTTTATTTATATTTATAAAAAAAGAATAATAAACTATAAATTAAAAAAATTAAAACTCATCAAAACCCAATAAAAGCAACAAACCCACTGAAACAATTTATTTTTGTTAAACACTTATTAATTTTAGACTTTTTATAATTTACTTATTTACCCTTATGCATTTTCATATTTTAACAGGTTTATTGACGGAATACTTAACGACAAGGGGAATTTTTGCAAACATCAGAGGGGAATTTGGGGGTAAAATGCAAACTGGCGTGGGGAGTTTGACCAAAAATGAAACAAAAGGAGGGAGTTTGGAGAATAATGTACACCAGAGGGGTATTTTGATTATTTTCCTTCATATCATTATTGAATCGCATAATTTTAGTTGGGTTGATAATACTTGTTAATAATTTGATCATGGTAAATTAAATATATGGGCTACAGCCCACACTAGTCACTACCGTTATTTTGAGAAAAAGTTAGTTATTCTTCAATCTTCCCCTCATTTCCATTTTTGTTCTTCTTCAACTCCAGTTTCTTGTTTTCTGGATAAATTTCTCTCTTCATTATATCGTTTCTCTTTGCTCCTCATCTGTTTACATGTCCTCAGATATGAAACCGAGCTCAAAGTCCCGGCCAGAGGTACACTACTTCAACTCTCTCTCTCTCTCTCTCTCTCTCTCTCTCTCTAAATGTTTTTTAAGTTTTGGTTTCTGGGTTTTTGATTTTGTATTGCTGAGAGAGGCTTTGCAGAGAACTTGGGCTGAAACTTGTTGTTGTTTGGACTGGTCGTACCTACAGCTCTTTTGGCCTCAAGTTGTCATGCGCAAGTGGCTCAACATCAGCGCCAAAGAGTCGGATTTCGGCGCCGACTCCGACAATGAAGATGATGACTTGGATTCTGATTCTGACAACGAAGGTAAGTCCTTTAATCACTAATTTAGAAACCCATTTGCCCGGATTTTTGGATGTCTTTGTATCATTTGCTTCACTTTTAACTTGTGATGATTTTATGTTGGTGTTATGGTTTTCCAAGCGTTTTTTTTTTTGGGGCTTTTTTTTTTTTTTTTTTAGTTTGAGTGATATATACCCTTTTAGGTTTTAAATTAAATGTGAAATGGGTGTTTTCAGAATGTAGTCAATTACGGTTCAGAGCTATCAAAAAGGATGAAGCTCAAGATGATTCTAATGGTAATATTACAGTTTACTTTTAACTTAAATGAATTTTGGATGGAAGAAATTAATTCTCCATGTCTATATTTGGTTTGAGCATAATTGTAATTGATTTAGATCCCCAGTTAGCGGAACATGAAAATCTCTCTTTCGGTATGAAATTGTTCTCTAGTGTATGGTTCTCTTGAGTTTAAATTTGATTCAATGACTCATTGGTATCATCTTAGCCTCCCATGACATAGTAACTAGGCCATCCAATATCCTCATTTCTTTCCTCTTCACTAGAATCCCATCAGAAACAGGTAATGCCCGCCTTTTGTTTGACAAGTCAACGATGTTGGGCACTAATGCATTACTATTTCTTTTAGCTTGTGAAAGAATTGATCAAAGTCCGCATGGGCCTTTAGTTGTTGGATTGCTGGGATTGGCTGTTTTTCCTCATAATTTTATACCTCATATAGGGATTCTTAAATGAAAGACAGTTAAGGTTGCCTCACGATAATTGAAACATCCTGTTGCATTAGAAAAGACTCGGTTCAGTTGACCCAAAGAAAAAGGAATAAAGGCATCATGACTCAGTTTGATAATATGTTCATTTTTGTTTTTCATCATTGACTTCATTGTGTACAATGCAACTGGCTTGTTCTCAAGTGCCATGATTTTTTTCTATAATTTATCATATATCCATGTGGTATCCAGAATGTCACCCTTTCCCCTTATGTTAGTTTTTGATTAATTTTTTCTTATATTTAATTTTAATTAAACGTTTAGATGTATCACTTTATTTCCTCAACTCATATGTAGTCTGATTTTTAGGGATCTCTGACACTTTACCAAGGATAAGAAGACGGTCTGAAACTTTCAGGGCACAGTATATAAACACAAAGGAACTCAGGTATTGTGCTACTACCTAACGTTTTTTTTTTATAAGCTAAGCCACATAACAGTGGTAATAATTTGACCACTGTCAGGTGCAGCTATACCAAGTCCTATTTCTCAAACCTTATTTTTTCTTTGTAATTCTAATTTCATCTTCTTTCTCCTAGAATATGTGCTGGTACATGGAATGTTGGAGGAAAAGTTCCACCCGATGACCTAGATATCGATGATTGGATAGATATAAATGAGCCTGCTGACATATACGTGCTTGGGTAAGAATTTCCCTGATTGTGTTCTGAACTTCTGGTAGCTGGTTGTACATTTTAAGATGATATGCTGTTTAGTATTTTCATTAAAAAAAAAATGATATATTTAATGCAGTTTCTCTGATGAACTTTTCTTGTTAATTAGCTCGACGTTTCCCCAATAATTTTAGCAGTCTCTTGCTTGATAATGATTTTGTCAGTTTTACTTCTCTATTTCAGAATATCATATACCGAATTTTCATTCTATTTTAAATATTCATTACAACTCATTCAGAATTATGAAATATTCTCTATCCTATAGTCTACAGGAGATTGTACCATTAAATGCTGGTAATATATTTGGTGCTGAAGATAGCCGCCCTGTTATAAAGTGGGAAACTATTATTCGTGACACACTGAATAGAGTTAGACCTCCCACGGGCAAGATCAAATCTTTCAGTGATCCTCCATCTCCATCCAAGTTTAAGCCAGCTGTGGATATTCCATATATAGAAGAGGAGATATTGCTAGAAAATGATAGTGATATAGGTGAAGAAGTTCATCCATTGGATGATGAAACCGATGGTTTTGATGAAGTCAAGGATGAACCAGTCACTGGCAAAAATATGGTTGTAAATTCTGAAGCTTCAGACTTTACTGATAGTGCTAAGTTAGACATGCTGGAAGAACAGGATTTACAGAGGCAGTTTTCTTCTCAAAGGAGGTTAGATAGGTTGAATTGCCTGCGGATAGAAGATAGTGAAGGAAATGTAGAAGCATCGGATGGGCAATACAATGGCAGATTAACTAAAACGCTTAGTGGGTCAGAAAGGATTGTGTTGTGCTGGCCAGATCCCCCACTAAATTTGCTGACTCAGCATGTTCTGGAGAGACCGAGATCCTTTAAATCATTCCAATCTTTCAAAGCATCCAAGTCTTTCAGGACATATAATTCTTTCAAGTCGACCATTACTGACATGCCATCAGGGATAGCATTTCTTTCAGAAGTTGACCTTGAAACTCTCATGAAGAGGAAGCGAAGATCATCATATGTAAGAATAGTGAGTAAACAGATGGTTGGCATCTTCCTTACTATATGGGTTCGTAGGAGCTTGCGTAGGCATATTCAGAATGTGAAGGTATCTACTGTTGGTGTTGGCGTAATGGGCTACATTGGTAACAAGGTCTGATTCTTATCCTATTGTTATTTCACTTTTTCTGAATGTTTCTATCTGTTAGAATTAATAAGGTATATAAATTTTGTTTGTTTAATTATGTTTCCTTTGACATTCTGGTGTTTTCATAGAATTGCTTGTTGTGTAGTATTTTATGTTCTGGACTGCAATCATATAGTACTGTTAGGTAGTAGCTGATAATATCGGCTGTTCATAAGTTCAGTGAGGCTCACTTATCATGTATTTACTATTTACAACTATCACAACCTCCTGTTGTAATAAAGTTTAAAATTAGAAATCCAAAATGAGCTATATGATTTAGATGTTCCTTGTTCATTCATTCTTGAGATTGAGTATTTTATTCATATTTAGGGATAATCAAATGCTAACTTATTGCTTCTAGTGGCTCATAATTGATGTTCTGCATTTAGATGGTAAACTGTACAACTCCATATAAATGGGTAATGCAGTATATGTTTTCACTCATGTGATGCATGATGTTCTTCTTTTGGCTTTTCATTTTTATGTAATGGTAATTCTTCATTTTCTGAAAGTATGACAAATATTTCAATTTTCCAGGGATCTATATCAGTCAGCGTGTCCATATATCAAACGCTTTTTTGTTTTATATGCACTCATCTGACATCAGGTGAAAAAGATGGAGATCAACTCAAAAGAAATGCCGATGTCCATGAAATACACCGAAGAACTCTCTTTCATTCAAAACCAGTTATCGGACTTCCCAAAAGTATCCATGATCATGAGTGAGTATATGCATCTGGTTACAACATATTGAATTGTAAAGAGGGTTTATTTAGGATTAATTGAAAATAGAATTATAGCAAGGGTATAAACCCAGAGAGAAAAGACTAAACTACCCCTAACAAATAAACTAAAACAAACATGATGTAAACTAGTTACATCCAACACTTCCCCTTAAGCTGGAGCAAAGATATCGATCATGCCTAGCTTTCGAATAGAAGACCTAAGAAGAAGAGATGGCCCCACAGGCTTCGTAAGAGCATCAACAATCTATTCGGATGATGGCACAAACTTGGGAGAAACCACTCCAGATCTAACTTTCTCTTGAATAAAGTGAATATCAACCTCAATATGCTTGGTCCTCTCATGCATAACAGAATTTGAAGCTAACATAATGGCTGACCTGTTATCACAGTACAATGTCGAAGGAAAACAGGACGGAAAGCCAAGTTCTCTGAGGAGGGATTGAAGCCAAATGATCTCACAAGTGCCTTGGGCCATAGCCCTGTACTTAGCCTCTATAGAAGAACGGGAAACCACCGACTGCTTCTTACTTTTCCAATAAAGAAGGTGGTTTTCATAAAAGGAGCAAAGGTAGATCTCCTATCTGTCTTAGACCCATCATAGTCCGCATCAGTAATACATAAGATATCAAGAGTATTGTTCGAGCCATAAAAGAGGCCAAGACCCGGACAAGACTTCAGTGTCTTAGAATGATAGACTGCATCCATATGAGAAGTACGTGGAGCATGCATAAACTAACTCACCAAGCTAACGGCGAAGGCCAAATCGGGTCTAATATTGGTTAGGTAGATGAGTCTCCCAAGTCCCAACTAGCCTCTGATAAACAAATGGATCAGGCAAAAGATCACCAGACTCAGCTTCCTGAGATCTAAGGCTAATGGTTAGGCGGAAGCAGGCCTACACCTTGTCATCTCAATATCACTCAAAAGATCTAAAGTATATTTCCGTTGGGAGAGGGAAATGCCACGACTAGAACGAGCAACCTCTATCCCCTAAAAGTACTTAAAACCTCCCAAATCTTTGATGTCGAAAACAGAGTTGAGATCTTTCTTGACTTGGGCAATCCCCAAGTTATCATCTCCCGTCAAGACTCAAAATAATATCATCAACGTAGACAGATAAATCACACACTGCCCTTTAGAATTGCACTTGACCTTTAGAATTGCATCTAACAAAGCAAGTATGAACAAAATGATATCTCAAAAAGCCCAAACCAAGGACCACATTACTGAACCGAGCAAACCAAGTTCTAGGAGACTGTTTCAAACCATACAATGACTTCCTCAAATGACAAACCTTGCCAGCATACTCCCCCTCAGCCCGAAAACCTGGAGGAGGATCCATGCTCATCCAAGCCGCCATTCAAAAAAGCATACTTGACATCCATCTGATGTAAGGGCTAAGAATGGGAAACAACAAGAGAAATAAAAAGCATAATAGTAGTGAGCTTAGCTACAGGAGCAAAAGTAGTACTGAAATCCTTTCTAGGAACCTGAGTAAAGCCCTTAGCAACAAGACGGGCTTTATATCGGTTGATTATCCTATCAACATTATGCTTGACATTAAACACCCATCGGCACCCCACTGTTTTCTCCTCCTTAGGGAGAGCAACCAAATCCTAAGTATGATTAGTCTATAAGGCCCTCATCTCATCTTGCATAGTAGCAATCCATTCAGAACTCAACAATGCCTCTCCAACAGACCTCGGAACAGGAGTAGAATCAATTTGCCCAAGAAACCGCTAAAAAGAACTAGACACATCACTATACGAGATATGATTTTCAATAGGATGACTAGTGCTACAAGATAAAATAAGATGATCAGGGGGACTACGGTCTTGGATAGGGCACCGTCGAGGTGGAGAGGATATGGTGGGGGGTGGGAGATGATGGAGGGAGAGTACTTTCATTCGGTGAGGAGTCGAGCATAGGAAGTTGAGAGAGACGACTATATTGAAGAACAAGAGTAACTAACAGGGGGCAAAGAGGTAGGACAAATAACAGTGGGAGTATCACCAACAGAAGAAATAACAATAGGAGTATCAACAATAGGAATGGGGGATGGGATAGTCTCGTTAGGAAAGGGGTCAACCCTACTCGTATTAGTTCTAGTAAAGAAAGGAGTACCCTCCCAAAAAGTCACATCAAGAGAGTGTAACATATGTCTAGAGGAAGAGTCATAACACCGATACCCCTTAGACTTGGAGAAATATCCCATAAAAGCACACCAAATAGATTTATCATCTAACTTGGTTCTATAAGGACCTCTATCCTGAACATAACAGACACACCCAAAAACCCCAGGAGGAATGTGAAACAAAGGTTTATCAGGCTGAAGAATCCTAAGGGGATATTCCCCCCTAAAACCCTGCTAGGAACCCGATTAATCAAATAGGTTGTTGTAAGAACAACCATATGCCAGACAGACTTAGGAACAAATACCCCCCCTGAGAAGGCAACAGGCAACACCCATAAGGTGACAATTGTTGCGCTTAGCAACCCCATTTTGTTTAGGGGTATAAGGGCAAGTTAACTGTTGAAGTATTCCTAATTTGGACAAGTGCGACACCAGATCAGTCGTAATGTATCACCCGGTAGCAAATTGAGTTTTAATCATTGTAAGAAACTGACAAAGAGTATCATACACATCAGATTTTTTTCTTAAGCAAATAAACCTAAGTGCATCTAGAAAAGTCATTGATAAAGGTAACACAATATCTATGACCATACATAGCAATAACAAGGGAGGGTCCCCAGACATCAGAATGAATCAAATCAACCATAGCAGGAGAACGATGCATACGGGAATTATAAGGCTTTTGACAATGTTTTGAAAGTTCATAAACTTGACATTGAAAATTCGATTGTTTACAAGCTAAAGAAAAAATAGGAAATACCCGACACAAATACTGAAAATTAACTAGACCCAAATGTGCATGCCACAAATGTAAGCCTCTAGAGGAAGCAAAAACTGGAAAATCAAAAACAGTTGTGGTAGTAATAGCAGCCTGTAAAACAGGATCAGGAGGCTGAGAAGGAGGTGGATCCCTGAAGTAATATATTCCATCGTGCTCATATCCCCTACCAAAAATCCTCTTTGAAGTCCGGTCTTGCAAAAAGCAATGATCAAATAAAAAGATGATAGCACAATCAATGGATTTAGCAATGCGACCGACTAATAAGAGGTTAAAAACAAATTTGGGAACATGAGAGATAGGTGAAAGAGTAATATTAGGCAAAAATCTAACATCCCCCTTACTACTAATAGCGGTAACAGAGCCATCATCTACACGCACAGATGCATGTACATGAGTCAAAGGTTAGGTAAATAAGGACAACTCACCCGTCATGTGATCATTCATACCGGAGTCTAGAACCCATTCGTGAGACCCAAAACGAACATGAAAAGCAATGTGAGTACCTGATAATAAAGTAGTAGGTGTAGGAGCAGGAGTGGACCTCTGAGGCATCAGTAAGGTCACCTAAGCCTAAAGCTATGCTAGAATAGTAAGAGAAGGAGCGGGAGTGAGGGTGGGTGTGGTTCGGTTCGGTTTTGACCAAAACTGTATTGAATCGATATATATTCGGTTTTTGAAAATATGAATCGATTTAAACCGTTTGGATCTTAAAACCGAATTGAACCGAACACCTTTATCTTGATTCGGTTTTGGGCCTATATGGCCTTGAGTTTTTTTATATGTTATTATTCATTTTTTGGGCCCTTTAGCAGCTATTTTTGTTTAACCTTTCATTAGATTTAAAATATATCTAAATTAATCTTTATTTTCATAAAGAATTACATAAAACATAACATTTGAAACATCCCTGTTTCGTCTACTTGTTCTGGCTCAACATCCATGATAAAAGATGCTTATTCCTCTGCTTGTTTTTGGATGTTGGAGAGTTTGTTTGCAGAAGCACTGAGAATGATAATCCGTATATGTATTTGTCAGAATCAGTAAGCACATGCAAAATTTAATGAATTCCTCTAAAAGAATTGAGAGAAAAACAAAATTCAACTTCTGGGTAAGTGCTTATATGATTCAAAATGACGTAACTCTCAAAATTCCTCTTCTGTGATTCTGCCATCTGCATCTTTATCAACCCTGCATTATATTCCCCACTTGATTAATTAAGCTTACAATAGCAAAAAGGATTCACAAATTGCATTAATTTGAAACCATTACATGTCAATCAATCTCTTTCAAGGTGCGAACTGCTCCAGCAAGGTAGGTCGGACGTTGCCGGCGAGCTCATCGGAAGGCTGGAGGAGGACGGCGCGATGGTCGTCGGCGGCTGGAGGTGGGTGAATTGGTGGTGAAGGTTGAAGAAATAGGGTTAGGGTTAGGTTATTTTGGATTGATTGAAAAGAGAATTACAGCAAGGGTATAAACCCAAAGAGAGAGAGAGAGAGAGAAGACTAAACTACCCCTAACAAACAAACATGAAGTGAACTAACTGGTTGTTTTATTATAACCATATCGAAACTTGATTCTGTATATTTCTTCAGAATTCAAGGTAGGTTAAGTATTATCATGCTTAAAACATACCCCTTTTTACTGTAATGATGTTTTACACCAGGCTGGCTTGCGTTTCCGGATGAGATCCTTTTTTTAAAAAAAAAACTGGAAAATCATGTTGCTTGGGTTTGATGTAGTCCAATTAAGGGAATAAAAACATAAATATTCAATGTTGCTTGGGTTTGATGTATTGTTGAAACCTTCACTGTTTTCCAGGCATGAGCTATGTCTATACATTTTGCTAGAATTGATCAACTCATGCCTGCATGTTTATATTTTAAACCAAGTAATCTTCTTATATGTGTGTGATGATTCATCATTAGTTGATGTACATTTTAGATGGTGCATCGCACTTTCAAGCATGATGGGTTTTAGGTGACAATGCTATGTCACAAGGCCTTTCCCTTCAGTCCTTGTCGAAGCTTTCCTGCCTTTTCATATCATGAATGTGTGAGCTCTTCTACTGTTTTGTAAGGTTTTGATTTGATTTTTTTTATAGAAGGTTAGCATGCTTTATATATGCTGATGTTTTTGCTAGAATTTAAATGCTTTGATCATTCTTCTATATTATCCAAACGAGTGTGCTGATCATATGGACCAAGTCGATTACCTCAAGCTGAAAGCATCTCATTGATTTACATGCACAAGATAACTGTTTAGCATTATTTTTTAATTGAAGTTGTAGTGGTATTTTCTTAAAGCCTTCTAGTCATGCTAGCATTGCTATGCAGTTTTCCTACTAATTTATCATGTTCATATATTTAAATACAGTACGTGTTAAGCTACTTTCCGACTTAATTTTGCCTATTGTTTCATATAAAATATTCTCTTTTAAATTAAAAGATTAGTTTGCCAACTAACGTCTATTTCTTCTGCAGAAGGATAATTTGGTTGGGTGATCTGAATTACCGCATCAACTTGTCATACGAGAAAATAAGAGAACTTATCTTCAAAAGGGATTGGTCTAAGTTAATTGAGAGTGACCAGGTAGCTTAAAACTTTTTTATTAGCTTGAGTTACTAAAAAATTTGCCACTTTCAGTTCCAAGTTGTACTGTAGATCTGAAGGGGACAAATACAACTTTCAAATAAGTATAGCTTAATAATTTTTTATTAGCTTAGATTACTGAAAAATTGACCACTGCAAAGTTAAGGAGATCAATTCATAACTCCCAAATAATTTGAGGCCTGGCATGGGTATCATGGTTGTCCAATGTATTGTAACTTTTTATGGGTCTGTATTGGTACCCTATGGAATCTTGGATTCTTGTTCTACTCTTAAACAATATAAACACCAAAGTTCTGCCTGGATGCTATTTCCATTGGTCAGATCTGTGTGTAAATTATTTTGTCACACAAGGGGTTTGTGTCCATAACAGTGCATTTTCAACTCTTTCTTTTCTCCATTTCTTTTTGCTGTTTGGTGCTTGTGAAAATATTTTAGCTGTTTCATAACACACATTCATCTGATTTCTTGTCACATTGGGATTCTCAAGTGCTAAAAGGCATCCAATCTCAATATGCATTTAGAAACTTCTTATTGCATAAACTTGTCACTTGGGATGAAATTTCGGCCTTAAGGAAAAAAAAAAAAAATAATACATATCATCTCTAATCTTTGAAACTTAAGTTTCTGTTTCTGCATCTTTGTTTTCTCTGTTTGTTGAAATGCGATGAACTTGTTTCATATATATTGTCATCACCAATAGATGCCAAAGAATGACATTTGTTAGTTTCATATCTGTTTTGAGTAAAGATGTGTTTGAGGGTGCATCAATAGAAACAATATATATACAGAAATTATCAGGTCAGGTATACCTGAGGATATTATTGTGCAGTTTCACTAATTTTTGCTACCGAGAAATAGTGTAATTTTTTTTAAACTAATTCTCGGTAACGAGAATTAGTGAAACTGTATGATAATATCCTCAGGTATACCTGATAATTTCTGTATATATATTGTTTCTGTTAATGCATGTTAATGCATCTGAACGTGCTTTTCTAAAGAAATTACATGTCCTTTGCTAGAAAACATTTTGAGTGCTCTTTTGACTCAAAAAATTGCTTTTACCTTATTTGAGGCAGGCACCATATAAAAGTAACATAAATGCTCATTGTGCCCTTTTTGATATAGCTAAAATCACTCCCGTATGTTCCCAAATTATTTTGTAATAATTTGTTGTTACTTCTTTTTTTTTTTTTTTTTTTTTTTTTTGTAAAATATACCGAGTAAAATGTGAATCAATATATGTGTTTTACTGTTTCCCCCTCTTTCTCACTCTGTCACTCACACACATTCACATTTGTACCTGTAGATGTACACAAACAAACACTTGCATTCAATTGACATTCTATTTCTGTAATAATTATTAGATTTCATAATGATTATTTTCTTGATCATCTGTGGATTGGGTATGGCATTATGGTGGGTGTGGAGCCTCTGCATTTTTCTGATCTCAGTAATTATAAAGCTGAAATTAATACAAGTGAATAGGATTCCCTCATAATGTTTAAATAACTAGATTTACTATTGTGACAGCTTGTACAAGAACTGAGGAAAGGTCGTGCATTTGATGGATGGTCTGAGGGTACTTTAAATTTTCCACCAACATATAAATACGAGTTAAATTCAGAGAAATACTGTGGAGAGGATCCAAAGGTTGGGAGGCGCAATCCTGCTTGGTATGCTTCCACTAGATCTTGTTGCCATAGGTGTTGCTTCTGCTTTTGTGAATTTTATGTTGATATGGCTGTGGACTCATCTTCTCGACTGCATCTTTTTTCATACCTCTATCGGGTATTTTGAAGAGTGTTTGTCAAAATGAGATTTTCAAAATGGATCGGTTTTATTGTTTCTTGGTTCTAATTAATTCAATTGCAGTAATTTCGGTATGTTTGTGTGATTGTTACTTATGCTTTACAGATGCATCTAAAATGCATCTAATATTCCACTTGGTTGTCCTAGAGATATCTTCTTGTCACATGTTTGTCTAGTCAACATAAATTCATCAATTCTATTTTCACTTGTGCTGCCTAAGGGTGTCGTCACAAGTTCCGTATCTCCATGATTGGTTGAATCTAGCAATTCTCTATGATTGGTTGAATCTGTACAGTTCTCTATTCCCCCTTACCCCATGCCCAAACACAAATTAAATTGAATTCCCCTCCAAGATTGTTGTGGAGGGAATTGATTCATACACCGCTTTCTCCACCGTAAGAGATCTAACCTAGGCTAGATCTATGATTGGGGATAGGTTTCCATTATTGTTTGTTACAAAAAACTTACAGTGTTTCCACTGATCCTTTTAGGTGCGATCGCATTCTTTCATATGGTAAGGGAATGAAGCTACTGAAGTACAGAAGGATTGAACTTAAACTTTCTGATCATCGACCCGTGACTGCCACATATTTGGCTGAGGTCGAAGTATTTTGTCCTAGGAAGCTACAACGAGCCCTCACGTTCACAGATGCAGAAATTGAAAATGCAGAAGTTGTAGCAGAGTTGGGTATTGATGTCGGCAGCAGCCGCTTGAGATTGAAGGAGGTAAGTACTTTATTATTTACACAGATGAAACTGTACAACCAGGGCCTCACTTGTATGCTTCCTTTTTTTTTTTTTTTTATAGGGAACAAGAAAAAACTACAACTAACACAAAAAGTGAACAAGCAGTCCACAAGTTATAGAAAACGAGTTATATGGACAGCCCAAAACCCTTTACAAAATATACAACAAAACTACCCTCCAACCCACCCCAATTCCTCGAATGAACTCACATTAGTATTAAACTTAAAAGTACATTGAACTAGTATTCTGTATACAGTGCCTTAAGGTCATGGACCATCAACTCTAGGCAATCCAGTTGCTTTCGAATTTTCAAATCCTTTCTTTGGCATTAGAGTAGGATTTTCTCAGTTAGAATGGGTTTTTCTAGTTGAATTTACAATTGATTTATTTATTCAACTGTCAGTGTACACTATTAACCCTGCACATAAGCACTTCAATAAATCATAAGTGTCTCCGGTTGTTAACAATTTAATACTTACAGCGGTCTCTACTAATTTACTTTCTGCAGAACTTTGGTTCCGTCTCTTACTCACTATAAGGTTACTTTCCGATGCAGGATTTTCCAGGGTGGGATCGTTAAGGGAGGTTAACCTCAGACATAACTTGAAATATGGCTGGGGATCTGGGCTCCGGAGCATTTCATGATTACTACACTTGAGATTAATTCATTAGATTTTTTTGTTCCCTTATAAAAATTACAATGTTGTATATTGCAGTTATCTTGTAAATCTTGTGTATCTTACTGATAGGTTTCAGGTTAAATACGTTGCAGTTAGGTGTATTGTATATGTGTGAGCGATTGTATAAGTACATTAGAGAGTGTTTCCAGGAAGCATAGGAGGTAATATTGTAAAATTAGAGAGTTTATGTTTTTGTGAATTGAGTGCTAGGCAGGGTTGTAAATGTCGATTGGTCAATCTTCTCGTGTGAACCTTATTTTCTACTTACAATCTTAGCATACACTTTTTTTTTTTTTTTTTTTTTTTTTGGGCAGCATCTATCTATTTAAGACAGATTATTTTGAAACTTTTTGCCTTTCTTGTGATTCGAGCTGTTGATTTAAGAGTCATTTGTCTAAACCCCAAGTTCGTCCATCCAGTTGAGTTACGCCCTGGGGGCAATTAGCATACAATTAATAAATTTAATTGGTTGATAATTGTTTCTTATGTATGATGAAAGGGTGAGGTCCTATGAATAGCAAGCATCAAAGGCAATTGCAAATAATTTCTTAAAGATTTAAACTTGAAGATCATATGATCAAAATAGATTGTGAAACATAGATTTGTATTACCTTTGCTAGATAAGAAAGTAAATTCACATTATCAAAATCTATCAAGAATTGAGTCATACAATCAGGTAACGATTTGTATATTTGGTGGTAGTTCACGCAACTCCTCCCAATCAATGCAAATCTTGAATTCTTTTCTCTAAAGGAAATGGAAGGCAAATTTTGCTCAGAACCTATCGAGAGTTGCCTTTTTGAGTTTTGACACAAGGAAACCACTTATTTCATACATTTATTTAGGGTCAATTTGGTATTGGTTTTTAAAAAGTTAAAATCATATTATTTTATAATTTTGACATAAAATGATGTTTGGTAAAACTTTCAAAAATGATTAATTGATAATATGACAAGTTTTGATAGTGATTTTGAGAAATAGGTGTGGGTTACTTTATGAAAGTGATTATGGAATAATCTATTTTCAGTATTTAATGCATATTTTAAAATATCATTATTATCCTTATGAAATCAAGTTAAAATCATTTATATACTTTATTTCATCTTAAAATTAAATATTTTATTTAAATATTGATTTGATTTATAAAATCTTTTAAAAATATTGTTATTGTTCTTATGGAAATTTTTCTCCAATTTAAATATTCTACTTAAATATTGATTTAATATGTACAATTAATGAAAAATAAATAAATGAAATAGGGTCCTAAAATCTTGTATATTTTAGTCATCGTAACTAATCTCAACACTTTTAGAATAAAATTAACAAACATATGTATGCTGTCTTTTAAAAATACAGTTAACCAAACTTTACAACTGATTATTCCTTCAGCATATCTAACAATAATTATTATAAAAGTTACATTAATATCAAACTGACCCTTAATCAATATTATGATTTAAAGGTCAAAGGGAATTTTCATAATTTTAATTACTGTATTAAGGGTAATATTGTCTTTTTAATAGTCAAACTAATGGAACGAGGGCCATGAGGCCGTAGTCGTTTTTTTTTTAAAAAAAAGAGAAAACTTGAGATATCTTGTGTAATTTGCTCTAAAAAGAGAGTGAAATTTGGGCCCAGTGGCTTACATGATGTGGCTTACATGAGCACTACGTGGAACATAATATTTCCAACTAAACATACAATCTCTTCTCTCGTATTAAGATTCCATAAAAAAAAAGATTATTTGATCATAATCAGAGCATCTTCTATGTTTCTTATGAAGGTTTCAATATCAAAGTTTCAATCTTTTTCTGTTCTATTCACATATTTTGTACTAAATCGTTTATGTATTTAAGAAATGATTGTTGAGTGGTTTGATTTTAACAGACATGGAGACAAACAGCTTTTGGAGCATTCGGATACCTGAATTTCACCAAAAATGGTTTCATGTAAGCTAAATTCTTGCTTTCTACATCTGGGTTTATTTTCTTTTTTCTTATTTCTCAATCATGTATACTCACTACAGTCATGGCTTCAATTTATCAAATTGCTCCTTTAAGATTCTCTGCTCTTGTATCATTTATAAGCAATTTATTTATGTCAAGTCATTCACTTTTTATTAATGAAAAAAAATGTGGGCATTGGTATATTCAACCACTTGGTTTAATGAAAAAAGCATGTCATCATTTCTGGGTAATGTTGGTTTTGAAAATCTATCACATTTTACAAAGGTATACATGCTATGAAAATGTGCTAGGGATTTAATATGAAATGGATTCTTCACTGTTCTCGGATAAGAATTATATAATTTATATGTTTACTTCTTTATAGCGAACACTCCAAAAATTTCAAACCGGAAGATATGCAAGCTTGCATAGAGGGGAAAAATTGCATAGTTACAGGAGCAAATTCGGGTATCGGTTATGCTACAGCTGAAGGTCTTGCTTCACGGTACTGATTTTGTGTTTTCCTCATTGTTTGGTTTCGCGGAGTTGAATGTTCTTGGATAATGTTAAACATAATGAATATTTTTCTAGTGGGGCGACCGTCTATATGGTATGCCGTAGCAAGGAAAGGGGAGAGGCTGCTCTTTCTGCAATACGGTCTAAAACAGGCAATCAAAATGTTCATTTGGAGGTATTGTTCTTCTTTTGTTTCACATCTCCATTGATTTTTCTAAAACCTCTTAAGAACTACTTTGGTGAATCGAAATTTGGTAAATGTGCAAGTCTTATTTGCTTACGTTTTGGTCTTAAATGACTTATTAAATTTAGCTTGCAGGTATGTGATATTTCTTCTGTCAATGAGATTAAGTCTTTCGCATCCAGAATTTCTTCAAATGATATGCCAGTTCATATATTGGTAAAGTTTCCTTCTCTGCTTTCTATAGAGTTTGGGAAATAGTTCACTGGGTTGAGAGGCTTTATGGGGTGGGGGTGGGGAGATGTACTCAATTCGACCGCCCATCTCTTGGAGCTATGCTACAAGTTAAACTATATTAGCTATTATGGGATGAATTGATAAAAATCTTATTTTTCTATTCTTCTCCGCTTTAGGTTAACAACGCTGGCTTGCTTGAGAACAAACGAGTTACAACATCAGAAGGGTACATATTGCTTCTTGATTTTTTGTTTTGTATGAAATCCTAATTCAATATGTTGCCTTTGTTTTGTGGTCTTCACAGAAAATTGACTATCTTTCGTATGTTTTCTTCATATTTCCAGGTTCGAGTTAAATTTTGCTGTTAATGTATTGGGCACATATGCCATGACTGAGTTAATGTTGCCTTTGCTAGAGAAAGCTGCACCTGATGCCCGAGTGATAACCATTTCCTCTGGTGGAATGTATACGGTTCCCTTGACTACAGATCTACAGGTAACTCTTTCTGTGAAATTCATGTCTGCCTCAACTTAATTTCTGATACTTATGGATCTCCCAAATAATCTTCTTTTGCAGTTCAGCAATGAAAAATTTGATGGGGTGGAACAATATGCTCGAAATAAGCGAGTTCAGGTCAGTGAAATTGATAACTTCTAAATTATTATAGACTTTTGTACAATATTTCATTACATCAACCTTAGAACAATGAGACTAAAGAATTTCATTACCCTGGTAAAATTGTAATATTTTTAAAATGTATGTCGTGCTCTTTCTCGTTTTTCAGGTGGCACTAACGGAAAAGTGGGCTGAAATGTACAAGAATAAAGGGATTGGGTTCTACACAATGCACCCTGGTTGGGCTGAGACACCCGGAGTAGCTACGAGTTTGCCTAGTTTTAATGAAAGGTGAGGAGCATTTTTGCGAGACATCGCTCTATGAAACATCCATTCATCTTTCGTAAATGATCCTTAGTTTAACAAATATGTTCGCCACAGGTTTGCAGGGAAGCTTAGAACAAGCGAGGAAGGCGCTGATACCATTATTTGGTTGGCTTTACAGCCAAAAGAAAAATTGGTATCAGGAGCATTTTATTTTGACAGAGCTGAAGCAGCTAAACACCTGAAGTTTTCTGCTACTGCGGGCTCACATTCGAAGATTGACTCCATTGTCAACAGTCTCCGTTCCATGGCTGCTCTTCCAGCCTTCCTTCATAAATTATAACTTTTTTCGTTTTCTATTATTTTCTGGAGAAGTTCGAATTGTGATTCTTTGATACACTTCTATTAACCAAATTAGAAATACTTGTTAATATTATTACTTATTAGGTACATGACGAGATGAGGTTGGTTCGGTGGTAAATCCCTCGCACCTACACCGTGTGGTTGTGGGTTCGAGTCATTTTCCTTTCAAAAAAACCCGAATTAATGTAATACTTAAAACTTAAAATATATATATATATATATATATATATATATATTATATTATATTAGGTACATTATAATTTGCTGTTAAAATTCAGCAAAGATTATTCTTACTGATAACATTACTGATATTGGAAAATGAATAATTATTGAGGTCGCTAAAGGTAATAAAGATAAATAACATATTATCTGGGTTAGGATCAGCAGTCCATTTTTGAATAAAATTATGACGAATTTTCAACCGTTAACTATTAAGATTTTTCAAAGAGCATTACCAAAAGATCTTTTTAACAGATTGCCAGATCGGGGAGAAATTTAGAAAACCAGTTTGGAGAGAATCAAAGTTTGAGAAACGAAGGAAAACTTAAATAGTGGCCAAAAGAAAACCAATTGAGTAATAGTCTACCTTCTCCAAAATCAAAATCGACAAACAATGGAAAACAAAAATTCTAGCCAAATCATAATTAAAATAAGAGAGATTTACAATCTCTATATTTTAGCGAAATATAAGTTTTCAAACTGACTTCACATTTTTAGTGTCCGTGATCCCTAACCCTAAGTTTTCGTAAATACATCAATTTGGTGACCAGATTTTTAATGGTCAAAACTTTCAGAAAAGGCAGAATGACATGTTTACCCTTACCCTCCGTTTGACACTTTTGAAGTGGAGAGTTTCTCTTAACAATCGATAAATTATCTACTTACACTTCAATTTTTTTTTTTTTTTTTTTATTAATGACAATTTTAACCTGAACAAAAATTACTAATCAAGATAAAAAAAATTCTAAATACACTCCAAACTAATTAATCGGGAATGAGTGGAATCGGAATCAAGTTCCACTGGAAAGGGAATGAAAGGGAATCGGAATTAAGTTGCAAATTCAATTACTATGTTTACTAACTTTTTGAGAATTAAAAATGGAATCAAATTTATACAAAGTTGATTACAAAAATACCCTTATATATACAAAATAGCTGTATATATGCATATACATATACATATACATATAAGAGATGTATAAGTATAGCTAATAAATAAATAAAAAGTTTTTTTTTCACAATTTGGTTTTTGCCACAGTATAGTTTTTTTTTTTTTTTTTTTTTTTTCAAATTTTTTATAATTAACAGTGTTATATATATATAATGAACAGTAAAATATGAAAAAAAAAAAAAAAAAAAAACAGTGAAGTATAAAAAAAAGAGTGAACTGCATAAGTCTATATATTCATATACAGTGAACTAGTGAAGTATGAAAAAAAAAAGAGTTATATATATATATAATTAATTAATTATGTATATAGTTTTTTTTTAAAAATAAATTAAATGAGGATATTTTGTAAAAAGATATGAATTCCCCTTTTCAATCAGGAAAGGGAACTTGATTCCTAGGGTGGGTGAGGGGAATCAAGTTCCCTTTCATTCAGGAACTTAATTCCTGATATGTGTGTGGGGTCCATGGAACTTAATTCCCCACAAATTTAGTAAACACATGAATTTGAAAATGGGGAACTTAATTCCCTTTCCCAAATAGGATTCCTGATTAGTAAACACCCCATAAATTATTAAAAAAAGAAATTCTCTCTCCTAAATCATTAGATTAAATATTACGTATTAAACTCTCTCTCATAAATCTATTATTACCATATTAAATATTCTCTCCTAATTACTATCTCTCCATTTTTTAAAATTAAAAAAAAAAAAAATCATATCTCCATATCTTCTCGATAAATAGTTAAAGAAAAAAAAAACTTATGAATATTTTTGGTTTTTTACTAACAATAATATATATATATATATATATATATATATATATATATATTAAAAATTCAATTTTCAAAATAAATAAATAAATATATGAAAAGTTAATTTGTTCCAACTAGATTCGATTAAACTCATAATTTCTAAGACTAATTAAATAATTAAAAACAAGGTACTTTTTTTTTTTTTTTAATATATACGTATATATGGTTTTTAAAAATCAAGTTTTTTTTTTAAATTTTATTTTTATTCTCATTTTATTCTATTCTATATTATTGCCACCCCTCACCAGCTTTTAACACCTCCAATTCTCTTTACCACCTCATTGCATCGTGCATTCCCACGTGTCCCATGATGACATGTGGATGATTTAATTATTTTTCTATTTGATCAGAAATCACCGCTTAAACTTTAAAAATAAATTAAATTGTTTACTGCCTTTCACTTTACACATATCCATTGTATGATTCCACAAGTTATAAAATTTCACACAAATTACATTTCCACCCTGTATAATTCCCTTTTCTTTTTCAATACATTAAATACATAGAAAATTATATTTTCATCCTCAATCCCATTTTACAATTTAAAATAATAAAATAAAATCCTTATTATACAATCTTTGCTGTGTTATTATTACTAAGACATGTCTATTAAGTAATCTCTACTGTGTTACTATTACTAAGATCAATCTATTAAGTAATCCTACAAACTCAAAGAGTTGTACTTGTTATTCGACGATCAATGTAAATATAAGGGATGCAACAATTAAAATCTTATTAAATCCTGTCTATTAAGAAGATATATAAACTTGAAGGATTGTAATTGTAATTATACTTTTAAGGAAATTAAAAAAAGAAAAAGAAAAATTGATGCTATAATCAAGGAATAAAATATCGGTATCGGTATCGGTATCCATATCGGGCTTATAAATTTATGGATATATCGGGGATATTATCGATATCGGTGGATATTCGGTAAAAAATTAACAAAATGATGGATATTTACATCTAAAGTTTAGAATTTTTTTGTGAAACTTTAGGACAAACTTAAACAAATAATTATACATCAAATGAATCATATTTCAATGATAAATTAGCATAGTTATGTGTTTATTATAAATTATAACATATATAGAGTCTGTATATAATTTTTAAAATTGAGTATTTAATAGAATAATATTTTGTTTTACTTTTACAATATTATATACAATATTAAATATTTAATAAGCAAAATTATCAATAAAATATATATAGTTCCATACTTCCAAGATTCTATCATAAATCATAATTCATACATAATAATACATTGCATGTTTGAAATTTAAAACCAAAATGAATTCCTTGCTGGTTCAAATATATAAGATAAATTTCTATATTGATTCGAACAATAATTTTCCCAGGAAAATGTGCTAGCATAGTTTTCAAAGTAGTTATTAATATGCCACATGTATGTTGCTTGATCTCTTCCAACTGATCCATGAATTGGGTAGTTTGGATTTACCCAACTTGGTGGATATTGTTGATCTGCATGTATAGGTATTGCATATGGCATTTGTGGAGAAGGATAATCATATATACTGCATCTATCATAACTACCATAATATGGTACATTAGAACTTGACCTTGTCTATGAATTACTCAAAGAACCATTTTCAGTGCCCATACTCATTGAGGAGAGAGACATATTCAAGGAATCTTCATCAATTTGACTTGTTCCTCCATGTTGTCTACCATGATTTTGATCAAAATTAGCATGAGCATCCCAATCTGTTGCACTAGCATTCCAACTTGTTGCACCAGCATCCCAATCTTGATCACGAACATCCCAACTTGTTGCACCAGCATCCCAACCTCTTGCACTAGAATCCCAACCTCCTCCATCATCTCCATCATCTTTTCGTCCACTATTTCCATCAGAGGTATGTTGGTCATCGGAAGAACTGCTAACAGTAACTCCATGATCTACACCAACTTCTTCTCTAATCACTTGTTCAACATTTATTCCCATGTCTCGAGCATAAGAAGCAATTTGTGGATCAGGATTTCTCTCATCATCATCCAAACAGGCAGATCTAACCCAGTCAAAAAATGATTCTCATTGTCGTCCCCTACTTCAGCAGTTACTTGAAGTAGATCCATAAAATCAGTTTCATTTACTTTATCTTTTCCAGCTGCTATATCCCTAATTTTCAATTTCATATTATAATAACAATAAACAAGTTGTTCAAACTTAGAATATGCAAGACAGTTTCTTTGTTTTGTATGGATTAAAGCAAATGTAGACCAATTTCTTTTGCATGCAGAAGATGATGCTGTTTGTGACAATATGCGAACTGCTATTGCACGCAATGATAGAGCACAATCTCCATACATTACCCACCAATCGGCTGCAATTAAAATTATTAAGTATTATAAGTATGAATACCATTTCAATGATATTATTATTTATTATTATTACATAGATTTTTGTAATAAAACTTATATACCTGGTTGTATTTTGCTTATAGCTGCTATGGCTGCTCGTTCACTAAAACTTTTCTTTCCATCCTTAAAGTATATGAGCTACATTCATGACTCATAAAATCAATATGTAAATAATATATATAAATATGAGTAAATGACACAATACTCTCATGCAAAGAAGTTATAATATTGGAATTATAAAATTGATTGTAAGTTGTAACTTTTTACCTCATTTCCAAAATTAGCAATCCTTGCAGCTTCAGGGTCTAATTGCGAATAGACAATATGCACGGTTTTCAAAAGATCTGAATTATCCTCAATATTGTCTCTATATTGGTACTTTGGGTTCAAATAGTAAGGTAGAAGAATAAAAAATATTAATTTTAATATAAATAATTAAATACCATACTAAATATTAATTATAAATGATAAACAATCCGAAATAAAATTTGTTAATGCTTCTTTTCAAAATAATTTTCAATATAGATTATTTGAACAATAATTTAAGTGTTTAAGATTAATTTTTTTTTAAATTTTTTTTTGCAAAATATCCTTGGATTTCGGGATGAAATTCACAATATTTCGGGAATATCGGGATATTTCGAGAATATCGGGAGATTTTTATAGATATTTCGATATCGACCGGATATTTGCTAGATATTGGATATTACCCATGTTTCGATATCGGTCCCTCCAAAATATGGATATATCGGTGGATATATCGGTGGATATGTCGATTTTACAAACCCTGGCTATAATCGAAACCGACAACTCTCTTTTTATATAGTTAATAGAAATGATTTTTTTTTTTTTTTTAAATTAACTTTAAAACAAAGTCAAAGATCCTTATCATAACAAAATCAATGATTTCTTCCTATGACTAGAAAATTGTGAGAGGCATTGGAGGAGTGAGGCAGTGTTTAAACTTTAAAGTAATATATGTGGTGGAAGTTCCCCTTTGATTTATTCTCTTTTGAATACTATTACGTTTCATGCACAAGTTTCTATGTAACCTTATCTTTTTGACCGGGGAAAGTCTATTTATCAGCATTTCAGCAAATATGAGATAAGCATTTATAAGTTATAACCATCTTACACCAATAATCTAATACAAACAAAATATCATCATATAAGCAAGATTGATACTATCAACTATATTGACGAGATTGGTGCTTGGATAAATGACTCCCATATCAACGGTTCGAATCCTACACCGTTTTCTCTGATTTGCTTATTCTGCAATATCTTTTGGCTTGCTCTCTTATCAAACTTTCTCTCAAGCTTCTACAATTCAAATGATTTAGCATACATATACACTACTTTTATTTCATGTGAATAAAATGATGTTACAATATGATCAACATTACAAAAGGGATATGACAATACACATGAAGGAAACATTTTGGAAAAGAAAAAACAAATTCTAATAATTTGTATAATATTTCACTCAAGTGGATCAAATATTAGTAAATTCTCAATGACTTGTGTTTATACATATAAAAACTTGGCATACTAAATTTAATCAATACAGCTTTCAAGTTTTATACAAGGATTTCATCAGTGTAATTGTGTAAATGAGGCACTTCATTTAGGTTGTACTAGAGGATCATTGTTTGTATTCAAAAGTGTTGCCTTTCTCAACCGGTACTGCTGAAATCTTTGCCTTGCATACTCCTTGTAGTCGAAGTCGATTTTGTTTATGTAAGCCTGCAGAGCATCACAACAATCTTGATTTGTACATGCTGATGATAATAGATAAAGGGCGAAAAAAGAAAAACGAGATTTGGGAAAATGCCTACCGAAATTAGTCCCCACAAGCCCCAGAATATATGGTTTGCAAGAGTATATCTCTCTGCATCGTAAACAAGCTGATCAACTTCACTTTCACTGGGTTGGTTTCCTATAGACAAAGATAAAAATGTTTCAAATTGCAGAAGATTTAGAATCATCATAGTAGTGAACGATCATCACTGGATAACGAATGGGAAATTATGGACCAACCTGCAGAGCTTAGATATAGACGGATAAATCTTTGGCGATCCTCCAGTCCTATTGTCAAATGAATTTAAGGAAAGCAAAATAATTAGATCAGCCTAATTGTGTCTGCATAATGAAGTAAATTACAGGAGGAAAAGAAACAGCCACAGTTACTGACCTGGGTAAAAACTGTAGTCCAAAATGTGAGGTGTGTCGGAATGGTAATCTGCTACTATTTCACAGAAGTGGTTTGCGAGGTCGTAAGCTACAGGATTGTAACTCGCATACTCATAATCCTGCACAAGAAATGATAAATTTCTGATAGTTAGAACGTAATCACCGGTGTGGATCTTTCTTTCAGTAATGCCTAAGTTAATTACATCAAGTAATTGGCTTGAGGCCACTGTTTCTGTGAGACACTCGCCAGATTGGATCTGACAACTTATATGCCTAAAAATCTTTAAAAGTTTAGAATTGCCATAAATAAACCATGAACCACATCTTAATTTGTGAACATATGACTAACTTTCTACATTCAAGGAAAGAAACGAATCGTTCATATAACATTTTATATCTTTGGTTTTCTTTGACAAAATCACTAACTGAGAAGTGCTCAGGCAGCAGTACAACACTATTAAACTTTCTTGGAAAAATCTAGTTAAAGTGTGCATACAAGTTACTCTAAGCAAAACCATATGTATAATAGCTATACGACTGTGTAGAAAACTTACAATTATAGTGATCATATTCGTCTCTTCATCGATCATTATGTTGCCATATTGAAGATCATTGTGACAAAACCCGATCTCTTGATGGTCCTGTGGCAACTCCTGCTCTAGTAAATTGAGTTCCTCCTCCAGAGTATTCAAGCAGAACTCCTTTGCATCCTTTAGGGAACACAAGCTTTTGGCTTTACCAAGCCAGTTTCTGCAATAGAAAATATAGAAGAATCAGAATTCTTGGATATTCCGAAAAGAAAACTCTATGCTTTTTCGAACATATAAATATAACTACCTCATTCTGTCCCAGAGGAGTACATTTCTTGGACCAGGCATATCAAGATTGTGGAACTCTCTCATCTTAGCTGCTATCAGAGCAGATGTTGCAGGGTCACGGAGGTCTGCAGCCGATAATGTCTGGAAATCCGAAAAAAAGAAAGAATTGTTACAGGTTCATGTATAAATACCAACATATGCAGTATACTGTGTAACATGTACAGAATAAATTTTGAATTGCATCAGATTGACATGGAATTGAAAATTGAAAACTATATAACTTCACTGTTTGGTATCATGAACATCTAAATCACAATTCAAAGAAACAACACTAATTCTACATTAGATACAATTGAATTATATATACAAAGAGAGCGAAAATTCAACGTTCAAAGAAATATCAGATGGGTCTAATTATTTTCAGGACTTGCAATAATTTACAGAGTTCGATCAATGATTGAAACTTGATTAAAATCACTTACCCTGGCATGAATGAACTCCTCAACTCTTCCATCAGCGAACCTGCCAAGAAGCCTCGGCCCCTGGCCGTGCCTTGACATGCACTCAAAGGTTCTAATCTCATCATCCCTGTTGAAAAAAATGTCAACCCCTTCTCCATAAACCCGAACCAGTACTTTTCGGACAAGATGACCATTCTTTGTAGGCCAGTTTATCTGGAAAACTTCATTGGTCATGGCCCCTGTCAATGGTTTCACTTGCAATGAATCCAAATCATCTATAACATCTCCCCAGTCAGATGCCAGAGATTGAAGGATTTTCTTCAATTCTTCTGGAGAAGCACTTGGAAGCATCTCATGAGTCTTTATACCCATTTTTGTATAAGTAGAAACAGAGAATTTAGACAAATTTTGATCTGCAACATAGAACAAGAAAGAAAAACAAAAACAAGTTTAAACCCAGATCATGTTTTAATAAATAACATGAATAAGGATTGTGAAAAGACAATATTTTGGATCAACCTTAGTCGGTTTCTTAATTGTGAAGCAACATGCAAAGCAAACTTAAAAAGTTCACGAGAAACAAATGGACAGCAAAGAATTGAAAACCCCAGTTGAGATATGGTCGCTTAAATTGGAAACAATCTATTAATTTAACAGAAGAATCCAATAATTTATGAACAAGAAATAAAGAAAAGAAAAGAAAAGAAAAGAAAAGAAAGAAAAACTCACCAAAGAAGAAGAGAAAGCTTTCAAGAAAAGTTGTGCAGGTAAAGCGAAAATTTGTAATCACAAAGTCAGAAATGAAATCGAAAGATCTTTTTAAAGAATTAAACCACAAGAGTAAACAAATAATAAAAATAAAAAGCCCGAAAAGACTTATTTAGTTTGACTGTGGAGAAAATTAGAAGAGTGTGGTTTGGTTGCTTGCCTTTGTTTGATAGAAAAAGTCGCAGTTGTGTTATTGGATATGATCGGTAATTTATAGGAATTGTGAGGCATTTGAGAGCGAAAGTTTGGGAGAAGCCAATCATGATCGGACGGCTGTGAATGAAAGAACCTCAAGATTGTGATTTGTGAGATTTGAATCTTTTGGACTGCTGATGATTCTTGGCAGTCGGTACAGATAAGTGATAACTAAAATGGTCCCAACTTTATAAACTGCCTAGTTTTCAGACTAAGGAAAGTAAAAAAATTGGAGATTCCAAGTCAAAGTCTTTTACCCAATAAATGACTGACAACTGTCTGTCTATTCTTTTAGGTTGGACTTTTTCTCCTTCCATTTATATTGCATTCGTTTACTTTTCCTTTCTATTCATACTAATCCAAACAACAATGAATACAAACACTGTATTTTTCTCTCACCTCCTTTCATTTCTTTCCTCTTTAACTTATCATTTTTTTTTCCTTTCTTCTCCGTCAATCCTGATTAAGAACACCAAATATTATTATTATTATTATTATGGGTTAGACTATAATGTCGGTTCAAATTTCTAACTCAATTTTTTCACTTCAATATCTCAACCACCAATTTGTTCATGTTCTTTTTAATCTAATGGTTGAGAGGGTAAAGTCAAAAAATTGAATCAAGATTTTGAGTTGATATAGTTTGACCATATTATTATTAGGGTGCAAATATTGCCACCCAAATAAATTATTTGTACACTTCTTTTTTTTTTTTTTTAATGGGCAAATTACACAAAATTACTCCGGATATATGAATAATCACTGGATTGATGAACACCTATGGAAATAACACCTATGGAAAGTTAGTCGATTTTGATAGTAAAGGAGGTCTGCGTAGTGCTATATTTATGTAAAACTTCAAGGCTCTCAGTGTATTTAGATATTTACACTTTTTTTTGTTTGTTGACAATATCTATTAATCCGGGATCAAGTATTTACACATGAGTAATGCTACTTTTTCCAAATTTAGTATCTAAATCTGGGAGAAAAACTTGGGTGCATCTGATGCACCACACTGGAATCTGATGGTGGTGCATCAGATCCACTCACTGATTGACACTTGCCCCTCCAAATTTTTTTCCTCCACCTCATCTTCTCTCTTCTTCTTCACCATCTATCAGTTTCTCTCTCTCCCATTTTTTCACGCACACAAACCAGATCCATCGCCAGTGCTCTTTCGCCGACGCCGTTTGACTCCAACGATAGTCGGATCTGGAAGATCTGACAACGCTGAGTTCGTTGGAGCGATCGGTTTCGTCTAATTCGCCACGGATCGGCGTAGATCTGATGATGAAGGTTCGGCGACGGTTCAGATTTGGATTCGTTTCTCTCTCCACACAGCCTGAATCCGAAAACGGACACTTGGGTTATGACGGGCGGCATCCGACGAACGTTCCAGTGTGGGTGGTGTCGCTTCACTTGCTCCGGCGGTCGGCCACGCTTAACAGCGGTCTGAAATGAGAGAGAGAGAGAGAGAGGGTTCTGATAGATAGGGAAGAAGAGAGAAGATGAGGTGGAGGAAAAAATTTTTGGAGGGACACGTGTCACTAATTGAGTGGATTCGATGCACCACCATCAGATTCTAGTGTGGTGCATTGGATGCACCCAAGTTTTTCTCCCAAATTTTGTGCTTAAATGACATGGCAACACTCTCATCCATTTATTAGTAAATATAATATAATCAAAATGAACGGATGAGAGTGTTGCCACGTCATTTGGACACCAAATTTGAGCAAAGTAGCATCACTCTTTACATATATATACGTCACATGTAGGGGTGGGCAAAAATCCAATGAACCGAACCAAACTGGTCCAATCGGTTTTTGATCAGTTGTCTATGCTCTATTGGTTTATATTGGTTTGTTTTTTTGAAAACCGAAAGTTTCGGTTAAGTTATCGGTTCAAGCTATCAAACTGAAAACCGAACCGAATTGTCCAACAAAAAAAAACCTAAAAATATTTAATCCCTTTCTATTCTCTGTCTGTCTTTGTTTCGAATTCCATTAGCCACCGCTCGTCTCATCCCAAACATTTCTTTCTGTTTCATCTCGTCTCTCTCTGTTTCTTCTATGTTCCTTCGTCGTCTCCTTCGTTTGCTGCCATCTCTGCTGTTAATTGCTACTGTCGCCACCCAATCTTTTTTCATTGTTGTTCTTTTTCACCTAAACTTCTTTGTTCTGCACTTTTGCTATCGTCCCCACACTATCATTACTGTTTGTGTTTTTCTACTAATGGGTTTTTTGATTATAGCTCTTATTTTCACATTTTATTAGTTAAATTTTTTTTTAGAGTAATTGGCACAAATATCCCCACGAGTGTATATAAATTTGCATGTTGCCCCCTAAACTTTTTTTTTAGGCATGTTGCCCCCTGAACTATCACTTTATTGGCAGAACAAGAGTAAAAATGCCCCCTCAGGGGGGAAAAAACCAAAGGATTGCCAATAAAGTGATAGTTCAGGGGGCAACATGCCTAAAAAAAAAGTTTAGGGGGCAACATGCAAATTTATATACACTCGAGGGGGGATTTGTGCCAATTACTCTTTTTTTTATTTTTTTCATCTTAAGATTGAATTTTTAGTAAAGTAGCTCATCTGGTAGGTTTTTATTTATAAAAGACCTTGATTAATGGAGTTGTTTCAACCGGGTATAACTGCTTTAGTCTAATTTCTTGTGATAATTGGATTATATTTGAAGATTTGTGTTGATTTTTTTGTTATTTAAGAGGTTGAGAAAATGTGTATAAGCCTGGATTTGATGGATTATGATGAATAGGTTCTGGGTTGTAATATTCTTTTGAAGAATAATTTGGCCAAATACGTTCAAAACCGAATGAACCGAACCGGTCCAATTTAAAAAAATTATCGGATCGGTTTGCTTTTTCCAAAAAAAACCAAATATATTCAGTTTTTTATCGGTTCTACTTAAAACAAAAAAAAAAAAAAAAAACTAACTGATCCATTAAACTAAACGGCCACTTCTAATCACATGTTTTATTAATGAATATATAAATTAAATATGAGGATAAGAGCAATTATTCAACCTTCACCGTGTGGAACATGTGGTGTGTATATATAAAACAAATACTCGTTTTCTGCACAAATTTCAATACAAGTCATGTTTATCATTATTCATTAAGCATTTTAATAATAATCTCATTTTCTCATCTCATTCGTCAAAACCAAAAATTTAAAAATTGTAATAGAGTTTGTTAAGAAGAGAGAGACAAGTGATCATCATTTTAATTATGTTAGTACCACACATCTATTGTGAACACCTCTCTTAATTAAGGTTGTGATATCTTACGGGGAATTTTTAGGGCTGTGATATCTTATGAGGAATTTTTAGGGTTTACGTCTCACCATACACATTTTTATATTTAACAATTTATTCGTTATGTGAATAGGATTTGAGATTTTGAGTATGAGATGAGTTGGTCAACTAATGGAAATGGCAAAGCTATAGATGCTCTTCACTTTACCGTTTACACTTGCTTTATAACAAAATAGACCACCAAACAAATACCACACATTGAACAGATGCTCAACGCAATTTTATAATTAAATGGTTACGTTTTCTTAAAGACTATGTCGTGACTTTTCTTGTTATAATTGTTTATAATATAAATATTATTAATAAATGATAAAAAGGAGACAATTGTAACCATCTAATGTTGATGCCTTGATGCTTTGTTTTTTGATTTTATTCAACAATGAGAGGTCATCCTCTTACCTTAGGGCTTATGGTGCTGCCACTTTACGCTTCCAAAAGCCAATTCAAACTTCAAAGGTCTTTTTGTGCTTTCTTTTCAACTTTTTTATTTATTTGTTAATTTAAATAAAATATTAAAATCTAATCGAGTGCTATTGCTATGTCATCCTACTAATTTAGTAATTTCTAATTCATAATAATTTGTTTTCAAAGACGAGTTTGTGGTTTGAAGTGACTCTCAGGTTAACGGCTCGAATCCTACAAATGGTGAAAACTTAAAATATTGAATTCAAACCACTCGAGGACATAAGTGGTTAAGATATTGAATTCAAAAAATTAAGTCAGAAATTTAAATTGGTTTAACCTAACCTATAAACATCAATTGTTTTGTAACTATTGCATGCATATTGAGAAGCAGTAAAATAAACTTAGGATTGGATTGGTATCAAATGTGGTAGAAAATAAAATAGAATTCATAAACTATCGTGAGATCTGATCCCACAACTGGAAAAACAGAAGCCAGATAAAGCTAATCCCAGTGTTACATAGTAAGTCACGAGAGTGAAAATTCACCATTCAAACTGAAGGATTGTGCAAAAATAAATAAATATGAAGCTGTTAGTTTACAAGTTAATAGTTAACCCAGCTTGAAAGAGCTTGAATCCTGATCTTTGGAGTGTCTTTGTGCAAGAACCTCTTTCGTACTTTCAAGAACACCGAAGAAAATCGAACCTCCAATACCAATCCAAAGTACTCTAGGCCCCATGCCCTGCAGCAAATAGCCAAAAATAATGTCACTATAAGCTAAGCTGTTATCTCAATATGCAACTCTTAATAATTATCCCTTCAACGAGGGTTCAAATGGTTTTCTCTATGAAATAATAGCTCTTCAATTTCCCTTGAAATATTTGATGGATAATAGACTTGTGGGTCTGATTATTTTCTAATACATTGTAACCACACACATAAATGAAGTCATCACTAGTTCATTTCAACCTAATATAAGCTAGGTGAGAAGATTTTCTTTGAGAGATAATGAGATATTATCAAGTCACGCCATCCTTTGTTCATTGAACTATATTATGTTGACATGATTGAATCAGTACTTCCAAGTAGAAGAAAATACAAGCAAAGCTCTCCGCTTGCCACAGCAGCAGGGGTGAAATGAATGACTGACCTTGTATCTTATATATAAGAAATTATGTTTACACTACAAAAAATATCATAATGTCACGATATAAATCAATTAGAAAAGTGACTAGAAGAAGTGTTAATTGAGCCACGAGTCCACATCAGGAATTACCCCAAGGGGAAATAAACTTCTTACACTCGTAGTTGGGCGAGCACTTGCCTAGCCAACCTAGAAGGATTTGTATCCCAACTATTACTATTTAATATCCTATGTTTAGACATCTAGATAAAATTACATAAAATATGTTTCACAATATTGAGAAAAGAAATACGAAATTAAATACTGTTATTTCACTCTGATATCATATTTGAGATGTAAATTAGTGATTGATTGAAGTAAGTAACTAAACCTTAAAGAGAGTATGGATTCCTTCTTCTCTTGCAATGGTCTTAACACAATCACAAATCCCTTTGTAATGGTTTGCTGATCCCTGCGAAGGGTTGAGAATAGAAAGTAAACAAACCTATGGGGCTCTACATGTACATACGATTGTTATCCATGTAAAATGAAGAAAAACATTTTTACCTGAACCATTAATCTCGTCTTTATCACATCGAGAGGAGTAGTTATGGCCCCAGTTATTCCACCTGCAGATAAAAGAAACTCAGTTTTAGTAATTTCAAGAATAAAGCTTTGGATTTATTCTTTCTGGTCAAAACATGTGTCATATGAGTTGACTACACTGGGGAATTTATACCATCAAAATATATAAAGCAACACATATGTTTTATTTTTTTTTCGTCCATTCTTTTATGGAATAAGGATTAATACTGGATCTGTGTTATGTATAAGTTAGCATATTTCATGACCACAAGGTCCTACTGCAATGCAATCAAATAGCTAAAATAACACAAGTAGCTAATTTTCTGAAAACTCACAAATAACAACTTAAAAGATAATGAAGAATGGCCTTTATCATCATTTTGAAATAATTCTATTGTCAAGTAACTACTAGACCCAAAAGCCTAGATTAATAGGTAATGGTCCGATAAAGTTTTTAAGCTTTAATAGACCCCTTTACGTGCAAATCCGGATTTGTTTAGTAGACAGGAATGTGATGTAGATCCATATACACCCATTGTTTGCTTCGTGTTGTAATTATAATTCAGCTGACAGAATGGGTTTTTCCAGGAATTGAACAAAAGACCTCACGATCAAATATGCTCTAATTACCATGTTAAGTTACCACTTGTCCTAAAGCTTAAACTAACAAACAATACTATTTAAGCTCCAATAGCCCAAAAAATAAAACCATTATTCTTATTATTTTTTTTATAGAATAATTACGTGCTCTAAGACATTGTAATTTCAGGATCCACTATGAACGAGCATAATAAATTTTACACATAATAAATGTTCAATTAATACTGGGATGACAATCGCATATGGACTTAATAGCTAAAGCTATATGTACTATAGTTTTTTTGGTTGCATTGGATCCTACACCACTATATTCATGTCATTTTTTTTTCTCATGGCATGATTTCAGGGTAAGAATGCTAAATAAATTGAAGGAAAATAAGATTTACAAGCGGAATTGCTTACACTATTTTTGGATATTTTGGAAACCTTCATAGGTGTTTACATATATATACATACATATACTAATTCTCTAGTCAGAATATTTGAACAAAAGACCTCTCGATCAAATATGCTCTAATTACCATGTTAAGTTACCACTTGCCCCAAAGCTTAAACTAACAAACAATACTATTTAAGCTCCAATAGCCCAAAAAAAAAAAAAACCATTATTCTTATTTATTTTTTTACAAAATAATTATGTGCTATAAGGCATTGTAATTTCAGGATCCACTATAAACGAGCATCAGAATTGAATTTGATGTTATATTTGTCTTTGATGGAGATTATAGTAGGGAAAAGGAATTCATTAAGGTCAATGGATGAAGCATGTATAGTTATTATGTTGTATGCTATCAATTAGGAAGGAATTAAACACATGATTACGCAAAACAACTATTTTATGTAGTCCCTAAAGTGAAAAATAACTGCACAAATTACTTAAAGAACAAGATGTAACCTCATAGCCCCTGCACTGGAAGGGCAGGCTAGATCCTTATAATCAGTTAAGGTGCTCTTGCTTCTAAATTACAGGCTTCACATGCCCTTCTGTCGAAGGCCATGAAAGCAACTTGGACAAACTTCACAGGGTTTAAAGGCTAGTCAAGCACTTGCAGAATTTTAGTATTCACTTCCTCTCCCAAATAATCAGAACAACAGAAGTTGAAAATGGTCGGGTTTCCTGAACCATTTTCAGAATGCACTATGAAGCTATGAAGAACAGGTGATAGTAACAATAGCATATTACAACTTAACTCTTGAACAAAGAAAAGGGTGTACATATTCAACATATCAAGAGCAGCAACAAATGAACTTCCAATACACTTGAAAGCTATATCGGTTAGATAAATTACCAGCAAAAGCACCGATAATTGCATTCTCAGCATTGCTCAACTTCCTTCGTGCCTGCAGACAAACAAAGTACTCAGTTCTGCTTAATCATATTCATCTAATCTCAAACTTGTATGACACTTGATTTGTGATGCTTTTATAGGTGCAATGTTAGATGCAAACCAAATTCCTCCAAGTAAATGAAGAAAATATATTACTAAAGTTTAGTCTTTGAATATATATGCCACTTATTTCGAAAATCATGCTTACCGCGAGCTTATAACCAAGCAGGAGCTGCTCATAGATGCAAAATTGAATAGCGTCAAAAGGCAAATCTCGTAACAAAAAGGATCCATATCCCTACAGTTTCACAAGCAAAGGTCAAAATAAATGGAAATGAAGTGCTTGTGAACTACAACAACAGAACTGGAATGCATAACAAGGATTCAAACACAAAGAAAAAGTGGATGCTTCTAGTTTGCTGGTATTATCTGTCATGATATGAAATTTTCCAACCCTATTGAAGAGAGGAAGCAAGACCAGAAACAATGCCAACATGTCAAATAAACTTGAAAAAGACAGGAAGCATTAACGTACCGCATAAAGACCTTTAAAGCCCTCCCTACTAACAATAAGCCGGACAGCTTCAGGAGCTGATGCAAAATGCCCAGTCTGCATCCGTTGCTTAATGACCTGGGAAGTATCTACATGAAAGTCGGCTCTGGTACTGAACTAAAGATGGCAAATTACAAAATAAACTTGGATACCTCTGTTGGTACTCGAACAAGAGAAGACGCAGCCCCTCCAACAGCACCTGCAGTCTGAATAATCTCAGAAAACTTTTTATATGACACAAAAGGGCTTGATCCAAAGCAGCTAGTAGTAAAAGTTTCCAATGTCACAATAAAAAAGAGATTCATAATATGATTAAAACAATTTTGACACCAAACTACCAACCCATTTATAAAATTTTTGAGCAGTATATAACACAAATTCATGAATGGGTAATAAAGCTTCCTCGATGGTTTTATTAAATTTCTACAATTACTAACATCAAATAGGCTAATAATCTGATGACAAAGGAAACTTGCATACTTGAACATATATATATATATATATATATATATATACCCTTTGTCTTGATAAAATATCTTATTTTATGAGCATGTGGAGAGGGATACACTGGACCATCCCTTAGAGACATGCTCAGTTTAAGTTTTGCATGCCATTTTGACAGACAGGATTGAGAAAACATCAAGCACAATTAAAGCTTTGCCATTATCGACTAGAGGCATGAAGATTTTGCTTAATAAGTAGATTTACCAGATGAGCTAAAGCACTGAGGTTTTCTGGGAAGGTCTTTAACAATAATTGCTTCAAAGGTTCATATACACCAAGAAATATGGCTGAAGCCCTGCAAAGAACAGAAAAGTTCAGCAGCCGAATACCACCTGATCAAAATTTAGGGAACATATATATTCTTAAGCACCACAAACAAGTGTAAGAGATTGGAGAAAAAAAATACTTTAGTAAACCTATGACTTCAGATAAAATTAAGAGTGATTGCACAAAATTTTATATGATATTCTCTGCTCAGTAGCATCAACTAATCAAGACCCAAAATGGCACATCAACCCATCAAATCAATAATGAGCTAGCAGAAAAAAGAACGATCATATTGGCTCTGCATAGACAATGACAAACAGTGAAGGTGATACGGTATTCTCATGTGTCTGCAAGAGGGATAAATTCACAATAAGTTATTTTTCCCTGTTATCTCATACTAATATCTTGCCATCAACTGCTCTCGTATTATAGATATGTGATGAAAAGACTAGTAAATGTGGTGGTACAACATGCAGAGATAACCACTCCATAAATGTAAAGTAAGCCTCTTGGATGTTAGAGATCAAGAAAGAATGCTATAATCTCATGGTCATAGCAGGTGCTTTCCTTTTGTCCTAAAATTCAGACCCCGATTAAAATTTCAATCCATTAATCTAGTTACGATTTTAAGCAATAAATGAAGCGTGTAGGAAATATGCGACCACCTCTAACTTTTGACACACATGTATGAAACATCTGAGCTCAGATATCAGGTACTTATATCTCTAGAAAATATTTAATTTAAGCCTTTATCAAAGTTATATATCAAATGACCAGTTCACTATTGGCAACAGAATGTAACATCATCATAAGTAAATAATTGGTAGTCACAAAATCATTGCTACTGTAGAAATTCATGGCATATCAGTATTAAGAAAAAAGAAATGAATGTATAATGTGTTGGCTGTTGATGCATCCTTGTTTAATTCTTGCAACTCCAATAAAAAGGCACTAATCAAGTGAATGGCCCAAAAAAAGTACAACACTTCTTCAACTAAGAGCACTTACGGCAAGACACCAACAAGATTTCCAACCAAACCAGAATAGAGACCCTTGATATTAATTTTTCCTCCACCACGAGCTACCTAACATGAGACCAATAGACAGTCGATCACAATTTATTCAAGAATATGATATTATAATGAATTACAACTGCAGTTATACAATGTCATTTATCAATATTAGATCAAATAAGTACAAGACTGTACTGGCCCTAAGCATCTCAGCGTGATAGAAGGAATGAAAGAGGATGACAGCGATGTAATTATCAATTCAGGAATAAGAGGAACTCATTATGAATGATACTGGAGATGACATACACCCTTCCAGAACTTTTTTTTTTTCCTTTCTATTTATTATTATCTTTTTATGAATGCTTACTTAGTGAGACATGATTATAAAACAAATGAACCATTTCAAAGACAAAGCGATAGAAGAGGTTTTTTATTTATTGAATAAAGCATGCTGAATTATAAAACATGAAGCTTAACAACACTCGGTTGACAATAGTTATGCAGCCCATAAATCATAATGGTCAAAACATTCTAATATTCCCTCACCCAGCAACTCCAGCAAATATGATACATCGAAATACTACACCAACATATAACAGCCACTATTTGAAGTATAAAAAGAAAGAATAAAGTAATTAATCATAAAAGAATATGATTTTTTTTTTCCTTCCTTAAATTCAAAGTTAAAAGTTAAATGATCTTGGATAAGTCTAAAGTTTGGTGATAAAAGCAATAAGCAATAGACAAGCAAGATTAATATTTAGAACGATCAATCTACCTGAAGTCTAGTTTTAATAGTGTCAATTGGGTATAAAGCTGCTTCAACAATAACACCAGCAGTACCTCCAGCTATCCCAGAATCTGTAGATTTCATAAACAACAGTTCACTAAATTACATGAATTCCATATATAAATAATGCAGGAGTTTTAAACTAATGACATTTAAATTAAGGAATCGACAATTGACCAAGTTCTTTATTTCCTTTACGGAAGTATATTCCAAATTTTATTCAAACTCAACACAAAAAAACAAACAAACAAACTTCTGACAAGATCAAATGCATTTAACTTCAATAATATTCATACAACGTACCAAATAGAACATGAAGTAAATCAAATGGCTTATCTTCTCCTGCACCAACCGATGCAAAACCCATTTTCGATTCATCTCTAGAACTCCACAAATTGTTCTTCAACACCAACCCATCTATAAAATAAAAAAATTAGTTCAGAAATGGCCAAAAAGACAATGTCACAAAAAGTGCAAGTATTTGATCAAATCAATAAAGATTCAAACCAAAAATGAAGAATCTGATCAAGCTCATCCAATAAGAGAGCCTAGGAAATTTGAATGAGAGAGTTAATTGATACCGGGAGAGTTTGATTTAGAGGTGTTCGGATTGGTGGACGAAGGCGAAGCTGAAGGATCCATCGGAGTCAACAATCAGTTTAGCTGCAAAATTGAGTGAATATATTAAATATATATACATACACACTAAGATCATGAAATTTAAGAAAGAGAATATGAATTAGCGTCTGGGAATGTGTTAGATTGAAAAGATATTACTACGTACATTAACAGCAAAACTTGTCGTTGCTCTCCGTCTCGCTAGAGATACAATTTGAAGTTTGAAAAATGCAGAGAGGGTTTTACATTAAAAGTAACAAAAAATGTTAAAAGTCACCGCTATTTTATTTCGTCACAATCTTGATCCTATGCAGGACTCAAGAGCACCCAACTGACCTGCAATGCAAAACTAATAATTCATTTTGTAACTATTGTTAGTCAGTTTTCTTTGATATCGGTCGAACTCAAGACTATTATGCAGTGTACTGTGTACATAACCAAATGATATATTTAACTCTACAGGAGTCAATTTACTTACAACACAATTTACGTCTGATGAGTCAAAGCTGACAATACCTTGTAGGTATTGGTCTCGTGTGAAATTTTAGCATAAAAAGTTGGCACTAGAAAGGTGTTTTCTCCCGCATCGGTTTTAAGTCAATTTCGCATTAACAATTGGCGCTACAAGGTAAGTTTTCTCCTACACCAGTTGAAGTCACCGTTAAGTCATATGTTTTAGTGTTGGTTTGGTTCCATAGATAGACGCTCATTGCTTGTAATTTCATTAGTTGATTAGGTTCAGGTTATTATTTTTCTTAAGGGAAAGAATATTTAAACTAGATTGAACTCAAAAATTAAGGGAGGCTCTATTGCCATCCATAAAATGTCTTGCTACACCCAATTTCTGAAGACACCAATCATAAAAATTTAAAAGTCAATAATTTTCTCTATATACCTCCCAAAATTTCAAAATAACCCTATTTCCTTTCATATTAACTAATCTCTTTTAATCCATTTTTTTTTTTTTTCCTTTTGTTCTTTAGTTTTTTAATATTCTTGTTTTCTTTAATCTTTCATTTCTCTCATTGAATCTCATCCTAAAAGTTAGTAATGTCTTCCAATGCGATTCTACCATCATAAAAGAAAATATGCATGAATGTAAATATAATAAGATTATATTTAAATCTTTGACTTGAGATGCTTCAAAGAAGCAAAAACATATATTTACCGAATGAGAATCAATTGTATCCGTAAATTCAAAGAAGCAATGCAAATCGGTAGTTGGAGACTTGGAGTGAAGACCGCAGAAGCATGTTTCACTTAGGTTCAAATTCAAAATTCTCGAATTTTTGTACTAACAAGTTTATGGGAAAAATAGAAAGGGTTGGCATGAGTTATTTGTTTAAGTTTATTGGGCTTTTTAAGTTTTAAAATTGATGAGATAATGAACTGGACTAAATCTAAAGATAATTTAGGCTATCTATTAATGGGTTTAATTCACAAACTTTTTATTATTATTATTCTAAACTGCATATGCATAAGGTGGAAGATAATTTGTTTCAGGTGGAAGATTTATTGAAAGAATATGCTTTCCAAACCTATTTTAGGGTTAATTGCATAAACATACCCTCTGTTTATTTACTAAAGCAAATTTTCAAACAAATGTCATGTTCAAACACAAACATCCCAATTGGAATGTGCTTGGGGTATGGAAAGTCAATAATGCCCTTGGATAAAAGGGAGAGGTTATTTTGGTGGATAAATTTCATAGACAACCCTGAATTTAGGTGTAATTGTATAAATTCATTTTTTTTCTAATAATTACATAAATATACACTACCGTCATTTGACTTTTGTTAACTTTAACTTTTAAACACATTTATATCCCGAAATGACTAAACTACCCTTGAAAACTTATTTATCTTTTCTTTTATTATTTAAAAATATTAAAAATATTTACTTAAAAAATTAAAAAAATTGGTACAATTTTTATTTTGTTGCTTTTATTTTCTTTTTCTTTCTATCATTTTTTTTTTTTACATTTTCCATGTCCCCAAACACCAAATTTTCAGATTTCAAAAACCAACTTTATCACCAAAACATTCAATTTCATACTCATCAACCCACAAACAATTTCATTTCATCAACACAACAAACCCACCAACAATTACATTTAATCAACAAAATCAAAACCCACAAAACTCACTAAAGACAATCAAAACTCACTAAACACATCCTTTTTTCTAGTTTTGTGGGTTCTGACTGTGTTAAAAAAATGATAGAAAGAAAGCAACAAAAAAATTGTACCGATTTTTTCAAATTTTTTAAGTAAATATTTTTAATATATTCAAATAATAAAGAAAAGATAAATAAGTTTTCAAGGGTAGTTTAGTCATTTTGGGATACAAATGTGGTTAAAGGTTAAAGTTAACAAAAGTCAACTGACGATAGGGTATATTTATGTAATTATTAGAAAAAATAAATTAATATTATATAATTACACATAAATTCAGGGTTGTTTGTGAAATTTACCTACCAAAATAACCTCTCCCTTTTACCCAAGGGCACTAACTTTCCATACCCCAAGTACATTCCAATTGGGATTTTTGTGTTTAAATAGGGCATTTGTTTGAAAATTTGCTTTATTAGATAAATAGAGGGTATGCTTTTGCAATTAATCCCCTATTATTTTATACAAAATAGAACTCTTGAAGGAATAAGAGTTTTGGGAATTTCCTAATTCCTAGAAATACTCGCTTTTGGAAAACCTATTTTGCACTAGGACTTATTCACTATAAATAGTTTCTTTTATGTTTTCCAAAGTATGAACGGTTTAGAAACTACGATCTTATTCTTCAAAATTCGACTAAAAAGTCACTCTCATTAAAGAGTCAAAAATCTCAATGCCATGATGTTAGATGAATCGACGAGTTCACTACAAGCCTGTGAACAATGCCTTAATCAGAAAGCTAACATTGAGATGGAAGAAGCTTTAAATGCTGTTTTAAATATTTATATATATACAGTCTTTCTATTATCAGTTCGAACAGACAAAAGTTATGTCAGTTCCTTGTATGTGGGCCATTTGATTTAAATACTTTAACTGACAAGTGCATACAGCCAAGTCAAAGTATTTAAATCCAGTGACCCACATGTAAGGAACTGATATAACTTTTGTCAGTTCGAACTGATAATAGAATTTCTGTATATATATATATACAACATTTCTATTATTAGTTCGAACTGATATAAAATATATCAGTTCCTTATATGTGGGCCATTGGATTTAAAAGATGCTTTGACAAGTGCATGCAGTTAAGTCAAAGTATTTAAATTCAATGGCCCATATGCAAGAAACTGATATATCTTTTGTCAGTTCGAACTGACAATAGAAAAACTGTATATATATATATATATATATATATTTTAAAAAAAAATCTAGAAAAATTCTAAGGATAGCGAGAGTTCAAAGGAAAGCTCCCGTAATGAAAAATCTCATTGCATTATTTGCAAGAGAAATAATCGTAAGGCAAAAGAGTGCTACCACAGTGCCAATGATGCAAAATTCCTAATTACTCTCAAAAGGGTTGTTGGCTTCAAAAGAAGAAGAAAATATCGAGATGACAATGAGACAAAATTTGCAAACGAAAACGACGAAGAATATTTACTCTTTTCATGCATAAATGCGGAAGATGATCGAAAAGTATATGATTCTTGGATAATTGATTCAGTAATCAAAGGATTAGAAATCGTGCAATCTTCATAATTAAAGTGTACGTGTCTTCTCAAGTGAAACTCGGAGATGATAATTTTCAAAGAGTTGAAGGAGAATGCATCGTTATTGTCTACAATAAAGATTGTGAGATGTCTCACAATAAAGTTTTCTCTTGACTTGCCACTTGCACAGGCAACAAATCTCATAAGTCATAAGAAATGAACTCGATCATGAAAAAAGTCCAGCACCTGTCCTTTCAAAATCTCATCCAAAATGTCCTTAAAGAAATGAACAATCTTCAAGTGCATGTGACGTTGCTCTATAATTTCATGCTAGTCACAAAAAGAAAACTTGCAGTTGTGAACGAAATAAAGAAATTGCATCTGAAAGATGACATCAAAGAAGCGAAGTGAAGTTGCCAAGTTGAGAATAATTCTACGGGACTTAAAAATTAAATGAAATTACATCCACAACTTGGTGAAAAACACTGACTTTCGTCCTTCTTGATACAATATGCCGAGAAAATTTTGAAGCCATTCAAGGGTGATTCTCTTCTCAAGAAGATCAAGTTGAACATGGTTTAAGGGAGACAGTGTATGAATTAAACCAAACCCAGTTTGAGTAAGAATATAATTTTTAATGTTAATCAAGTTAGATTCCCTAGTCCAAGTTAAATAAAGGTTGTCTGAATCCTAAAAGGATTTAAATGTATTTAGTTCCTCTAAATATACTTGTCAAGCTGAATTTTAACACAACAAGAAGATATTTACAGAAATATCAATCAATTAAAAACCAATTTGGACAAAAAGCCTAATTGTAAATATTTTAGAAAAATATTATTTTCCGTGAAAAATGTCAAAAATAATCTTATAAATTTTTTTTAACCCCATACGAAGTTTTAACTCTTATTAACCATATTGTAAAATTTCTTTTAGTTCATAACCACAAATTACGAAATCTTGACAAAATATGAAATCTTGGAAAAACAAATGTAAAATGTGTTGTTTAGAAATCGAAAACACAATCTGGAATAGAACCTGCAGCAACAGAAGGTGAATAAACCACAACAATCACGTCAGTAATTCAAATCAAAGAAACCGAGGCCCATGTTTCACACGGTGTCCTTAAAACGATTTCACTGTATATGTTAGCAATCGTCTCCCAGGATACAACGGTTCAATAGTGGAAGTGCGAAGCACAAGCCACTCTTAGCGAACTCAAACTTACCAAGTAGACAGAGAAGAGAAGAAGTTTTCGGTTGCTGTAAAACAATATGTTTCTGGGATGATTTTATGAAAAGAATACTAGGGTTTAGGGATTAATTCGAAAATATCTTGGTGAATACGTTTTTGATTTAATAAGGAAATAATTCAATTAGATAATAATCTCCAAAGAAATTTACTTCTAATCAAAAACCGATTTGGACTCTCACGGTCCAATCGGAGCGGCATTCGTGTCCGCAGGTCGTGCCCACACACGAATCGTGCATTTGAAGGTTCGAGGTCTATGATTTGCAACATGAATGTTTCGGTAAATTTCCTTCATTAACGTCTAGGTTTTTTTTTAGATTAACATGTCGTTGGGAAAGGAAAGCCTGGGCAGCGCACGACTGTTGCCTTGTTTGGGCGTGCGCTGCCCAGGCAATGCACCGTCGGTGTCATTTAGGCTCAGTGGCACACGCTTAGGCGACTTCGTCATCGTAGAAGGTGGGAGATGTGAGGAGAGTTGAGAGAGGAGAGTGAGAAGGGAGGGAAGAGAGAAGAGAAAATTTGGAGAGGGTTTTTATATTAGGGTATTTATGCAATTTCTTAAAAATATGGTCAAAAACGAAAGTTTAATGTTTTTAGAGACTATTTTTTTTTTCCTTTATTTTCCCACGTTAGAGCCTTTGATGTTCCAACGATACCATAAAGAAAATTATGTATGATATAACTTTGTATGAGTCAAATATGTTGTATTTTTCATTAGAGCTCTTCTCCTTACAATCCACAAATTATCTATTCAAACTCCAATTTAAATTTTTTTATTAATGACAATTTTAACCTAAATTAAAACTACTAAACAAGACAATTAAAGACACTCAAAACTAATTAAATTATTAAAAAAATCTGTCATAAATTTGTTATTACCATATTAAGCACCCTCTCCTAATTAATCTCTCTCCATTTTCTTTTTTAAAAATAAAAAATCACATTTCCATACTTTTGATCGATATCTGATTAATAGTTAAAGAAAAAAAAAACTTATGAATATTTTAGTTTTTTACTAACAGTAATATTATATATATATATTTATATATATTAAGCTTGAATTGTTTTAACTAGATTCGATTAAACTTAGAATTTCTAAGACTAATAAAGAATTAAAGTTTTCTAGGCAATCACATACTTACAAGATTAACAAAAAACATTTTCATATGTCGATTTTAAAAAAAATTAAAAAAAAGGTACTTTTTTTTTTAGTATATACATACATATGATTCCTACAAATCAAGCTTATTAGTAAGTTTTTTTTTTTTTATTTTTTTTTTTTTTTAATTGTTAGTCTTACTTGAGAAAGAATGGAGATAGGAAATTAGAGATATGTATTGGAGGAGAGAGAGTTTAATATGGTAATTAAAAATTTAATAGAGAGTATTTAATATGTAATAATTAATCTAATGATTTAGGAGAGATAATTTTTTTTTTTTAATAATTTAATTCAAAAAGATAAAAAGGATAATCTTGTAACAAAATGAAGTATTTTTAGAATTTTTAAAAATTTAAATTTTGATAATTGAGTGTTTTTAGAAAAGAAGTGTAAAAGAAAAAATTAGATTGTCAAAAGAAGCTCTCTTTTCATTATAGAGTCTCAATTAAGTATGTATTGTACAAGATATTCTATTCAAGTCTTTAAACTAGAGTTCTAAAACGGAATATTCTATTCAAGTCTTAGCTCTATATTTTTTTCACTTCCACCACACTCTATCTTTATCTCTAAAGCTACGTTTGGTGTGCGGGATTTGATTGGATATGATTAGACTATTTTTATGGGATTAGATTGGACTTGATTGGACTGGACTAAATTATTACTGTGATGTGTTTGGTACAATACTGATTAGACTAAAATAATACTGTCTTTTGTTTGGTATAACGACATAGGATTGGATAAATAATAATTGTCTTTTGTGAGAGATTAGTATAAAAGTATATTAAATTAATTTTTAAATAAATAAAATCATTTAAAATCAATTCAAAGAAAAGAAAAAAAAATTATTTTAAATTAAATTTAGTTAAATTATTTATTTATTTATTTTAAATTTCAATTTCCTTAATTCCTCAATTGATTTATTCTTTATTCCATTTCTTCTTCATTTGTTTTTGTTTCCTACTCTTAGTATTTAAACAATATTAGTTTCATATGTATGAAACTAGTGTATTTGTAAAACAATGCTCGTTTCATATGTATGAACCTAGTACATTTGTATGAATAAAGCAATAAATATGACAAAAATTACATTAAATTCATTTTTAAATCAATTTTATTCAAAGATAAATAAAATTATTTTAAATTAAATTTGGTTAAAAAATTATTTAATTTTTTTAAAATTAAATTATTTACAATTAATTTGGAATAAAATAACATTTAGTATTTTTTAATTGATATTAAAAAATATTTTTAAATGTTAGAATAAAATATTAAATAATTATTTTTAAATGGATTAAATAAATTTAATATAAAATATAAATAATTTAATTAAAAAAAAAAAATATAACAAAAGTTGGGATAAAATATTGTCCTAGCCTTTGATTTAGTCCCACCAGAATGAGACTATTTATCTACATGGAAATCCAATCCCAAGTAGACAACAAAAGTGGGATTGGACTGAGATTAGTCCAATCCTACGTAACAAACACACCCTAAATGAAAACTTATTAAATAAAAATATTATTAATAAATATTTAATATTAGTCTGATTTTAACGATTTAGATTAAACATTTCTAATGATATAATTTTGATGCTAATAAGATTTATAAATTTAAACTGATTATATTTATTTGAATTTAATAAATAAAAAAAGTAATAGAGATGTAAATGTCAAATATTTATTTATAATTATAAACATAATGGTAAAAGTAGAATATAAATTATTAAAAATAAATTTAGAATTTCAATTTAGTACAGTCTTTCTATTATTAGTTCGAACTAACAAAAGTTATATTAGTTCCTTATATGTGGGCCATTGGATTTAAATACTTTGACTGACAAGTGCATACAGCCAAGTCAAGTCAAAGTATTTAAATCCAGTGGCCCACATATAAAGAACTGATATAACTTTTGTCAGTTCGAACTGATAATAGAATTTCTACAATTTAGTATTCTATATTTTGAGTTTAAAAGATAAAACTCAGAATAAAAAAAGTATATATATATATATATATATATAAATATATAAATTGTTACTAATAAAGTCATCTTAAAGAAATCAGGAAAAATAAGGAAGCCATCGCATCAGAGATTCCAAATTATATTTGAATTATTACAATATGCGTATCGTATCCTATTGTTTTAAGGGTATGGCTAAATTTTTGGAAGATTAAATCCCAATAACGTTATTGAAATTTTGTTACAAGATTCTTCCAAAACTTGGTTGACATGTGACAACCAAACACTTTAAAAAGATGAGTAACTGGTTATAACAAGTTAACAAGTTAACAAGTTACTTTCAAATTATTTTATGGGATAATTACCCCGGTGGCCATCGAATTGATGACATACTATCAAAATGGCTACTAGATTGTAAAGTTGTTCCAAAATGACCATTTTTTTGGTGAACTTTATGACACTAATGGTCATTCCAACCAATTCCTTCCCATATAATTCCATTCAATTCCATCCAATTACATTCAATGAGTGGCATTTTGGTAAATAAGGGGATGCCATTAATTTATTTTAGATATTTTTTGGAAATCAATTTTTTCAATGAGTGACATTTTGGTAAATAAATGGATAACATTAATTTATTTTAGAAGTTTTTTGGAAATCAATTTTTTCTTTTTTTGAAAAGAGTAATTATTTAGTGTATGTGTGTGTGTGTGTATATATATATATATACATATACATTTACACATACTAATATAATTATTCTTTTCAAAAAAACAAAAGAAATGGTTTAAATCAATACACGTATCTCTTCTTTGTTTTTTTAGATTTTTTAGATTTTGTAGTCTTAATCTTCTTAAAAAGATATATATATATATATATATATATATTATATGTGTGTGTGGTGTGTGGAACGAAAAATGTCAATGAGAGAGAGAGTTAGTGGGAGAAGCTCTAAAATTTTAGGCCATGGTGAGAGCAAGAAAGCTGAATATTTTGGCCATGGTGGGGAGAAAGATTTTAGGGATAGTTTACACTCCATCTTTGTTGATAACATTAATCCTTGTGTGGATTCAAGTTGTTTATGGGGCATCTTCAAATCTTTTGGGAGGGTTAGGGATGTGTTTTTTCTTCTAAAAACAGTTCTAGAAGAAAGAGATTTGCTTTCATTCGGTTTGAAACACTTGAGGAAGCAAACAAGGTAGTGAGATCAACTAACGGAATGTTCGTTTACAGCTTGCCTATTAGCTCAAAGGTAGCATCGTATGGGTGGATTAAAAGGCGAACTAGTGTTGTTCATTATGAAGGAAGTCGGGTCTCGATCCTTTTTGAAGGTGGCGAAAGTTGGCCATAATAGGGAGTCAGCAGAAGAAAAGAGGGAGGATAAGTCAGAAGAAGGTAGTAATAGGGAGAATAAGGTGATTTCAATGGCCTGGAGTAGAAAGTTTAATGACTGTGGGTGGCTCTCCAAATGCATGATGGGTATATTTGAAACAAATTACAGGGTGTATACAACTATCTAGAGGGGGGGAAGTCAAGTTTATGAAAATGCTCCTAACTAGTCAGTTCAAAACAACAAGTGTAATATGGTGCGTAAATAGAAATAACACTTGATGTATATGTGGAAACCCTCAACAGGGAAAAATCACGAGCTAGTAAGTGTGCCACACTCAAACCTCGAATCTACTAATGATAATGAAGATTACAACCTAATCTCGGTATGTAACTCACTACCACTACCTACTCCCAGTATGAGTGAACCTAGTCTAATTGCTTATGTGAACATCTAATCCGGTGGCGACCTAATCCCGGTCATCACACAAGACTTACAATTGCTTGTGACAAAAGGCAATCTAATCTCGGAAGTCACACAAGTCTTACTTCTCAATGAAGAGATAAAAAAAAATGCCTATATGAATATATGATGATATTCAAGGAACAAATAGAGCTAGGTAACCCTATATGCTTATCTAGGATGATAATATGACAATTAATACAATCCTAGATATTAAGAGCTAAATGACATGTCATAAAGCTTAACTAAACATAGATTAGGCAATCCTATGTAGCTATCATAGGGGTGGGCACGGTTCGGTTCGGTTTTGGCCAAAACCATATTGAACCGTTATATTTTCGGTTTTTGAAAACTTGAATTGGTTTAAATCGTATTGGACCATGAAACCGAATTGAACCGAACACCTTTATCTCGGTTCGGTTCAATTCAGTTTTGGGCCTATTGGGCCTATTGGGCTTTGAGGTTTTTTTAAATATATTTTTCATTTTTTGTATCTTTTAACAACTATTTTGTATTTGGACCTTTGGACAATTGATTTTGGGCTTCTTTTTTATTAACAATCCCTTATTCCCTTACATTCAAAACACATCATCAAATTTAATCCAAATCAATCACCATTATATATATATATATATATATATATATATATATATACCTACTGTACTGCACCTGCTCAATAGCTACCACCATTCTATCAAATTCAGTCCATAGATGATATAACTTCAATTACACAATGATAGAAATCGAAAATGCAGTCCAAAATACAGTCCAAATGGCAAAATGCAATCTAAAATAAAATAAGATCACACCTAAAAAATCCAACATACAATTCAATCCATAATAAAATTAAACTTCAATCATGTCTTTCTTCCACTTCAAATCTTCACCTACAAAAGGAAAATAAATTAACTAATAGAAACAAAACACATAATTATAAATAGAGAAAATATAAAACTAAACAAGCAAATACCAAATTAAATATTTCAATCAATCAAACAAATTGTAGATTCAAACATCTCTCTTATTATGCTAACCTGTTCATGATTTCAGAACATCATCAAGCATTTCCCTATTACATGTGGACTACAATCTTTTAACAAATCACTAATCCAAACAAGAGATGACCATGTACAAATACTGAATCTGAGCAAAACACACCAAGCACCCAAAAATCTTAACAAACAAGCATAGAATGATAAGTCCTAATAAATTCATTTATTGTTAAGGGTAATCAACAAACAAATAATATTGGCAGATATTCTTCAGTGTTTAAATGGCCTATAGAATAAAGACAACCAGAACTATCCAGCACAATATTCTCCAGATTACATAAAAGATGAACAATAAAAGTAACAAAAATACTTATACCAGAACTAAAATCAATATCAAAAAGAATATCCTCAATACAATAAAGCAAACAAAATCAATAAAGAAGTATAAATCAGCTTCCATGTCTTACAACACAAATTAGAAACAAATATCATTTCAATTTTGAAATTAGAAAACTTACAACACAAAATCACTTGGTATATGACAAAGAACGATCCAAGCATAAAAATCATGACAGTATAACATGATTAATATCAGTGATGCAGATCCATCAAATATTCAAATTAAACATATTAAAAATAAAATAAAATACCTTAAACACCCATAAAATAAAGAAACATCAAACACCCATAAACTGATAAACACCCATAAGCAAAATAGAATAGCATGAAGAAGAAGAAGAAAATACCTTGACGTTGTGCAGCGGAGCTACGGAAGAGAGACATCAAACGTGTGCAGCGGAGCCAGGGAAAAGAGCCGGCCGGAGACGTTGTGAGAGAATAGAGATGATGCAGGGGAAGAGAGATGGAGCAGGTATGAGAGAAAACAGAGAGAGATGACCTGCGGCAGAACAACAGAGATAGGGTAAAGTAAAATTAGGTTTTTTTTTTTTTTTTGTATATATATATTTTTTTATATTTAAAGGTCGGTTCGTCGGTTCGGTTCGGTTTTGAAAGGTCCAAAACCAAAATCGACCCATATTCAATGTGGTTCATTCGGTTCGAACCGAATTGAACCGAATTGACAAGGTGAACCTAACCAAACACCTTATTTCGACTCGGTTCGGGTCGATTCGGTTCGGTTCCATGAACCGTGCCCACCCCTAGCTATCACAATACAACTCTCAAACAATCAATACACTAATCTCAATCTTGTCTTAAAGATATCTTCTAACGACATACAAGTGATAAATGAGATTGCTTGTTAAGAAATACACAAAATATGTAAGATATTAGTGAAAAACTTACCAAGCAAAGTGTGTTGAAAAACCCATGCAAAGATGACACTTAGATGATCAAGGATGATGCTAGATAATGATTGATGCTCATGGATAAGTGTTTGAGTAATCAAAGATGAAATCTTGAATAAAAATATCTCTTTGAAAATGCTCTCAATTAAAAATAATTTTTGAGTCATTAGATTGACCTAAGAACAAAGAGGCATATTTATAGGAGGTCAAAATGAAGCTATGTCATTTTGGACAAAATTAGTTGTCGCCATTTGTCTCAGGACAACATCATATTTTTCTTCTTTATCGCCATTTGTCTCAAGGCGACATCATAGCGACGCAAATGGCGACGCCTGACGCAACACAAAAAATCTTCTTTGTCGCCATTTGTTCTCAGGGCGACACTTCATGGCGACATCATACTTGATTGAATTTCAGGAATAATCTTTTTGTCGCCATGGCGACACCATCAAAGGGTGACACCAACAAAAGGCGACAATGCCCTGTTTCCACTTTGTGCATAATGTGCAAGTGTGCAAAGTGGTGAAACCAAAGGAGAAGCCAAGGGCATTCTCCGAAGGCAATCTTCACAATAAACCAAGCACACCATCGTGTAAGTGCAGACGTTTCCGAACTATATTCGAGAAACGAATTACAAGACACACTAACACACAACAATGTACAACAAGGAAGAACAAGTGTGTAATGTGACATTTGAAGGCATCCTAATGCCTAACATGTCATGTCATTTCAATGAACAAGATGCAATCAATTAAACATGCATGAAGAGATATTCAATAACATGTATGCACACATATAAAAACACACAACATACAAGTATTAGAAATGCATGAGTTGTGAGTGTGTGCAACTAGATCTCTTCAAAGCACATAAGCACTAGAATATACCTTTGATGTTTCTTCTCTTGAGGACTTGAAAGGGTCTTTGAGCTTGATCCTCAATCACCTAAACTACCCTTACAATCAAACCCCAACATGTGGTTTATTCACGAAATAAGCTAATCAATAAATGGGAACCTTACAATATTGAAGGAATTTTCAAGTGTCTCAAATGTAAACCACCGATTGAGCAGTAGGGGTTACACATTTTCAGTTGCATATATGGGAGATAAAAGTGTTATATGGAGCTTCGATCTGAAAGTGATAAAGATGGCTTCATGAACAATTGTTTTTTCTGGGATGATTGTTTCTTGTCCATGGAGAAATGTTCTGAGAAATTCTGCCCTCAAGCAAGGTTAGTATGGATCATTATTTCTAGTATTTCTTTACAGTGTTGAAATTCTTCTTTCTTCAAGAAGGTGGGCTGGTTGCTTGGTAAACCTCTTCTTATTGATGAGGAAACCGAGCAAAGAAAAAGACTAGATAGAGGAAGGTTGTTGTTATTGACTACAAATGACAACTTGTGTTCTTGTAAGATTAAGGTTGATGATGGAGGGGATTCATTTGTGGTTAAGGTGGATGAGGAGGAGATTCCGGTTGATTCTTCATGGTTGGATCAGGTTTTGGGCTTGAGGAAAGGGATTGTTCAGGCGAGAGAGAGTCTCAGGCTTACTCACCGGCGGATAGTTTGAGTTTTTTGCAAGTTCCGGACAAAGTTGACTCTTTTCCTATGAAGGTGGTTTGCAATTTTTCTTCTTTGGACTCTGATGTTAATGACATAAATTTAGAGGTTGGGAAGGTTGGTGCTTAGGTCCCTAAGAAGACAGCAGGTTAGATAATCAATAAGAAAGAAATAAGAGCCTGCCTATTGTAGGAAATGAGGGTCAAGATCGCTTTTCCAAGCTAAACATGGACTGTAAAGTTGGAAAGTTGTATTTTTCTAATAAAGGTGAAGGTAGCTGGCACCTAGTCAACAAAAAGAAGTGTAAAATTGTCCTTTATGGTCCGGCCAAGTTGTCTGAAGAGAAAAGAAAAGGTTGGAGCCAATGTCAATCTAGGTCTACTTCGAAGCTGATAGAGAATTAGAGGGAGTTGTTTTCTAATTCTCATGTTTTGAAGGCTAGAAGCGTTATATGTCATTGTGATGATGGGCTAGTTTCTTGCAATCTTTCTAGGCAAAATAATGGGAGGGGTTTGGGCTCTTGGACCCATCTTTTTATGCAAATATTTATAGGATTTTGGGCCAAGGTGAAGCTTTAGATAAGGATGGGAATCTAAGCCTATCTAACGACAATGGTGTGAAGGATTCTAAGGGTGGGGGTGTTGGGCTCAACATTTCTCAATCAGATAATAAAAAAATGGGCGGAGATTTTGAGAGCAATTTGGGGCATACCAGGTCTGATGGTCAAAGCCCATCTAATGTCAAGGGAGTGAAAGATTTTGGGTGTAGGTGTAAGGCCCAACTTTGCTCAATCTGATAATACAGAGTGGACTGTCATTTTGATATCAATTGGGGGACCAAGTCTGGTGAGAGCTTTATGGTGAAGTAGCCAAATGAGAATTTCAAGTATCAGCCTTCCCCATCAGATTTAATATATGTTACTATCAAATGGGAAAGCAATGATGAAGCTCTCAAGTTTTCAAAAAAGAGGAATGTTATGGATTTTTATCTTGGTGCGAAGGGCCACAGTATGAGGACAAAGAGTTCAAAGTTTAAATTGTCGTGGATCCTTGAGGAGGAGATTTCTAAGGTCATAGACATGAGCACAACCTTGGGTTTTGATTTCAATGATAAGGAAGTTCAGATGGTCGATGCTATTGAGAATGCGTTTTTGAAGTTAAAAGGTGATAGACTAAAAATGGTGAAGAATTAGTGTTGTTTTCTTTCGGTTTTGTTTCTTGGTTTGTTTGGTTTTCGTTTAGCAGCCCTTTGCCTTTTGTAGGCCTCGGTCTGGGCCCTGCTTGCTTTTTGTTCGGAATGGTTAGGTTTTTTGTTTTTTGTTTTGGGCATGCTTGGATGTTGTTTTCTCTTGTTGCTTTTGTAGTGGGTTGTTGTGGTTCGTGGGTCTGTTTTGCGGGTTGTTTGGTTTTTCTTGTGTTGGGTTGTTTGTTTTGTGGGCTTAGGGTGTGTTTCTTTTGAGATATATATATATATATATATATATATATATATTTGAGATGTGTTATACATATATACACACTAAATATAATTATTCGTTTCAAAAACAAAAGAAAAAATTGATTTCCAAAAAAAAATTCTAAAATAAATTAATGTCATCCCCTTATTTACCAAAATGCCACTCATTGGATGGAATTAGATGGAATGACCATTTTGGCCATTAGTGTCACAAAGTTCGTCAAAAATGGCCATTTTGGAACAACTTTCCAATCCAGTAACCATTTTGATAGTGTGTCATCAATTCGATGACCACTGGGGTAATTATCCCTTATTTTATTATAAAAATGTAATAATCTAATTTAATTTAATTTAAATAATTGTGTTGAATAATTTTAAATGATATTTAGATAAGGATTATACATATCCCCACGATAATCTTCTATGATTTAAATAAATATATGATATTTTTTATTATTTGAATTTGTATTTAATTTAATTAAACATTTATAATATAACAGATTTAAAACAGTCAATTTTTTTTAATTTTAAACTATTATTATTTTTAACAAATAATAATATATATTGTTTAATTTTTAAACTATTTTTGATGTATTATATTTTGAAATTAATATTTATTTGAGTTAATTATATAAAATATTTGTAACATAATAATTTTTGAATTAAAATTTCATTTTAAATACTTATAATTATTTTTATTGTTTTTTTATATGATAAACTATGTGTAACATAATGTTTGTACAATCTAACAAATTTTGGATAAAAATTTGTTATTTAGATGTGTGTGGTAATTAAAAAAATAAGAATCAAATTTGTAACAAATTTTAAGTGATATATAACAATAAAGTCGTAGCTCGTAACAACTTTACTATATCATGTAACACTCGGTTTATATGGGTAACAAAATTATATGTTTTGTAAAAGTTTCACGTAAGAAGTTGTAGTTAAAATGTTTGTAGTAACAATTTCATGTTGATTTGATGTGTAATGAAAAAGTTGTAAGTTGTAACAACGTTGTCATATCATATAACAACTCATTTTATATGGGTAACTGAATATCTGTACTATGTAATAAGTTTTACATAAAAAAAAAATGGGAAAAGTTCATTTCTAACCGTTTGAAACTAATTGTTTATAACCTACTTTCAAATTTTTATTGTTTATAACCTTTTTTTACATAATTACTATAATGCCCCTATATAAAAGCAGCCATTTAAAATAAATAAATAAATAAACCTCACTCTCTGGTACTTAGTCAAATTCACTGAATCACTGACATAGCCAAATTAGCTCCATCAATGATTTCTTCTTAACACCATCATAACAAATCAGTTAAAAAAATTACTTTGACAAGCCTCTCTTATTGACAACACAATGATATCCTTGAACTCCTCCTAAATTCTGATTAATAACACTCAAAGCTCTTCTTCCATGCCCAAATTTCCTGCAACCCATTTCTTGTCCTCTTTTCAATCCAAAAATAAAAATAAAAAAATAGAACCCATGTCAGATCCTGGATTCTAATCAGCTATTTCAAGTTTGAATCTGTAAACAAACTCAACTCATACAAAAGTTCAATTGCTTTACCTTGAAAATTGGTGGGTTTGGTGATATCAGGATTGTTCTCATCAGACATCACAACCATTCTGTTCATTGTATTTTTCCAGGAAAACAATCACAATCACAATCACCCAAAAAAATAAATCCAAATCCAAATCCAACCAACCCACCCTTCAATGAACTATTAAAACAAACCCCCCCCCCCCCCCCACCCCCCCCCCCCCCCCAATAAAAAATCTAAACTAACAACATTTAAAGAAGAAAAAATACAGACAGAGAAATAAAAGGGTGTGTTATTTGTAAAAGAGAGAGTGAGAGTGAGAGAGAGAAAGACATGAAGAAATCGGTGATGGAGGAAAGAGGAGGAAGTGTAAGAGAAAGAAGGAAAGCATAATACATATCTCGTGGAAGAGAAGAAGAACAAAGGAAAAAATAAATTTTTTTTAAAAATTATGTTAGTGGAGGTACTTCTGTAATTTTAGTTAGGGATCGAAAGAATTTATTACAAAATGGTTCTAAACAATTGAAATATGAAACAAGGCTAAAAACAATTTCCCTATATCTATTTGGTTATATTTGGCAATTTTCTCTAAAAAAATTAGGTAAGATGTATGTATAACGATTTAATATTATAACAAATCTGACATGATGTGTAACAATAAAGTTGTAGGTTGTAACAACTTTGACGTAACATGTAACAACTTGATTTATATGGATAACAAAATATATGTGTTTTGTAACAAGTTTCACGTAGAAAGTTGTAGTTAAATGTTTGTGGTAACAATTTCACGTTGGTTTGATGTGTAACAAAAAGTTGTAAGTTGTAAGTTGTAACAATGTTGTCGTATCATGTAACAACTCATTTTATATGGGTAACAAAATATCCGTACTATGTAAAAGTTTTACATTGAAAAAATTTAAGTAAGATGTATGTGATAATGATTTAATGTTGTATATGGTAACAATTTCACGTTGGTTTGATGTGTAACGAAAAAGTTGTAAGTTGTAAGTTGTAAGTTGTTGTAACAATGTTGTCATATTATGTAACAACTCATTTTATATGGGTAATAAAATATCTGTACTATGTAATAAGTTTTATATAAAAAAATTAGGTAAGATGTATGTGGTAATAATTTAATGTTGTAACAAATTTGACATGATGTGTAACAATAAAGTTGTAGGTTGTAACAACTTTGACGTAGCATGTAATAACTCGATTTATATAGGTAACAAATATATGTGTTTTGTAACAAGTTTCACGTAGAAAGTTGTAGTTAAAATGTTTGTGGTAACAATTTCATGTTAGTTTGATGTGTAACGAAAAAGCTGTAAGCTGTAACAACGTTGACTTTAAAAAACTATCACATGAAAATTCATTATAAATTTAGAACTCATATCTTGAAACAAAAATGGACAAAGTACCTTTTTTTAAGCCACATTGAAATTCCTTTAAGCAATATAGTATAATATACCTAGGGGGGGGGGGGGGGGGGGGGGGGGGGGGGGTGGGGGGGGGGGGGGGGGGGGTGGGGGGGGGGGGGGTGTGGGGGGGGGGGGGGGGTGTGTCGGGGGTAATAGGTATATGCCCAAATTCTTCCAATATACAAAAAATATGCGGAATATAACAATTAAAAGCACACTGATGAATCTTAACAATTGAATTGATTTAACCAACACATGTGAAAATCAATATATAAGTAATGCAATCAATACAAAACATATGGAAGATAAAGAAACATAAAAACGAAACTTGACACAAGTATTTTTACGTGGTAAAACCTCAAAGAGGAAACATCCACGGGTTGATACCACAACCACCGGCAAAGCAATCTACTATATGAAAAGGACTTACACACTCAAGCTATCAACACATGATATCCGCTCAAGCTATCACCTCCTAATCTACCCTCGGGCAAGTAAACTACCAAGCCTACTTCCTATCCGAGATGTCCTACACCTCTAGAAAGCAACTTCCTATCCAAGATGCTCACGTCTCTAGGAAGATTTCTTGCTTGACTATCTGAGTCCTCCTGACTCTAATCAAGACTTCTTGCTTGGCTATTCGGAACACTTTCCTAGCCAAGACTTCTTGCTTAAGACAAAGCTTCACTCACTTTGCAAAACTTCACCTATTACAAGGCAATGATCTAGGTGATGCAAATGATGCAAACACAATCAAATAAAGCAAGATGATCAATCAAGCTCTATGAATATGCTTACTGATAATCTAGAATATGCTTTCAACAAACAATCACAAATGTATCTAGAATCAAAGCATGTGAATCAATAAGAACAAGATATGAATATTCAATATATCACACAAAATCTTAGTTCTTAGATAATGAAATTAAACCTAGAAAATAACATAATGCACATCATATACAACATTTCTAGAATCAATTTCAAGATAGGTCAAGTTTAGCAATATGTTCAATTGAAATCAAATGGTTAAAACTCAACAATCAATAGATCAACCACCCCTAGAATATGATCTAAACAACATTCTAAACACATATCATCTATCAATTAGAAGAAAAAGAGATGATCAAAAGATGAAGTGAGAAGAAGAAGTTTCACATACAAAAGTTGAGTCTCGTACTGAAATTAGATCACTGGGAAAAATGAAGAACTCAAATGGCTCTAAAAATGTTTGAGGTTTGTAGCTCTCTTCAAGACCAACAATTTTGGTTTTGAATCATCATCAATTCGGAGTTGAAATGAGAGAGATATGATCAAAATAAGAAATCAAAAATTGTAAAGAAGTCTGTACGGGATTTCGAATATAAATGGAGGGAAAAGAGATGGAGAAAAGAGAGGAAGACGTGAGCCAATCAGAGGCTGCCACGTCAGCACCCTGTGTGGGGCACATGGGCCACACGGGACCAGAGGGGTGCTCTGGCCGTGGGTCCCACAGCCTCCACATGTGGTGGCCAATGCATGGCCTTTGGCCATGCTTGCCTCTCGCGCGCTCCCTCACATTCTTCAGCCGTATCTTGGGCATCCGAACTCTGATTTTGAATTATTTTTGGATTACGAACTGTGACTCCCTCATGCACGACTATGACTACAAAAATTTGAAAAATGGTTGAGAATCATCTTGGAAAATGACGATGAAGTCAACTCAACGAATGAGAATGCAAAGTAGCCTAGCTAAGTCGTTTGGACTCGAAACCTTATGAATGAGTAACCAAAACGACTGGGACTCAATAAGGAATCAAATAAGAACATATTCAAGTCCAAAATATAAAACACACAAACAAATAAACATAAATTAACACAAGCATGCCATATCAAAGAGATAGTCACAAAGCATGCAATTCTACAATGTTTGTCTATAAGAGACCAATGCATGTGCATGCTCAAAAGTGTGTGAATGTGTTATACCAAATGTTTGAACTATGATGCAGGGACACACATGTATGAATTGTGTGTGTGTGCGCTTACGCCTTGCAAGAGGAAGAAGAATCTAGATACCTTAGCATCCGAGTATGCGATGTTCCTCTTGAAGACGATATTTGCAAGATACGTTGCTTTTAACCTTTGAAGCTTCTTCTCCAAGAAACACCTAAGCAACTAATCAATACAAATAAAGAGTGTTTTGCAATGGAATCAAGCCAACACAAATCTAAGATCTTACACACATGTAGTGAGAGAAAAATAATGAATATTCTCCAATAAATCTGTGAGCAAACACAACCTTCATGACTCTCTTTAGGATTCTAAAGTAGGGTGAAGATGCAAATTTGGCATGGGTTCCTTTAGAATAATAATAATAAAAAAAAGATGAAGATGAAAGAATTGTGAAGACAATCTGGTTTAGGGTTCCATTAATTTGATGGTTTTCTTTTTTATTATCTTTTTCATAATGTTAAAATCAGATATATACATTTTTAAAAAAAATAAAAAATCCTTTTTCTTTCTTTTTTTAAGTAATTTAAATCCTTTTTTTTTAAATATTTAAATCCTTTATCACTGGATATAATTTTTTATCTCTTACTATTATTAATTATTTGAAAAAAAAAAAAAACCGGTTGAAAAGGTTTTAAGTTTTTACTGTAATAAAATAAATTAATTTTAAATTTTAATAACATCCATTAAATTTGCTTTTGTCCAATCCAATGGTAGTTATTAAGTCTAATAACGTTATTGGACCAGTAAGGTTGTATGACCCTGTTTCAATGGAATGCTTTCAAATCAAAACAAACGGCTTCTCCCAAGAGTTGTTTCGGATCATTGCCCTATCCTCATCCAACTTGATAGTAGGCATATCCCTAAGAATGGTCCCAAGCCTTTTCGGTTTTGAGCCATGTGGCTGCAGCATAATAATTTTGACGAAGTGATTCACAACTACTGGAAGACTCATAGGCTTAGTGTTGGTGATAAATTACATGACTTGGCTGTTTTACTTAGTGTGTGGAACAAGGAGGAATTCGGCAACATTTTCCATAATAAACGTTGGATTCGTGCTAGAATTCAGGGGATCCAACGTTGCCTAAGTAATAGATATGTGCAACATCTAGCTAATCTTGAAGAGAAGCTTGTGAAAGATTACAATGACATTCTAGATCAAGAAGAAGTTTTTGGCAACAAAAGTCTAGGAACTGTTGGCTGAAAAATGGAGATAGAAATACTAAATTTTTTCACCTATCTACTGTGGTTAGAAGGAGAAGAAACAAACTTGAGGAGCTCAAGAAAGAGGATGGGAGTTGGATTGAAGATGTTGAAGAGATGAAACAAGTTACTGTCCATTACTTTATGAATTTGTTTCAATATAAACAAAGTGAGGAGAATTACTCTAAGATGCCAGCTATGTTTCCTCCTTTGGATGATCACAGTGTGAAGGTTTTGAATGCTAGAGTGTGAGAGCAGGAAATTAAACATTCTCTCTTTAACATTGGTGGTTTAAAGGCTCCAGGGCCGGATGGATTTCCCGCTGTCTTTTTCCAAAAGTATTGGAACATTTACAAAGAAGAGTTGTTAAGTTTGGTAACCGGCTGCTTCATGGAAGGTTGTGTGCCCGAGCACATTAACCAAACTTTAATTTCTCTCATTCCTAAGGTTCCGAATGCCTCTAGTATGTCTCAACTTAGGCCTATAAGTTTGTGTAATACTTCCTACAAAGTGATTAGTAAGATAATTGTCCAAAGATTGAGACACCTCTTGCCAAAGCTCATTAGCCCTAACCAAGTGGCATTTGTTCCGGGAAGACAAATCCAAGACAACATCATTGTTGCCCAAGAAGTGCTACATAAGTTCAAAAAGGAGAGGAAAAAGGGGTTTTATTGCTTGGAAGATCGATCTTGCCAAAGCATATGATAGGATCCAATGGGGGTTTATTAGAGAAGTGTTAAATGAAGTTGGTATTACAGGAAACATTAGCAAGCTGATTATGAGCTGTGTTTCTAGTGTCCAGTTTAAAGTGATTGTGAATGGTGAAACTTCTAGCAATTTCCAACCTAAGAGTGGTATAAGACAAGGTGATCCGTTATCACCGTACCTCTTCTTGTTATGCATGGAGAAGTTGTCGCATATCATTATGAAGAAGTTGGATGAGGGCTACTGGAAACCTGTTAAGATTTCCAGGACTGGTCCTGCGATATCCTATTTATTCTTCACCGATGATCTCATCTTGTTTGGCCAAGCCTCCGTTCAACAAGCTAAAGTTATGAAGGATTGCTTGGATATTTTTGTGAGCTGTCTGGTCAGCAGGTCAGCTTCAATAAATCCAGAATTTTGTGTTCTAATAATGTCAGCAATGAGTTTGCTAAGGAGCTTGCTGATATTTGTGGTTCTCCCGTTACCAAAAACCTTGGTAAATACCTTGGCATCCCTCTTATACATGGTAGAATTACTAAGGACACTTATAAGGAGATTTTTGAGAAAACTAAAAGTAGATTGGCCTCTTGGAAGAGCTCCACTCTTTCCCTTGCTGGAAGATGCACGCTTATTAAAGCCGTGTCCTCAGCCATACCTATTTATGCTATGCAATCAGTGAAGCTCCCAACGGAGGTGTGTTCCCAAATTGACAAACTTAACAGAAACTTCCTATGGGGTCACACAGAGAGAGTAAAAAGGTGCACCTCATTAAGTGGGATATAGTGTGCCTTCCAACTTGTAAAGGGGGGCTAGGTATTAAGAAAACCAAGATGATGAACCAAGCTCTTCTAGCAAAAGTTGGGTGGCGGCTACATATGAATGAAAATGGGTTGTGGGGTAATATGCTCAAGCATAAATATTTGAAAGAGGAGAATATTGTTAAGTCTGGCAATAATAAAATCAGTGACTGTTTGAGCACTTGGAGAGGTATAGTTTATGGTGCCAAGATTGTGCGTGATAGTGTGAAATGGAGAATTGGGGATGGCTGTAATGCTGACTTCTGGAATGATGTCTGGGTTCCTAACGTTGGCAAGCTTTTGACTCACGCGTTAATTCCTCTCTCTTCCACACAAGTTGCTGAGAAGGTTGGTGATTATATGTCCAATGATGAGTGGGATATTCAGAAATTGAGTATGGTGCTTCCCTGGCATGTTATCCACAGAATTGTTAGCATCCATATTGGAGGTTCTCAAAGTGAAGCTGACAGAGTCATTTGGGGCTTAACTAATAATGGTGAGTTCTCAGTTAAAAGTGCATATGATAGTCTCTTTGGGAATGATGAGGTGCTTGATTGGAAGTGGAGATTCATATGGAAGCTTGGTATGCCTCTTAAGGTTTAGAAATTTCTCTGGATTTTATTGCATGGTAAGCTCCTCACTAATGAGCATCGTGCGGAGAGAGGCATTACCATGGATACCACCTGTTCTAATCGCAAGGAGGGATGTGAAAATCTCAACCATGTCTTTAGGAAGTGCTCGGCCTCTTTGAAAGTTTGGGAGGATATGTGTAAGGGAATTACTAAATCTGACTGTTTTAACCTGGCCTGGAGTGATTGGTTGCAGCAGAATTTGAGATGTAACAAGATGATTATGGGTAGATTTCCTGCGTATCTTCTCTGTGACCTTATGGTATATTTGGAAATGGAGATGCAAATGTGTGTTTGATTTGAAGTTTAAAATGCCTAAGTATGGTGGGAAGATCATTTTTCAAGTAATTGAAGATTGGCTAAAAGCTAATGAGGATAGTAGTATTAAGAGTGAGATGAAGTCCTGTATGATAGCTTGGTCTCCTCCTGAGATTGATGGCATCAAGCTTAATGTTGATGGAAGTCTGAACCATGACTTGGGTACCATATCTGCTGGAGGGGTGGCCCGTAATTATTTAAAGAAGTGGGTTGGAGGGTTTGCTTTGAACATGGGAGCTAGTAGCATAATTGAGGCTGAGCTTTGGGGCATTTTTGAAGGCTTGAAATTCTTGTGGAATGGTGGGTTCAAGAATGTTGTTGCTGAAATTGACTCACAAACTGCGATTTGTTTGCTAACTATTGATACGCCTATAAATCACCCTCTCTATAGTATCATTATGGCCTGTAAAGCTTTACTGAACAAGGAGTGGTGTTGTTGCATTCAGCATGTCTATAGAAAAGGCAATAGAGCTGCGGATGGTCTGGCCAAGCTTGGACACTCCTTAGAGCTAGGGAATCACGTTCTATGAAGACCCCCCTCTGTAGATTCTCAACATTCTGGATGATGATTCTGTCGGTCTAGCAGCTGCTAGGCTTGTTCCTGTTGTTTAGTTTTGTTTCTTTTCGGGCTTGTTGCCCTCCTTCTTACCAAAAAAAAAAAAAAAAAAAAAAAAACCAAACGGCTTCTCTTAGAAATTGTTACATCCATCACCTCTCAGGTCAATTCTTTCACTTATCATTCGTGAATTGTGAATGTGATCCAACCAAAGTCTCTATTATTTGTTTATTATTATATATGAAATGTTTTGTCTCGCACTTTTGTCTTTTGTCTTTTTGTGAATTTTAGTGTAAAGAATAATTTTTTGGATTAAAATCAAAAACTCCTCCAATCTTTCAACTATTATTAGATATGTAGAAAATATGTTTCTATTCCAAAACCACCCCTGAAATTTAACACCGTTTCTGTTTTATTGACTTTTGTTTTACTGTGAAAAAGATTGTTATACCCTTTACATGGAAAAGGAATTATGCCCTTTATATTGAAAAGTCCGTTATCAAAGAAAAATAAAACTATAAATATATTTTTTCTTACCACATTATATTTGTAATCTATGAATAATCGTTTATACAAACCATAATTCCAATATAAATTAAAATTAGCAAGTTAACAAACAAAGTAGACATAACAAATAATATGGAGATGAGATGATAATCTTCACCTATATAACTAGAGTAAAATAAATTTTGAAAGATTAATTTGAAAAAATAGATAATTTGAAAAAAAATTAAAAATTAAAAAAGAAAGACAATTGAATAAGAGACCATGGATATCTCAAAGGCATGGTGAACTTTCACTTGAAGAAGATCATCCCTAAGTAATATATGCTCCTCAAGTGAAAGTTTAATATGCCATGTGAAAAGAGTATCAATTAATACTATGGCAAATCAAGTGGGTGAATAGGTTTTCAACTAATTTGTGTAATTATTACAAGTTTAAACCCAAATAAAACACTCACAACATATAAAATAAACAAGAGAAAGAGAAGAGGAAAGAGACACACGATTTACACGTGAAAACACAAACTAGGGAAAAATCACGGACCAAAATGTCACTAAATTCATTAGTTGATAGTTTGTTTATATCCATACCTAGGATTATAACTCAAAACTATCTACCCTCATGCCTTTTACTAGTAGTCTTTAACTTCGTTGCTCGTAGAAGTACGGTCTTCACAAGTCTTCTTTCTTTGCTCATGAAAGTACAATCTTCGTAAGACTTCATCCTCTTAATTCTCAAACCCCTCAAGAATCCAATCTCTACTCACTCTAGAAAATGATCTAAGTGCTCATGTATGTATGCCTGAACAAGAAAATATTTTCGTAATTTAAGGGTATTGATATAGATATAGGGTGTAATATCTTTTCCGTAAAATATCTATAAACATCTGCGATATTTCTGTAAAATATCCATATCAGTGAACTTGGAGTGTATTTTTGCAAACATCTTAGAAATATCCGAGAACTATCCATGATATTTTTGTGAAATATCCATGATATTCCCGTTAATGTAAAACGAAAAATTGATAATATTCTCTAATGTTTTTATATACTTTTTTTTTTGTTTTTGTTTTAATTTGATGTAATATATTTCTATGATATTGAAATTGAGTAAGAAATGAAAATAAAATAAAATTTGTAAACTATTCAAAAATCAAAAGTAAAGTTATAAATTGTAATTTTATAATATGCCTATACCAAAAAAAAAAAAAAAATATGATTAGAATATTTTAATGCAAAAAAAAAAAAAAAAAAAAAAATTGCAAGAAAACCATTCAAATTCTATAACATGGTATCGATATTGTATGAATCAAGATGATTTTGAATCACACAAGTCTTCCTTTTGATATTAAAATTTATATGGCTTGTACGATGCAAACTATTAGAGAATGAAGTTTTAATTGAAGATTTTCAATTCTATACTGCTCGTATGTGCATTATATTCATATTTATACCATATAGATGTTACATATTATGTCCTTGAAAAAAAAAATGTGTTTTTTTTTTTGTTTTTTTTTTTTTGTTTTTGTTTAGACTATTGATTATTTTAATCATTTAAAAAGTTTCATTAAAAAAAATTATGTTTTTAGTAAAATTTATGTACTATTAATAAATTTTATATCAATATCCATTGATATAGATATTTCCACTAAATCATAGTGCTGATATATCCATCGATATGGATATTTTCATCCTTATAAACTAGCCTCAAAAGCTCTCTAAGACTCTCACACAAGAATGAACTTTGAGAACAATGTGAGCATACAATAATGCAATGATCTTCACACCTTAAAATAACAAGAGAGTTCACTATTTATATGTCGTAAAGACCTAAAATAAACCTAGCAAGAATTAAGCATTCTTTTACACGAGGGTTTAGGAAAACCAATTTTGGAATGACATTTATTTCTTCAATTGAAATAGGATATGTTATAGGTAAAAATCGTCGTAAAAGGCACGTCACCACCATAAGAGGCCACGTGAGCAGAAGTGAAGGGAAATCAACCTGAGTAGCAAAAAACCCCCCAAGGCAACCCAATTACAGACCAAGAAAATCGGCTCGGGCAACATAGCCTACTCGGGCATACTCGGGATTCAACCAAAAAGATAGCCATGGAAACTCACTTCCCAAACACATGGGTAGAATCAGCAACTAGCACCTATACAATAAACTACGGTGCAGCTACTCAGAATCCAGCAAGGAAACAAGCAGGTTTCCCGTAAATAAAGGAATAAGAATCCTGTCCAAATTCGGACTCAGCCAAACCAGAAAATATGCTACACCCAAATAGGAAAGCAAATCCTTTTAGGATTGAGAAAACACCCAGAACTTGGGCACCACGACACCAAACCCTAGTGATACCCACGAACCCTAATGACTATGTATAAATACCCATGTAAAACACAAATATGAGGGTACGAAAAAAGAGTAGAGAGAGAGAGAGAGAGATCTGAGTGTGTAATTTTCCAAGAAATATTCATAGTGGATTCGACTGTGTTGCAAAAGCAACAACCCGTGGATGTTTCTCCAAATTTTGGAGTTTTACCACGTATCTTCCTCTCATTGTTAATAATCTTCCTCTATTTTCAATTACTTTTATCCATAAACATGGATCTTCATTAAGATAAAATCGTTGATTGAGTGACTAAGAAAAATCACTGTCAACAATTGGCGCTAGAAGGAGGGGGGATCTGAACTTTTGTGAAACAATGGCCGGCGAAGGAGATGGCAGCGATTCTAGGTATAGTCAAGGACTACCAGGTAACAAATTGGAGGATGATGCTACCCTCAATGCTACCGACGTTACCTTAACAACCGCAGATCAATCAACTGCCCTGGCTGGTATCCAACGTTTCCCTCCAACTAATGAAGAAATCATACAACGATTCCGGGCCTCTTTGCAGCAGCTCACATCCGATGTGGCGAGGCAAGGAGTTGACCTTTCCCCTATGAACGGTTTAACTTCAAATCTACCCACTTCAGACCAGCAGACTACAAGGTTACGTTCTACGGTGGTGGTACAACGCCTGATGCACCCCTAAAGGTGGGCCGAGATCCTACAGACAGGCCAAAAACGTCGTCCGAAAGGTAAACCCGAGGGAATAGGGGAGCATCGGGAGGACTACTCCGACAGAAGGTATAATCCAAATCGAACAGAGTGGAATCGGGACCAACCTAAGAGACGTACTCACCGGAGAGATCAATCATCGTCCTCAGGGGAAAGTGAGCAGTATTATCGTCATAAACGCCAAAGGGGCACAGTTCGGTTACACGGCTTGAACCAAGAACACCGGGACCAGGAGCCGGAGGAAAGGGGCCAAAAGTTAACCATCAGTCAGAATTTCAATGTAATGGGGGAACCAGAAGGAGATAGAGACATACTCATACAGAGTCTGACTCGGGAGGTTCAAAACAACCGTCAACAGATGGATGCTTTGGTTAGGCGATACGGGCGTAATGAATTGTCAAATGACGAGTCTGATAGCCCTTTCACCAATGGAGTACGAAGGATGCCCTTCCCGGAGAGGTTCAGGATGCCGCACATGGAGCAGTTCAAAAAAGATACCGATCCAAAGGAGCACGTCCGGAGGTATAAGAGTGCCATGGCCCAGTACATCCACAATGACGCCCTGCTATGCTTGAATTTTCCACAGACTCTCGTGGATCTAGGTTCTTGTTGGTTCGGTAGATTACCAGCGGCAAGCATAAGCAGCTTCAGTGAGCTGAGCAAAGCCTTCTCAAGGTAGTTCCTTGGGAATGTACACAGGAAGAAATCAGTGGCTCACTTATCTCAGCTCAAGCAGGGGAAAGACGAGTCACTAAAGAATTACTTGGGAAGGTTCGGCCAGGAGGTATCAGAGATTGGGAGTGCGAACGATGAAGCCATCATAGCAGCATTCATCAACAACCTTCAGAACGGCCAACTGTCCTTCGATTTGAGAAGAGCTCGCTTAACCAGTTACGCCGACATGACGGACATGGTTGGGGGTTATGTCTTAGCCGAGGAGGAGGAAATTAAGATAGGAGGTTACTTCTTGCATGGCGGTCGACCGGAAAGACCTGGAGTGAAAGATCAAGCCAAGGCGCAAGATACAAAGGGTGACAAGCAGAAGAATAAGATACGGGATGGTCGGGATGGCCAGGATGGCCGTCGAGCTTATGATCAAAAAACTGATCAGACGTGCCAAAAGTTTTAGGACAGATACACGAATTACACCCTGTTGAAGAAAGATCAGGAAGAGATATTGGCAATCTTGGAAGAAAAGAATATGTCCAAAGAACCACCTAAGCAGTCGTCTTACGCTTGGAAGGATACCACCAAATATTATAGATTCCATAAAGAGAACGGGCATGAGACATCCAAGTGTTTCCAACTAAGAGATCATATCGAAACCCTCATCAGAGAAGGACACCAGAAAGACATTGTCCTAAGGAAAACCGACAACGCAGATGGATAGAAGGATAACCGACAGGATGGACGAGGGAGAAAGCTAAGTACAAAGAAAACTGAAGATGAGGGAGCAATTAACACTATTTTTGGTGGGCCATCAACTGGAAAAAGCAATAAGGAAAAGACTTAGGAAATCAGGGAAGCCATGGAAGCCCGAAGAGACCTCGATGTTAATTCTATTGAACCTGACTCGAAGAGGATCAATGAAGGCTGGGACCTAATCACGTTCACAGAGGCTGACTGTTATGGAATAGATGTAAGGCCAAACGATGTGCTGGTAATTAATGCTCGGATTGGTTATAGGGAGGTTCATCGAATTTTAATTGATAATGGAAGCTCAGCAGATATTTGAGTGCGGAGGTGTATGATCAGTTGAGACTGGATAGGAAGGACCTGCAGCCCTTTCACCCCACTCAGAGGGTTTGGCGGGGTGGAGGTGAGGTCACTTGGCACGGTAAAACTACCAGTGAAGATCGGGGAAGCTCCATGCCAGAAGACAATGCTACTCGACTTTGTGGTAGTGGATACAGAGAATTGGCATACAACGCCTTGCTAGGCCGACCATTCCTAAATAAAGCCAAGGCGGTAACAGCAACGTATGCCCTCATGATGAAGTTCCCAATGGAGTATGGAGTAGAAGTGGTCGAGGGATCACAAGAGATGGCACAAAGGGCAAACCTGTCGGTTTACAAGGAAAGAGAGGCACACCAAGTATACACAGTATCAGCTGAGCCAGCCACCAATGAATCTGAGGAGCAAGCAGAGGCACCGAAGGAATTCGAACTAGATCCTAGAGAAGAGCCCGAAGCCAAAAAAGATGAGTCTACTGAAGAGGTGGTGAAACCCAGATGAGCCGAGTAGAACGATAAAGATTAGGGCGAGCCTAAATGGACACATCAAAGCCAAACTTATCACGCTGTTGAGAGATTACAGGGATGTGTTTGCTTGGAGTCATGAAGATATGCCCGGGATAGACACGAAAGTGATATCACATTACCTCTCCATCAATGTGGAATTCCGCCAGTAGTGCAAAAGAGATGACTGTTCAACTTGGAGAGAAGCATGGCTATTAAGAAGGAAGTGGAGAAGTTGCTTTCTGCAGGATCGATAAGAGAAGTCAAGTACCCGGAATGGGTGGCCAATGTAATGCTGGTCAAAAAGAAGAACAATCAGTGGAGGATGTGTGTAGACTTCACGGATTTAAACAAAGCTTGCCCGAAAGACAACTTCCCACTACCGAGGATTGACCAATTGGTAGATGCAATAGCAGGACACGAGTTATGAGTTTTATGGATGCTTACTTGGGATATGACACGCCCAAACTAGTTCTACAAATGCTACAGTAAATTACGCTATTCTACCACGGTTATTCTAAAGGGGTGCGTGGGTGGTTCACCCATCGCAAGTGTATGAGTCGTATGAGAAGTACAGGGATACGAGTAAGGGTGGTCGTTCCCACGAGGAGTCGAATTAGCTAACAAGTAAGTTCTAGGTTATCATTGAGTATTGAATTTCTAATTCCTAACAAGTTCACTAGTTAATGTTATCTAGATTGATTATACAAAGCTTGCAATTAACTAAGATTAAAGCTTGATTAAAAGATGTTAAGGGATTGATTCATTCAAGTAACTACCAATTCATTAACGAATCATTCATTAAGCACATTCACAACATTCTAAGGCATGTATTTCATTATCAATAATGTTACGCACCGAATCCATCATCTTACACTGACACGCCCAAACCGGTTCTACAAATGCTACAGTAAATTACGCTATTCTACCATGGTTATTCTAAAGGGGCGCGTGGGTGGTTCACCCATCGCAAGTGTACGAGTCGTATGAGTAGTACAGGGACACGAGTATGGGTGGTCGTTCCCACAAGGAAGTGATTAGCTATGTGAGTCTAGGTTATCATTACTTACCAATTTCTAACTTCTAACAAGTTTACTAAGTAATGTTATCTAAATCAATTATTCTAAGCTTGCAATTAACTAATGATTAAAGCTAGATTAAGATGATTAAGCTAGACTAAAGATGTTAGGGCTTAACTAAAGATGTTAGGGGATTGATTTATTCAAGTAACCACCAATTCATTAACCAATCATTCATTAAGCACATTCACAACATTCTAAGGTATGTAATTCATTATCAATAATGTTAAGCACCAAATCCATCATCTTACACATAATCTATTATCATAGATAAGTGATTAAGAAAGAATTTTAGGAATAATGATGTAGAGATTCTCTACTTAACCAAAATTACTTAGAGACATCTCTATAAAATGGATATTGAATCCTTCATACACATAGTGTGACACTTTATGCATGAAATCAACTACCAAGTGTGTACAAATATATGTTTATGCAAGACATGTCATCAACATATCATTAGAGTTCATAGTACACACATACAAAGCCTTAGAGAGTGAAATAACAAATGGATTGATTAAATCATTGGTTTAATTACAAGAGTTACATCAATCCCTTAACAAAAGGAGTTAGTTACACATAGAAGTATATAAACTAAAGAATACAAAAGAAGAGCAAAACAAACCCATTTGGATTAGTTTCTTGGCCAAGAAGACTCCTCTTTGCAATCCAAGCAAAATCTCCTTCTAGAGCAACTTGAAAAGATCAAGTCTAAGTAGCTCAAAGTGGTGTTTGGCTACCTAGAAAATGATGGGAAAATGATGATGAAGTAGCCTAAGTTGAGAGAGTTATTCTCTCTCTTAAAACTAAACTAAAAGTATTAAACTAAAGTGTGTAGTCTAATTATTAAGTGTGTAGTGTATGGTGTATATTAACTTACAAACTAAGATAAAATGATAGATATTTTATCTAAGATAATTATATGGGAAAATATCTCAAAATATCTAAGTGGGAAGGGTTTTTGGGCAAGCTAATCTGATTGGAGAAGCAAGTGGGACGAGCTGCATTTCTTCCAGGCGTTCCGGCGACTTCATGCACTCTGGCCGGCGGGTTTGTTCTCGTCGGCATGAAGTCACCGTGAAAACGAAGGGTTTTCGGTGAGTTCTAACCTTCGGGATTGCGGGCTTGTTACCGCCACATGAACTCGCCGAGTTTCTGCGGGTTGGGACGTGTTTGGAGCGGGCAAGAAGCCGCTGGAAAACCTTGGAGCTCAAGCTCGGCCATGGAGGTTTGAAGACCTTGAAGGTGAGTTGGTGGAGAGAAAATCACGTGCATGGGAGGCCGAAAATGGTGGGAATCTGATCGGGGAAACTCTGGCCATCATTCTGGGCGGAAAGCCACCGGAAAACACGTCGAAAACGATTGAAAACCGTCCGGGTCATCGTCGGGTCAGAACCGGGTTCGCGGGTCGTCGGGTCGGGCCATGCGGGTCAGCTCGACCCGTCTGGCTAAGGAAGACGATGACGTCATCTCTGACGTCATGCTGACGTGAGCAAAGGCCTAAACGACGTCGTCTGACTGCTGACGTGGAACCCTTCTGCTACTTTGGCTGGCGAATTATAGAATGTACCCCTCGACTCTTCATTAATCACTGAATCTTCTATAATTTCTTGAGATTTGCACTTTGACCCCTGATTCTCCCAAATGACATATTTGCCCTCTTTTGCCTCGATTTCGCTACTTTTCTTCAGTTTGGTCCAAAATGCCCCTAATGAGTTGAAATACCTGAAAAACACTTATTTACAATATTAAATACCAAAAAGATCTCGAAAAACGGTTACAAAAGCTAAGTTAGGGAGCGCTAAATGTGAACATTTGGAGCGCGATCATACACCTAATCTAATATCATAGACAAGTGGTCAAGAGAGAATTTTAGAATAATGATGTAGAGATTCTCTAATTAACCAAAATTACTTAGAGACATCTCTATGAAATGGCTAGTTAAACATCCATACATATTGTGGGACACTTTATGCATGAAATCAACTACCAAGTGTGTACAAATATATGTTTATGCAAGATATATCATCAACATATCATTAGAGTTCATAATACACACATACAAAGCCTTAGAGAGTGAAATAACAAATGGATTGATTAAATCATTGGTTTAATTACAAGAGTTACATCAATCCCTTAACAAAAGGTTTAGTTACACATAGAAATACATGAACAAGAAAATACAAAGGAAGAGTAAAACAAACCCATTTGGATTGGTTTCTTGGCCAAGAAGACTCCTCTTTGCAATCCAAGAACAATATCCTTCTAGAGCAACTTGAAAAGAGCAAGTCTAAGTAACTAAACTTGGTGTTTGGCTACCTAGAAAATGATGGGAAAATGATGAAGAACACTAACTAAAGTTGAGAGAGTTATTCTCTCTCTTAATTCTACACTAGAGATCAAACTAAACTAAAGTAAAGTGTGTAGTGATAGTACAATTAACTTACTAACTAAGATATATATGATAGATATTTTTATCTAAGGTGAGTTATATGGAAAATATCTAATAATATCTAAGGTGGTAAAGTGTGTGTAACAAGCTTAGGTGATAGGAAAAGCAAGTGGAAGAGCTGCCTTCAAGTGGAGAGGACCCGACGACTTCATTCACTCTGGCTCACGGGTTTGTTCCCGTCGGCGTGAAGTCGCGGTGAAAATGGAAGGTTTCCGGCGAGTTCATACCTTCTGCCTTGCGGGACATGTCTCTTGGCATGAACTCGTCGAGATTCCGCGGGTTTGGAAGTGTTGTTCGCGGGAACAAACCAGCTGGAAGGACCTTGAAGCTTGAACTCGGCCATGGAGGCTTGAAGAATTGAAGGATAGTTGATGTGGAAAACACGTGCATGGGAGGCCGTAATTGGTGGAAAACTGATCGGGGAAACTCCAGCAGTTGTTCTGGGCGGAGAGACGTCGGAAAAGTCATCGAAAAACGGCCTGGAACGTCGGGTTGCATGTCGGGTCTGTAACAAGTCAATGGGTCGTCGGGTCGGGTCGGGTCGGGTCACGCGGGTCAGCTCGACCTGTCTGGCTGAAGAAGACGATGACGTCGCGCTGACGCGTCCCTCTCCCAAAACGACATCGTTTGACTGCTGACATGGCTCTGATGCCTGCGCTTGCTGGCAAATTACACAATGCACCCCTCAGCTCTTCACTAATCACATAATCTGCAGTAATTTCTCCAGATTTACACTTTGACTCCTGATTTTCCATAATTACGAAATTGCCCTCTTTTGCCCTGATTTTGCTACTTTCTTCCAGTTTAGTCTAAAATACCCCTGATGAGCTGAAATACTTGAAATACACTTATTTACAATATTAAATACCAAAAAGGGCTTAGAAAACGGTTACAAAAGCTAAGTAAGGGAGCGCTAAATGTGAACATTTGGAGCGCGATCAGGATACAACCAGATCCGGATGAACAAGGCGGATGAAGAAAGAACAGCTTTCACCACAGATCAAGGATTGTATTGCTACAAGGTGATGTCGTTCGGACTAAAGAATGCTGGGGCAACGTACCAAAGGTTAGTGAATAGAATTTTCGCTCAGTAAATTGGGAGGAACATGGAGGTCTATGTGGACGATATGTTGACCAAGAGCATCACTGCGGAGGAACACTCAGAAGATTTTAAGGAAACCTTCGATGTCTTGAGAAGATATAAGATGAAGCTCAACCCGAGTAAGTGTGTATTCGGGGTACCATCAGGAAGGTTTTTGGGTTTTCAGATACATCAAAGAGGGATTGAAGTAAACCCCGAGAAGATTAAAGCATTGGAAGAAATGGCTTCGCCAAAGACACTGAAGGAAATGCAGAGGCTGACAGGATATCTTGTGTCACTTAACAGGTTCATCGCAAAGTCAACAGACAAGTGCACCCCATTCTTTAGAGCAATAAAAAAGGGAAATGGGCTCGAATGGAGCGAAGAGTGTGAAACAACCTTTTAGAAATTGAAAGAGTACTTGGGGCAAGCACCCATTCTCTTAAAACCAGTGGTTGGAGAAACCTTGTACCTGTACCTTTAGGTCACAGAAGTGGCGACAAGTTCAGTGTTAATTCGGTTGTATGAAGGAGTACAAAGACCGGTGTATTACACAAGTAAGGCTTGTTACCAGCAGAAACCAGGTATTCGCCAACTGAGAAAATAGCGCTTGCCCTGATCACAGCAGCTAGGAAATTAAGGCCTTATTTTCAAGCACATGCAATAGAGGTATATACCGACTGCCCGCTAAAACTCATCTTACAAAAGCCGAAATTGACAGGAAGGCTGACCAAGTGGGCGGTGGAGCTAAGCGAATTCGACATCAGGTACACCCCAAAAGCAGCAATCAAGGGACAAGCAGTGTCAGATTTTATAGCAGAATTCACGGAGCCAGACGCCGAAGTAAGAAGAATGACGAAAGGCGAACAGGCGAATAAATTCCAATGGAAGTTGCATGTAGACGAATCATCAAACACCCATGGCAGCGGGGCAGGAATAGTCATAACAACTCCAGAAGGTGACGCTGTGGAATGTGCCATGAGGTTTGATTTCAAAGCAACCAACAATCAAGCAGAGTATGAAGCTTTATTAGCCGGCTTGAGGGTCTGTATAGCATTGGGAGCGGATGAATTGGAAATATTCAGTGATTCACAGGTTGTGGTTAACCAGGTACTGGACAAGTACCGGGCGAGAGATGAGCATATGATAACTTACTTAGACATTGCAAAATGGCTGCTCAGAAGATTCAAGAAGTACAAAATCTCTCAGATCCCTAGGGAGGAAAATGAAAAAGCAGATGCCTTATCCAAGTTAGCCTCAGCCACCATTTGTATCAGGTCCAAAGCAATACCGGTGACACACTTGACTAAACCGAGTACAACAGAATACGTGGAAATCATGATAGCAGAGATCTAACCAAGACCGGGCGACTAGACAATACAACTCAGGAGATACTTGGAGGAAAACATATTACCAGAAGATGCCGTGGAAGCTAAGCGCATCAAATATAGGTCAACTCGGTACACGATTCTGAGAGGTGAGTTATACAGAAGAGGTTTTTCGAAAGTATTGCAAAGGTGTATTGCTGGCGAAGAAACCAACAAAATCCTAAAAGATGTTCACAGTGGAGTATGCGGGAATCATACCGGGGGTAAGAGCCTAGCGCATAAGGTACTCAGGCAGGGATTTTACTGGTCGACCTTGTTTGCAGAGGCACAACGATTTGCGGAAAGCTGTGAGACTTGCCAAAAAATAGCAAACGACATTCAGCAACCCCTAGAATTACTCAAAAGCTTAACCTTACCGTGACCCTTTGCCATGTGGGGTCTTGACCTAATAGGACCAATGCCCACAGGAACTAAGGGAGGAGCAAAGCATGCTATTGTGGCGGTGGACTACTTTACCAAATGGGCAGAGGCGGAAGCGCTCGTGCATATCACCGAAGTAAACACCACCAACTTTGTCAAGAAGAACATAATATACAGGTTCAAGATCCCAAGTACCATCATAACAAATAATGGAACCCAGTTTGACAACGCCAAATTCAGAGAGATGTACGAGGAATACAAAATCGTAAATTATTATGCATCACCCGCCCATCCTCAAACTAATGGCCAGACTGAGGTAGTAAACAAGGTGATCAAGCACACGCTGAAAGCAAAGTTGGAGGCAAAGAAGGGCAACTGGGCGGACAAGTTGCCCGAAGTACTATAGGCATACTGAACAACTATGAGGTCATCCACAGGGGAGACTCCTTTCGCACTAGCATTTGGAACAGAGGTCGTTATCCCAGCAGAAATAACTTTCACCTCTCCTAGGGTTTAGCTGTATAGCTCAGAGCACAATGTCAACATGTTACAGCAGAATTTAGATGAACTGGAAGAAGTTAGAGATACAGCACAAGTAAGGAACGCAGCGTACCAGCAGAGGGCCATAAGGTATTACAATTCTCACGTTTGCGTGCGTAGATTCTAGCTCGGAGATCTAGTGTTGAGAAGAGTACCCCCAAACACCAAGGACAAGTCAGCAAGATCTCTCGCCGACAAATAGGAAGGACCGTACATTATTAAGGGAATTGCAGGACATAGGGCTTACATGATAGCCTGACCAGAGGGTAGTCTAGTACCCCGACCATGTAATGCACAGTACCTCAAGATCTTCTATCCTTAAAAGAGACCTGTCACCAGCTTTTGCTTTAATTTGCTTTAATTTCACATTTTTTGCATGTCATTCAAATGTTGTCATTTTGGTTATTTGAAAGTTCAGTTACTAATAAAAGAATTTTTTTGTTGAAGTCACTGAATTCATGATCAGAGGATAATAGCAGGCCTCTCAAAAGCCGACCAAATAAAGCATCGAGAGGGACAAATTCGGGCGCTATGAAACCGCGAAAGAGCGGGCAAATAGTGCTCGAAGGGCGAAAAAGCTAAAGTACCATGCCCGCCGAGTTAAGAAGGTACAAACGCACCTCTTAGCAAAAAGGCAAAGCCGAGGCACTAGGATAACTGAAAAATTGCTCGGAGCGCCGCCAGAAAGACTGGTGAGATACGCAGCTGTGTTGGCAGGTACATATTATCCCAACGATTCGGCAAAACCTTGCACAGACAAAACTAGGAGACGTCCTAGGTGACATGTGCAGGGACTCTAGCGTATGGTCGTGGTGAGCCTCGACGTAACGCTGGGGCAAAGTAACTTTAACACGAGGTTAAAGGACAAACGCCAGTTAATAAGATACTCGGCTGGATTAATTATAACAAAATGCCAGTTATTAAAATACTCGGCTAAATTAATTACAACAAGTCAGTTAATAAGATACTCAACTGAAACAAAGAATGCAAAAAAGCAATAAGGATTGCTTTCCCATAAGTTCAAAAATAGCCGAATACAGACTGTTAGATAAATTATACTCAGGTTTTGCTCACCCCATTTATATGTATATTTATCATGCAGGAAATCAAAACAGATAGCGAAACAACATCAAAATAAAGGTTCTTCATATAGATATGATTGAAGGTACATACAGAGTTCATTACAAAAATATATATATATATATAAGTCAAGAATTAAGAAGATGGCTCCGGAGGTTGAGAGCTGCTCCCACCAACGCACGGATCGGGCTCCATCACATACTCATTCAGAAGGCTGTCATTAAAGGGCCACACGATCATGTCCTCCTCATCACCCATCCAGTCGTTGTAATCCTTCCCGGGTATGGGCCCAATGTCAGGATCCTCGCCATCAATCCCTGCCTTTTGGCAAGCGTGAAAAGTAGAAAAGGCGCTGGCAGTAGGAACTTCTAGATGCATGGGATGTGGCATCTTCCCCTTACTCCGACAATACGCACGCCACTCCTTCATCTGGATCCGGAGAGATTCCAGGGACGTATCCACATGCTTCTTGACTGAAAGATCCCAGTTGGCTCTAGCCCTATCGGTTGCCCTATTCTTCATCCTGAAGAATTTCCCAACTGAGACCATCCCACGTTGGAATTCTCGAAGAAGCAAGGCATCATAGGCCAAAGATCTTTTAAAATGATCCATGGCCTGTATTTCTAGCTCCAGCTTAGCCTCCCTCGCCAGGGATTTAACAGTCAAAGCCTAGTGCTCAAAGTTTTGGGTTTTACGCTTGGCCTCCTCAACTCTTTGCTCAGCTCGGAGCATTGCCTCCTGGGTAGAAGATAGCAAGTCTTTCAAGTGTCTAACCTCATCGATAGCCGCAAAAGCTTTTTGGTTAGCCTCCATCTGACCTGCCAAACACCTGTCCATAAACTCCTGATTCGCTCTAATCTTCTCCCGACAGGCCAACTCGGTCTAAGCACGGCCACCTTCACTCTCCTTCAGTTGGGCCTCCAAGTACTTTATTATGTCAGCTTGAGCCTGACTAACTTGGCAGACCCCCGACATCTCAGCCACCATCTGCGACCAAGTGAGGCGATAAGGTAAAATAAAAAATAAAAAAAAAATACGGAATCACACAGAACGAAGAAGATGATTTAAACTTACATAAGAGGCGCTGTTAAATAAGTTGTGCAAACAGCTCGATATAGGGACGACTCTGAAGCGACTCCAACTATCCTCCCCTATATAGGCCCAACCTGAAGCCATAGCTTTCAACATAGTCTCGGGGGTAGGCTCGTCAGGTTGGACCGACGAGCCCGAGCCACCAGCACCAGCACCAGCTCCAAGTAGTCCTGCAGTCGAGGTTACCTGAGGAGAGTCAATAGAATCCCTAGCGTCGACCCTAACTTGATCCCGCGGGGGAGTGCAAGTCATTGTCTGTTCAACTCCAGCATCGCCTTCATCGCCCGAGGATGAGTCGACGTACGCGACCACTCGAGGAATCTTTGGGGCAGGACGGCTAGGCAAGAATGAAGCCCTTCTCTTTCCAGACTGCCTCCCACGGGTATTCAAGTCAACGGCAGGATCTTTAGAATCCAGGTCAGGATGCCTCAACTCAATGCCACCACCCACAGAAGGGGTAGGGATCGACTCAGTAGAGGCCGAAATTTCAGGAGCCATCATACCAAGGGGCTCCCTGATTGCTTCAGCACCTTGAGATGTAGCACCAGGCTCATCTGCAACAGGACGAGACGAGGAAGTCCCGCGAGAAAAGGATACCGGCTCGGAAGGCTCCCCAACCTTCTCTTTCCCTTTGAGCTTCGAGTAGACAGGATCATCCACTTAGGTAGCTGCCACATTTGCAGTAGGACCACCCAGATCACGTGCATCCCCTGTCAAGTCTGGCTCATCATCGTGACCCTGAGTTTCCCGGGGTATGTACTCGGGAACATCCCCATCATGTTCTTCCTCAGGGAGATCTTCAAGAGAACTCTCAGCAGAATCACCCTGTGGATGAGCAATCCCGGTCGCCTCCTGATGCATAACCTCTCTTGGCTCGCTTCGACTACGGACTTCATCTGGCACGCCTGATTGTCACAAACGATATCTACATCGAACATTGGAAAACGAGAGAACTTGGGATTAGTAAGCCGACTAAGCAAAAAGAATAGTTCTTTAAAGTCACATGGAAATAAAACCAAAAGAAAAAAACTCACGGTGTCGTCGTCGACGGAAGGAAATCTGAGAGAAAAGGCGAGCCTTTATCATCTTACTTTCATTGAAGAGGTATGGCCTGCCTCTTTTTCTAGTGGCCGCACTACAGCCCTCGCCATGGCCACGAGCTCACCATCAATGAAAGACAAAGTCGCTCGATTCCAGCGTTCGGGCGAACAAAAATACCGAGGAACCTTACGTGTCACTTGAGTGCCATCAAGGTCGAAAAAGATTGTTTGGCCCCAACTACCGCCAACAAAAAACCAACTGTTCTTCCAGAACTTGTTTAAAGAAGGGAAGCCCTAGACAAACCCCTTTATCTTCTCATCGGTGGTCGACTAGACCTGCCCACGGACTTCCACATCTTTTGGAATCCAATACTCGGGCTTGGTTGAAAGGAGAAAATAAATCCCCGACTTCCCCAGCGGTCTTAACGAATAGAAGTGCCTAATCTCGCGAGGAGTAGGAGGTGGCCGCTTCATTCGATGCCACATGTGCCATGTAAGGATTCCCTTTTATTGATTGGCTTATTTCGTGGTCAAACCACATGTTGGGGTTTGGTTGTAAGGGTAGTCTAGGTGATTTGTTGAAGATCAAAGACCCTTTCCAAGACCTCAAGAGGACAAGCACCAAAGGTATATCTTGTGCTTACATTGGCTTGAAGAGATATAGTTGCACACACACACAACATGCATAACTCTTATTCTTGAATGTTGTGTTTGTATTTTGTGTGCATTGTGCTTTATTGATTTATTCAATATCTCTTCTTGCATTTAATTGATTGCATCTTGTTCTATGAAATGCCATGTCATGATAGGCATTAGGATGCATTCAATATCCACACTTGCACTTCATGATTAGTCTTAAGTGTGGTGTAATTCGTTTCCGTTTGTGTGATCGGAAACGTCCGCGCTTGCACGATGGTGTGCATGTCTTAGCGCGATGGTTGACCACTTGAGAAGGTCTCATTCTTCTCTTGGATAAGTGGTAGTTTTGGTTTGGTTGATTGGAGTAAGGTGTCTAGTTTCAAAAGATTGGATTTCAATGTTTTAAGTGTTTTCAAAACTGACCTTTGCATGGTCGTGTGACCATAGCTTTTTACACAAAGCTTCAAAATGAGTTTTGAAAATTTTTGTACAAACTAGACACCCATACCTTTCCAACGGTATATTATTCGTAATATTTCATGACCGTTTGGATTGGTTTTGAAATTTCCAAAGTGACCACTAAAACAGGGCATCACAGCTGTTATCCGAATCTGACCTTTGGTCACTCAAATGACCATAAATTTTTCTACAGTTATCCAAATCATGTTTTGTTAATTGGAGTAGAAAGTGGACTTCCATACCTTTCCAACGGTATATTATATGAAAGGTTTCGATGTCGTTTGGTCATGTTTTGAGTCGCTTGAAAATCAAGCTTTGTGCTGTGACGCCCGCCGCGGTTTCAGTGCCGCGGTTTTTGAAACCGCGGCAGTCGAGCCACAGAGCAACCACGATAGTGTGATTCAGGGGCAAAATTGTCTTTTCACTTGCCCTATTCTTGATGTCTATAAATATCTCACTTTCTCATTATCTGAAAAAAGTTCTTGACTCTTAAGAACCCTAAACTTCAAAGTTAGATTTTGAGAGAAAATCAAATCAAGAATTCACCTTTAACCACTCAAATCAAACCCCTTTTGCATCAAATTTCATATTGCATCTCCTATGTCTATATAGAGTGCATCCATGTATGGGTTTGCATCATCACAACTTGCTTGGTAAGATTTTGATTAATTTCATCTTATTTTAGTATTTTAAATACCAAGCCATCTCTTTTAAATTACTTGTATGTTTTAGATCATATGCTAAATACAAGAAAAGAGATTATTTGTGATGTATTGATTGAGTGTTGTTTGTGATAGCTTTGTATCTAGGATTGGTTATCCTTTACTTAGCTAAAGTTATATGCCATGTCATATAGCTACATGTGATATCTAGGATTGATTATATTGTCATCTTATAATCCTAGGTAAGCATTTAGAGTACCCTAGCTCTTATTGCAATATTTGGATATCATTGCATATTCACATAGGGTTGTTTGATCTCTTAGGAGATTGTAAGTCTTGTGTGATAGACCGGGATTAGGTCGGACACCGGGATTAGGTGGTCACATGAGCAAATTGGACTAGGTCCACTTTTACAGGCCTGCGGGTAGTGGTAGTGGGATATTGGCCGGGATTAGGCCGTCAAACCTGGATTAGGTTGTATACGTTAACACAATTAGTGGATTCGAGGTTCGAGTGTGGCGCACTTACCAGCCCGTGGTTTTTCCCGTGAGGGTTTCCACGTAAAAATCAAGTGTCGTTTATATTTCCGCACCATATTACACTTGATTATTATATTGTCTAGTTTGGGGCATTTTCATAAATTTGACTAAAAATGAAAATTGGGTAAAAAGCGTAAAATCTATTCACCCCCCCTCTAGATAGTTTTATACACACCGTGCATTAATTTGTTTCATGCCACATGCATATCAAAATCCTATAACTATTCGAAGTCAATTGAGCAGGGGAAAGTTGGGCTTCCGCCAAAAACTAGGTAATAAAAGGTTGAAGCGGAAGCGTTACACCGCATGAAAGCATTGCCCCATAAATCACCACCATACCTGGTGGGGGGGGGGGGGGGGGTTCAATGCCACACGGTCTTCGGCAGGGTGCACCGTAATGCAGTTATCATCCAAGTCAAACCGACTTATATATTTACCTACTTCGTCGGGACCAACCGCGTTTGGCTCAATATCGTAAGCACATGCTTGCTCGGGAGAGAAAGTAAGGCGAGTTGCTCTGTGTTCTTCTTCTACATCACTCTTGCGCAGATTCTGAGAGCCGATATGACTCTCTCAGGAATAAGAACCCTTGTACACCTTGCGCTCGCTAGCTCGCTTCCCCATTCGCTTTCACGGTCGAGTACGACTATTAGCAGAAACAGAAGAATCTGACTGAGCTTCGGGTTGATAAGATTCAGGATTTGAAGAGTCAGAAGAAGCGGAGGGAACTTCAGAAGCAGGAGGAACTTCAGAAGTAACAAGGATTTCACGGAAAAGCCCAGAAATGTCAGCCTCTAAAAAGCGAGGTTGATCAAGAAGAGGATCTCCCAGTAACCTGTGGACAACCGTGGCAGTAAGAGTATCGTTTTGTTCAAAAGCAATCATACCAACAGTAAAAAGACGGTGCTGTAGGGAAAAATAAAGTGCACGCAGCGGAAGCAAGACTAAAAAAAAGGTTTAGTATAGTTTAAAATTTTTCCATGATTTGAACCTTAACCCTCTAATTAATTAACATATAATACTAAAGATATCATACCTTTGTCGCGTGATCCGATTGACATTGCGTTGATGGTAATCCGCAAGATCTTCCAATCTAATCACGAACGTGAATCACCTAGGAGCTTGGTCTCCCTTCTCTTTGAATTGTGTACCTGAGGATGGATTAACAAAACTTTTTCTTTTTCGTTAGTCACAACAAGTTCCAAGAGACAATAAAGAATGTTCCGGTCACTTTTGAATTCAAAATCTTTAGATCGAAACTCGCGTGAACCTTATTCGAAATTGTGCACAAAACCTTTTGATGCAAAAGTAACTAGTGCACTATCGAAATAAGAACAAACTTTTCTCTCTATTCCTCTTGGCCGAAAATCACACCAGTCTAAGAGTTGGATTCTATTTTCCTCTAGCAAAAGAAAAAACTCTCAAGTTCAAGACATTAGGGTTTGCCGAATTCTATTCACATAATATAATGTGTTATCACCGAACTCTCTTGCCTCATATATATATATAGGCCGAATTCTTTTCTTAACATATATTATATGTTCGGCCACCGGTGGCCATATTAATCACATATATATATATATATACATACATATATATATTAGGCGACCACTTGCCAAATAAATAATATATATATATATATATATATTAGGATTCAACTTGCCTATAATATATCATATGTATCTGTTGCGTCAATATATATATATATTCCGGCTAATTACCATATATATTTCATATATATCTATATATTGAGGTCGAAATCCTTTACCATGTAGGATTTGTGTCTTTTGACTTAAATCCTAACTCTAGGTAGATTTCCTTAGAATTCCAAACCCTAATCCAACTCTTTAGTGTATTTGTGACTATATCAAAGACTTCCTAATTTGACTAGATAAATAAATCCCTTATTTATCTACTTACCAAATAAAGTCTTTTATATTTATTATACTGCCACAATAGTATACTACTAAGAAACATATTTCCTAGTCAGAAAAAGATTTTGATTTTTAATTAATTAATCAATTAATTAATTTCCATTTAATTAAATAATAAAACAATATAATATCATATATATATCTCGGCCATGTGCCATATATATTAATGTATCTATATATTGTTTTTCTATTTTATTAAATCCATTGGACCTTAATAAAAAGGCCCATATGTGAACTAGGCTCATTCTTACTAAAAGAAACAAGTCCACATGCCTTAATACAATTCTAGATGAACCCATAAATTAGTCCGGTAGAATATATCAAGTGATTCATGCAAGTCTGTGTGGATTGGGGATCTTGGCGGGCCTATCTAAATTTAAGCTCCAATAGACATAACCCAATCACAATCAACAAATGATTCACTTAGGTTCAATCTATTAATTTTAGTTCATTCCACTAAAGAACTAAAATTGCATTCTTAAATAAAGATGGAATAAGTAAATGATTCTCATTCATACCTTAGACAATCTTATAGAAGATAGTGAATCCTCATGAAGAATATCAGTAATCGCCAAGAGCTCATAGACCGCCTATAGCTCTCCAAGTTACCATATTTACTCATATGACCACACTTTGAACTTGGATATATATTATGACTTGTCCAGAAGTCATCTTTCAATAGTCACTATTGAAAACTCAACGTTAAGATTTAATATCCAAAACCTCAAAACATCCATATGATGATATTCTACTCACATTTAATAAATGGAGCCACGATGTCCATATCTATAAATGAAGTCCTCTATCGATTAACAAATGAATATCACCAAACTATCGAGGATAGACTATGCTATATAATCGTACTCATTGATAACTCAAATGATACTACTTGCAACCATAAGTCCATCATTTATCTTAGGATTAAGATAGACTCTCCGATTGTCCTGATAATGAAAAGACTATTATCTATTGACAGTTCTAGATAAAGTATTTCATTGTGATCCAGTTCAATGCACCAAGTGCACTAGATTCTTTTACTCGAAGACCCTCTGATGATTTTAGACTCATCATAACACATTTGATCCCACTCAAATGCTAGTAAAAGAATTCTACAACTTTAACAAGATAAAGGTGCATAACCTTTAACTTAAGTTGTGAACATTATTCAAGACTAACTAAAGAATTGTGTCTACCTCATATATATCCAGATGTACGAACAATTCTTTTTTTCTCATAGTCTTTTGACCTTATGATTATTTACTTTTGACAATTATAATATTCAATCTATAAATGCTATAAGATTTGCTTAAATAAGAAATCACTTTATTAATATGAAAAGATTGTCAAAAACAATATTACACTCTTGCTATTGAACATAATCCTAACAAGTACCTAGCTGCAGAATCCATGAGAACTAACCTTGACATATCGGAAAATCGGAGATACACGCACTGTAGAGGAAGGGCCTTCAAGTAAGGATCCGGGGGTTGGAACTGAGTATCTCGGTAAAGCAAGACCAAGAAACGCTTAAACTCAAAACAGATTGAAGAACAAAAGTACAATTTTGATGAACTTCCCCATAAAACTTATGACAGATGCATGCGAATTTTTTCTCTCGAAGATAGAAGAAGATGGCGGAAGAAAAATGGAGATTTTCTCAAGCGCAAAGTTTATATAGGCACGATATCGGGTTCAAAAAACCAAAACCCTAGGAGATATGCAGAGAAGCAGGAAAACTGAAAGACATGGGTCATGACATGGGCTGCACACAGGCGAACAGAAGGGTCGTGTCCCATAAATGCCTTGTACCACGACCAAGCAGAAGAAGACAGGTGGCAACCAAAGAGCGCCTTGAGCTGTCGAAGAGCCAAGACGTCACCATTAAGAGATTTTTGAATGAGTGGTAAATCGGATGCGTGCGGACGCAATTAAGACATGTCATTCAATGCTTTGAATCAAACAAGGATACATTAATACAGAAAACGACGAACAAAGACAAGTTGTAACAAAAGGGAGTAAACGAAAGTTAAATATTTGTCCCGAGAAGACCTGATTCGACACAGTCGGCTCAAATATTTAAGGGGATATTGTTATAGGTAAAAATCGTCGTAAAAGGCACGTCACCACCATAAGAGGCCACGTGAGCAGAAGTGAAGGGAAATCAACCTGAGTAGCAAAAAACCCCCAAGGCAACCCAATTACAGACCAAGAAAATCGGCTCGGGCAACATAGCCTACTCGGGCATACTCGGGCATACTCGGGATTCAACCAAAAAGATAGCCACGGAAACTCACTCCCCAAACACATGGGTAGAATCAGCAACTAGCACCTCTACAATAAACTACGGTGCAGCTACTCAAAATCCAGCAAGGAAATAAGTAAGTTTACCGTAAATAAAGGAATAAAAATCCTGTCCAAATTCGGACTCAGCCAAACCAGAAAATATGCTACACCCAAATAGGAAAGCAAATCCTTTTAGGATTGAGAAAACACCTAGAACTTGGGCACCACGACACCAAACCCTAGTGATATCCACGAACCCTAATGACTATGTATAAATACCCTTGTAAAACACAAATATGAGGGTACGAAAAAAGAGTAGAGAGAGAGAGAGAGAGATCTGAGTGTGTAATTTTCCAAGAAATATTCATAATGGATTCGACTGTGTTGCAAAAGCAACAACCCGTGGATGTTTCTCCAAATTCTGGAGTTTTACCACGTAACTTCCTCTCTATGTTAATCATCTTCCTCTATTTTCAATTACTTTCATCCATAAACACGGATCTTCATTAAGATAAAATCGTTGATTGAGTGACTACGAAAAATCACCGTCAACAGGATACAAAAAGAGACTTTCTAAAATCCAAAGATTAAAATTAACTCAAACAAGTATTTGATGAAAACACTATGAAAAAAATATGAAAACCAATTTTGGAAAGTTAAAAATAAAAGGGAAGTGAAACATACATAAAACGACTGAGACATAGCGAAAAGAAATTTTTCGAGCGAGGAAGATAAAAGTGCATCACCACTGGTAGCGGTGGGATGTCGTTGCCAGCGACAACCTCTATCCTCACCTTAGCTAGCGGTGTCCTCTACCACAACTACTAGTAGCTATTCATTCTCTTTAAAAAGCTAGCTTGTTTTGCAGTTCATTTCTAACTCTTCGAAACTCATCCAAGCGATGTTCAATAAATTTGTGTAATATACTATTGGTTATGGTTACAAACAATCACATTTTCATCTGGTTAAAAATGAAGCTCTAATGTTTAAAAGGGACTAGTTTTTATTTCCTCCCTAATTTGTATTAATGATTTTTTTTAACGGACATCATTATTCATTGGGTAAATTGCACAAACCTCCCTCAATTTAGGTCTAATTGTAACTGGATGAATTGTTTGCTCAAAATTGTATAAACCTCCCTATAAGTTCCACCATTTTTAGTGATTGACTTATTTCTGTGACGAACCACATTGGGTTGATGTTGTAAGGGTAGATTAGGTGTTCGTATGCACATCATTTATATTAGTTAGTGTGTGTTCTTGACCACTTGAGAATGTCATTTCTCTTCTCTTCAATGTGGTGTGCATTGCATCTCGCAAATCCTTCAAAGGGATTTGTGCAAGTTCGTGAAGTGCAAGATAAAGTCGCACTTTACAACCCACAATGACCTCCAGTAACTTTTGTGACTTTGGATGTGCAAGATGAAGTCGCATTTTGGTTCTTATTGTGCGAAATGAAGTTGCACTTTGAACTCACAATGATCTCCAGTAACTTCTGCAAGATCTTATTGTGCGAAATGAAGTCGCACTTTGCAACACGCAATGAACTCCAGGAACTTCTATGACTTCATAAATGCGAGACAAAGTCGCATTTGGAGCTCGCACTTTGAGCGTTAGGGCCAAAATGACGTAGTTTCATTTAGTGCACTATAAATACATCCTTAACTTCACCATGCCATTTTCAGAACTTCAAAAATCCAATCTTTAGAGTGGGAGTGAAGTTTTCTAGTGCGAGAAGCTCCAAGAAAGCGTCTTTAACACTCAATCCCTAAATCCAGGTTCATTTAAAATTTCATTTAGCATCATCAAGCATGGTTTTTCATCAAATGTTCACTTGGTAGGTTAGAACAAACATCTCATCTCATTTATTGTTCTACGTGTCCAAGACTTCATTTTTATTGCATGTTTATTACAAAAACTTCATCTTTATTGCATATCTTGTGAAGTTGTGAAGTTGATTGGGGTTAGCTAATAACTAGATTGTTAGATTTACATTCTCTACATCTAGTTAAGCATTCTGTGTGTTTGTCTAGCACATACTTGCATTGAGCATTTATACATGTTCACTTAGACATTAATTCTCTTCTAAGAGTCCAAGTCTTGTGGCTACTTGTGATAGTTGTACAAGCAAGTGTTAAGAGTCACTATAAAAGGCCTACGGGTAGATAGGTTTAAGTTATGATCCTTAAGAAGCGTGACTAGGTTGTCAACTTAGGATGTAATTAAACTATCATATAGTGGATTTCTGTGATTAAGTGGCTAGTCCCATGAGTTTTTCCCAGTTGGAGGGTTTCCCATGTAAAAATCAAGTGTCTTTTACTTTTCGCATTATTTACTTGATTTTATTGTTATTGTTGGCTATTGTTATTTTAATCTTGACTAATCGAAAAATTAGTAACTAAATCGATTTACAACTCATTCACCCCCATATATGTTGTTTAGACACATTTTAGGTAGTTTCACTCCCTTAAGTCAATTGACTTCTATCAAACATACAGATTGACTAACCTTTTGGTCCAAAATAACTAAAATACAGACTACTTTATCTCTTTCGTCCTTATTTTTTAATGGTAGAGGTTAGATCTCCTCCATTTAATGGTGAAGGAAATCTGATCTCTACAATCTGTTTTTTATTGAATTATTATTTACAATAATAAATAATGTTATTTGTCTTATTTGATATATGGAAAGGATGATTTTACCTCTTAGTCGTAAAAAGTTAACAAAAAACAACTAATAGCAGAGAGGTTTGTGTAATTTTGGACAAAAATTCATCCATATACAATTAGGTCTAAAATCGAGGGAGGGTTGTGCAATTTCCCTATATTAAGAAGACCTTCTTTTCTTTTCATATTCTTTTCGAATGTATTTTTTTTCTTGAAAGAGTTTTTCTATTGCATCTTTTAGGCTTAGGCCATATTTGTTATATGGGATGTGATGTGATAAGATTAAAAATAGTTCAATTCATATATTTGTTGCTTATATGAGATGAGATTTTTTTAATCTCATGCAAACCACTTATCCCACATTGGTGGGATTAATTAGTCCCACCACTATATACTTTTTTATTTTCTCTTTTCAATTTTTTTTTATGTAATTAAAATATAAATATTTTATAATAATTAATATAATATTTTATTTAAAACATTTTAAAAATAACAAACTTCAATATTAACAAATAAAAATAACTATTATTTTGTTTAAAATATTTTTAAATAAACAATTTAAATATATTTTTTTCAAAATTTAATTTAAAGAATTATTTTAACCAATTCAATTCTATGCAACCATTTTATCTTGGTGAGATGGGGCTATTTAGTCCCATGTTTAAAAAAAAAAAAAAAAAAATCTTCTTCACTTATTTTTTTTAATTATAAAATTTTATATTTATTTAATATATCATATTATAATGTTTAAAAATAATAATTACAAATTTTATTTTCTTTAATATTAATTTGAAATATTTTTTAAAAATTAAATAATTAATTTATTTAAAAATAATTTTATTTTATTTTATATTAATCAATTTCACATTGTATTAAATATATGATAAAATTATTTTTATCAAATCTCATGCTACACCTAAGAGCATCTCTAATACAACAATGGATTGTGAAAAAACTATATGTTAAATAGGACAAATAGACATTGTGTTTAAATATGTCTCTCCAATGCAATTGTTGATACTCAATGTCAAGCTGATGTGACAAAAATAAAAAATAAAAAAATAGAAACTATCAAGTTGAATGTATACTTTCAGATACTCTTTTAGATAGATATATATATTCTAGGCCAACTCAGTATTTGGAGATAAATATAAAAATTGGTTAAGAAAGTTGTTTGATTAAAATAAAATAAAAATAGATAAAATAATAAGACATGTCATTAATAAATTAATATTTAAACATGAGCATTGGAGACAATTTTTTATTTGGTTGTCTATCAATTAGACTTCTATATCACATAAGAAGAAAGTCTTTTGATATTGTTGACATATCAACAATTATTGAAATGAAAGTCATTTTTGCATAGAAGATACTCTAATAAGAGATAGGATTAATTTATTCTAATCTCATGCGGCACTAATTTAGTTAAACATTTACTATAAAAATAAACATTTCCTATCCCAACCATGTATTAATTAGTGATGTAATCCCATACAGCACTAATTATAGTTTATATTTATACCACTTGATGCGGCTCTGAAGTACTTGTCCCGTAAGCAGGTGGGATTGGGAGCTGTAATTCGCAACCATGAAGGCTCAGTTGTTCTCTCCGGTATCAAATGCCTAGATGCAATTTTCTCTCCAGAAATTGCTGAAGCTCAAGCAGTCCTGTTTAGGATTCATCATGCATCCTACCTACCAATTTGCTTGGAGACAGATATGCTGCTAATGTGGTGAAGTTGGTGACTGGTGGGGGTGCTAGCGGTTAGCCCTATTAGTGAAATTGCTTTTATTTTGGAGGGTTAATTGCACAAACATACTCTTTATTTATCTAATAAAGCAAATTTTCAAACAATTGCCCTATTCAAACACAAACATACCCTAGTGTTGAAGTCAAACCGTTAAAGTTAACGGTTGACCAACCCAATCTACTGAAAGACAAATTTAACCTTACCATATCATCCAAAAAAATATATTATTTATTATAAAATAAAATAAAAAATCCATACCCATCTCAACTTCATCTTCAACCTTAAATAAAAAGTCTTTATACCAATTTCTCATCAAATCTCCTGATTTTATCATTTCAACATATTTCAATAACCATCTTCCTCACAAAATTTTCAGATTTCAATAATCATATTCTTTCACTTCATCTTCATCCTCCAAAATTCCACACCTTTTCATCTGTTGGCATATGTATTTTGGATACACCCAAGATGGGTCCAAACCCATAATGCATGATCATGTGCTTGGAGCCCAACTTGCCAAGCAAGCCCACCCATGATGTTATCATCAGATAACTACCAGAAAACTGCAAAAAAACTGTATGAGCAGTTTCATATATACACATAACGTGTATTTGGTATGTAATGAAAAGTCTGGCTTTTGTGAGTGAGTGCAATGCAAGACATAGAGTATTGCATGTGTACAAGTGTTTGTGAGAAACACAAGACAAACAGAGAAACACAAAGGAAAGAGATGCGGAGAGAATCTTCGGAGAATTTTCTCCCATCCAACATCAGAGTGTGGGTATATACATTATGATTAGAGGGGACTTTCCGATCCCGTGATCGTCCTCCGACCAGTGATACGATCCCAGGTGTTTGATCCGCTTCCGCTGTAGAGATTCGGATTCCGTATGGTGAACGGTAATGATCCGAATTCGTTTTGTTTATCTTTAGAATAATCTTCATTGGTATTAGAGCCAGGTTTGGGATTATATTCTGGTAGAAGAATGCCATGTTAGGATGTTTGTTTAATTTTTTTTGTTTGTAGAACAATAAATGACATTAATGGCATCACACACATGCAAGTGTTCAAATTTTGTTTTTTTCTGGAATATATGTATGCATATACATGTAATATGATGTTCTGGAAATGCATATTATGTATAAACTTCAAAATTTGGAGAATTTTTGAAGAATGAAAGTTATGAAACCCGTAACTTTGTAGGGTCCAAAACTCATTGTCATTTTTTTTATTTCTATGATCATGGTGTTAGGATTATGCTCAATAGCAAGAGTGTAATGTTGTAATTAACAATCTTTTTCATATTAATAAAGTGATTTCTGGTTTAACAAATCGTATAGCATTTATAGTTTAATATTATAATTGTCAAAGTAAATAATCATAAGGTCTAAAGACTATGTGAAAAGAAGAATTGTTCGTACATCTGGATATGTATGTGGTAGACACAATTCTTTAGTTAGTCTTGAATAATGTTCACAACTTAAGTTAAAGGTTGGGCACCTTTATCTTGTTAAAGTTGTAGAATTCTTTTGCTAGCATTTGAGTGGGATCAAATGAGATATGATGAGTCTAAAATCATCGGAGTGTCTTCGAGCAAAAGGATCTAGTGCACTGGGTGCATTGAACTAGGTCACAATGAAAAGCTTTATCTAGAACCGTCAATAGATAATAGTCTTTTCATTATCAGGACAATCGGAGAGTCTATCTTAATCCTGAGATAAATGATGGACTTATGGTTGCAAGTGATATCATTTGAGTTATCAATGAGTACGATTATATCGCATAGTCTATCCTCGATAGTTTGGTGATATTCATTTGTTAATCGATAGAGGACTTCATTTATAGATATGGACATCGTGGCTCCATTTATCAAATGAGAGTATAATATCATCATATGGATGTTTTGAGGTAATTGGATATTAAATCTCAACGTTGAGTTTTCGATAGTGTCTATTGAAAACATGGCTTCTGGACAAGTCAAAATATCCAAGTTCAAAACGTGGTCATATGAGTAAATATGGTAACTTGGAGAGTTATAGGCGGTCTATGAACTCTTGGCGATTACTGATATTAATCACGAGGATACACTATCTCTAATATGATTGTCTAGGGTATGAATGAGAAGCATCTTCCTTTTCTATCTTTATTTAAGAGTTCAGTTTTAGCTCTTTAGTGGAATGAGTTAAAATTAATGGATCGGACCTAAGTGAATCATTTGTTGATTGTGATTAGGTTATGTCTATTGAAGCTTAAATTTAGATGGCCCGCCAAGATCCCCAATCCACACGGACTTGCATGGATCACTTGATATATTCTACCGGACCAATTTAAGGGTCCATCTAGAATTGCATTTAATATATTAAGAATATAATTTTCACATTATTTTAGTAATGGGCTGCTCAATTATATTAATATATTAATGAAAGACATGTGGGCTTGTTTCTTTTAGTAAGAATGAGTCTGGTTCACATGTGGGCTTTTTATTTAAAGTCCAATGGATTAAATGAAATAAGAAAATAATATTTTGGCCCATTTACTCTAAGTGGGGCGGCAAGGGTTAATTTATCCTAATATATTATTTTGTTTCATTGTTTTAATTAAATAAGAATTAATTAATTAATTAATTAATTGTTTAATTAAAGAAACAAATCTTTTCTAATCAGGAAATATATTTCCTAAAAGTAAAAGTAAAAGTAGAAGACTTGTTTGATAAGAAAATAAATAATTAGTTTTATTTATTTAATCAAATAAGAAGTCTTTTTATTAGTCAAAATAAAAGAATAAAAGATCTATGAGTTGGATTAGGGTTTGATGTCTTAAAAACTAGATGGAAATTAGGGTGCAACATAAGCCTATGGTGGGCATGTGATTTCGGCAACCCTAGTTATTTCTAGGTTAGGATTTCGGCAACCCTAATAATAAAAGAAAAGAAGAAGCAAACTTAGGCCACCTATATATTGACAAGTATAGAATTCGGCCACCACATGTGTTCATGATACAAATTTCTTCTTCTTCTCAATTCATAGAAAGCTTTTTATTCTACTAAAACAAAAAGGAGTGTTAGATTATTCTTTGATAGTATACTATTTATTTATTCATCAATAAGCTTGTGTATACGATATCGATCTAGGTTCACGCGAGTTTCGATCATTAGATTGAGAACTCAAAAGTGACCGGATTAATCTTAGTCATTCTTTTGATTGTTTTTGTGACTAACAAAGAAAAGAAAAGTTTGTTTTGTCCATTCACAGGTTTGCAATTCAAAGAAAAGGGAGACCACGCTCCTAGGTGATCCACGTTCGTGCTAGGATTGAAGATCTTGCGGATTACCATCGACGTAAGTCAATCGGATCACGCGACAAAAGGTATTCTACTTTTTATTATTGTATATGTATGTTTAATTAATTAAAGGGTTTAAGGTTCATAAAGGAAAAATTTTTAAAAGTCACTAAATCTTATTTTTAGTATCGCTTCCGCTGCGTGTACTACTTTTGTTAGATTTTTTCCCTACACATGGTACTATTAGATAGAGCCTTCCGAGAGCTTTCCAACGATAGGTCATTTGCATAATTTGGAGCTGTATCGAGGGATAAAAGCGATTTCGAATATTACTGTTGAAGATTAAAATCTGGAAACTTGTTTTGAGTTTGAATTTGGGTGAAGAACATGAAGAACATGTTCAACTCGCCAATGAGCGGAGAGTGCGTTTCACCCCTACCCCAAACGTCAAATATAAGGGCATAAATGGAATTACAATTAAATTTAGAGTCGGATAGTTGTGGTCCCGAAATTGGAAAACTTCGGGAAGGTGGCGCGTGTAGTACACTCACCATTGGCGCGAGTGGGGTAAACGTGAAGCAATCTTAAGTGGATTGGCTTTTGACACGTGGCCACACCAGAAGGAGACACGTGGCAGTGTTGTGTAAAGTGGGACACGTGGCCCATTCTTATTGTGACACGTGGCGAACGTGTTAGGTCAAGGAAACCGTCGATGGTAACCGGTGCCATGTCATCTCCGTCGACTGTTACCGGTGCCACGTCATCATCGTGGCGGTTACCGATGCCACGTCATTACCGTCGGATAGATTTTTCGATTCCGGTTTTCAACGCCGTTTTTCGGCAGTCGTTAATTTTCTAGTGACCATCAATTTTTTTCGACCACCCAAAAGCGGTTTCCCGGTGACCAAAAGTAGTTTCCCGGTTCCGGTGGTGGTTTTCCGGCGAAAAAAAAAAAAACATTTTTTAAAATTTTTATTTTTATTTATATTTATTAATTCCATTGATTTGTTTCGCTCAAATGGGAGCTAAATTATATGCCCTACAAATTCCTAATGTGGATTTTTTTTTTTTTGGACGAATTTAGACTCGGTTTCCGTCATGACTGTAGATCATGGTTTCCAGGATGGATTCTGGTGATATTCTCCGATGCTTTTTCAAGCTCGAGTTTTAAGAAACGGATTTAGATGCGGTTTCTGATCACGGTTTCGAGGACGGATTTTCTGTAAAGGTTTCCGAACTGATTTCCGGTTACTGATTTTTCGATAAAGGTTTCCGAAGTGGTTTTCGGTTACGGATTTTTCAGTAAAGGTTTCTGAAGTGGTTTTCGATTACGGATTCCAATGATGGTTTCTAGTGGCATTTTCGGCCACCGTGGAATTTTCCAGTAGGAAATTTTGGCACCGTTTTTTTTTTTTTTTTCTTTTTTTTTCTTTTTTTTTTTTTTTTTTTTTTATGGTCATTGAATTTTTCTGTGAAAATTTTGATCACCGAAATTTAGCTTCAGTGGGAGCTATATGGAAATACCTTCGATTAAAATTCTCCGTCTAATTAATTATGCAATCGGGAATTAAAAAATTCATTAGAATGTGCATTGGATATGTACAATGTTATTAAAAGACAAAAGTTTCTAAGTGTCTTAGAAAATTTTAGAATAAATTTGCATCTTCTCATATGTCTTAATGGAGAAGATTTTATGAATCTTATTAATGACATATAGCCGTAGTCAATTTGGACTCGTGCTTCTTATGTGGAGAGATGCAGTGGATAGTCTTTTAATGAAATTTCCCGAAGAGTTAATAGATCTATAAAGTTGGAAAAGCTAGAGTAAGGTACCACGATGTATTTGGTCAAATAGCGTATGAACTGGAAATCGTAGATGAGCGCCACATTCTTAGGAATGTGAGGCGATCTACTACATCCGCGATGAATATTCATAGTGCTAGGCACATGAGTTATTGCACACGCGATAGAGGACCAATATTCAAGAAAATGGCAGTTATATGAGTTGTGAAGACATAGAAAGTCTTTCTCAGTGGTGATCAATATGAATATGAGAAGTAAGAATGAATAGCATGCAGAGCCCCATATTTTAGAAAGCATTACTATTTTATAAACCATTCTCTAGTAAATATTTTTGGTTTATTTACTTTGTAGTAAGAATTGGTTTGACCCATAAAATGTTTCTAGGGACTTGTGCATTGTATTCTTCTGTTATTTATGATCACCTGTTTTTGGGAATTCTAAATTGTTGAGTACAATATTAGAATTAGAATTTTGCGCAAAGTACTGAACTTATGATGATTGAATTTTCGAAAACGGAAGATGATTAGACGCTTGACGACCTTTTCGATTCTGTACCTTAAATTATTTTATCATATTTTCGGTTTGTGTTTGCAGCAAAATTAAATGTGTGTATTTTTTGGAAGTTAATATGCTTGCATAGTAGATTGTATGTCTCTACATAGATTAGCATAAGATATAGATTATATATCTAAACTATTATGGCTAATTAGTAAGTGATAAACTAAATCATGTAATCTAGGGAATAGATACAATAAGATTTAGTGTATTTTAAGAGTAAGAAGCTCTTGAGACTATAACATGAATCATGATTGAATCTCGGCATAGTACTTATTTGCTCGACATACAAGATGTGGAGGCTTATCAAGCTACAAGTTAAATTACTCGCATATTGCGGAGTATCTTAAATAGTAGCCTCACATGTATGTTTTACAAGTACAATAGGATTTAATTAGAGTGGTTTACCTTTCAGATTTTGGCTTGAAGGGAAATTTTAGTAGTATTTTGAGTACTAAAATTTTAGTTGGTACGGTATCAAGTTTTTAGTACTTATAAGAAGCGCCAAAATTAGTGGCAGCCTCCAATAAGGATATAAAACATGATACACCAACTAAACGATTTGATCCCGTCTGATAGTTGGAATATATAAAAATTGATCTGACACGTACTGATCGTGTCATTTCGGTAATAGAAGATGAGCACTTAAAGAGGCGGCTTAGGCTTCTAGCCAATTTTATATGAAAAATTCCAACTTGTACAAAACTTTTAGTTTTGAGCATATTATTGGAAATAGATATTTCCAAAAGGGGAAGAGAATCTAGTCATAGCCACTTAATCTTAGATCGAAATATGCATGAAGTTGAGGGATAACGAATTGAGGAAGGACAAAACTAAAATAACTTGTTACAATTGTGACAAGCTGGGTCTTTTTTGCTTGTGAATGCATTGAGTTGAAAAGCGTAAAACCCAAAACTCAAGAATTTGTTAAGTTATGCTAAAGTTTATGGCTAGGTATTTTCCTTCTAAATCTTGTTCTTTGTGGACGGTGGATAAGTGAAGATATACCATCCAATAAGAAACTGTAAAGCATACGTTGAGTAAAGTTAGATTATTAGAAGCAAGATGTATATGTGTTAGAACAAGTTTAGAGTTAAATACCTACAAACTGGGTTGGCATGGTAGCTTAAATTTGTACTCCATGATGTTCTAATATACACTTGAGATCTAACTGGGTTTTAGTGTCCGCGGTTGTCTTCATTGATTTGGGTTATCGTTAATAATCATGATGGTTGTATGAATATCATTTTAGCAAATTATATTCATATGGTACTTAATAGTTGATTAATGGTTTCATGATATTATACGTCAATTTGGACGGCTATAATAATAATGATGATGCTGATATTTTTGCATGCTAAATGAAGTCTTGTTGGACTAGATAGAATGAGTATATCAGTCAAAGAAGACTAATTGGACTCATTTATCTAAAAAGTCATGCAAATTATCTAGCAAGAAAAAACAGCTAGAAAACCATTCAGTAAGGAATTAGGTTATGAATTCCATTGTAACTAATTCATTAAAACATTTGTGATTGAATGAGTGTAAAGGCTAAACATGAAATTTTAATATCTAGTTACATTCATTGATATCTTTAGATGTCTCGGTCATGTCTATTTGATCTGCCATAAATCGAAAGCATTGGATTGCATTAAATTTTTGGTTGATGATCAAATTAGATAATAAACTTTTGAGTTTATAGAGTAAACTGAGGACATAAATATATTTTTAAACGGTTCAATGAATTGTTTAATAAGAAAGATACAGAAAGATATTTATTTATTCCTAAGACTCTGCAGCAAATTAGTGTAGCAGAAATAAGGAATAAAATACTATTGGAAATGGTTAAGTCTATGATGGCGCAAGTAAATTTTTAGTATCTTACTAGAAGAGGGCTTAATTGATTGCTGCCAACTTAATCATGTTCCATTAGATCAGACACTTCAACACCTTATGAATTCTGGACAGGTAGTTAGCCTGGTCTAACTAATCTACAACCCTGGGGGTATGTAGGTTATGTTTATTATCCATCTCATAGAAATGAGAAATTGGATGCAAGAAAAGAATTGTATCTTTGTTTGATATTCTGTGCATTCCAAGGATAAATAAACGATGGTGTATAATTAGATAGAAGTGACTGAATTATAATCACAAGATGTCATTATTAGAGAATGAATTTCTTAGTAGAAGCGAGTTTGATATAGATATCTGATTTGAGGAATTGGATGATCTGTGTTAATACGCAAGTGGCGGTAAATTAAAATATAACTTGATCCTCCATTCCTAGTGGGAGTATTTTTTCTATATGGATTTTCCATCCCTAGAGAGAGTGGAAGTCTACACCCTAGTGGGAGTAGAAATCCGGTTTTCTATATGGATTTTCCATCCCTAGAGGGAGTGGAAGTCTACACCCTAGTGGGAGTAGAAATCCGCATGGATCTTTCATCCTTAGTGGGAGTGAAACAGTTGTTGAATTAGCTACCGTGATGATTTACCAACTCGTTGAAATAATCATAAAATTATCCCATGACATCTTTCGAAGATTGAAAGGGAAGATTTAATGATTACTTTACTTGACAGTGATGAGCCAATGATTTTTAGAATTGAGCTATCACTTCTATCTACTAAGTAAATATATGAATGAAGGCAATGGAAGGGGATATGGAGTCTAGAAAAGTGATCATGTCCAGGACTTGATTCACTTACCGTCTGGTCATTAGACCATTGTGAACGTATGAGTTTCACATATCGTATGTAATGCGGAATGGTACTATTGAGAGGTATAAGGTGCAATTGGTTGCAAGTGAAGAAACTTATTCTCTAGAAGTAAAGTTTTCTTCCATACACATTTTTCTAGCACTAGTCACATGAACCTGAAATTACATCAGTGGATGTAAATATTGTGCTTCTCGATAGAGAACTAGAGGAAGAGATTTACATGGAACATTCTGTAAATTTTGTTTCAAAAGACCAAGACGCACAAGTGTGCTTGGTTAATTAATGTATGTTTTGAAACAATCTTCTAGTAAGTGGTATTTTTGATTTCATCAAGCTGTAGTGTCTTACAGATTAATGATAACAAAAGATAGCCATGGTAAGTACACTAAACAGGTTGAAGATAATTTTTATATTATTTATATATGTGGACTATATATTTAGGCTAGAAATAATGAAGAGTTTGTAAAACCATAATGAAATGGTAATTCTCAAATTTTATTGAGACTTTATATGAGCAAAGTGGCTTATATATTGGAAGTGAGAGTTGATTCAAAATGAGCAATTTCAAGCTCATAGATACTCCTATTATGAAATCACAAACTCTTAGCCTTATTATATACCATGAAACTCCATAACATCAAGGAATTGATGACAAGTTCCTCATGTTAGTATCATACAGAGTCTCATGTACATTGTGATATGTACAAAGTCTATCATTAGTTACGCCGTAAGATTAGTGAATGTACACCAATATAATCCTAGATTACAACATTGAAATGTTATCAAAAGGATTATGACATACCTTAAAAGTGCGGCTAACTACTTAGTGTACATTGTGATATGTACAAGGCCCAATAGAAATTATGCTACAAGATTGGTTAATGTATACCAATATAATCCTAGATTGACAGGATTGTGACATAACTTTAATAGTAAGAAAATTACTATTTATGCTAGCATAATTACACACATAATGTAATAGAAATATGTTGTCAGGTTGAGACCGGCATTCTTACACGTGCGGTCGCCTCAGTTACAGAGATAGCAGGCTGAGATGAGACTCATATATATTAGAGAATATGTATGATATATTCTCGCGGAGCTAATGTATATGAATTTGTCGCCTTGACTAGGTCAAGATGAGGTTCACAATAAATGTATCTATATATATTTCAGAACCGATCATGATAGAACCCCACTATCATTGATAGGTCAAGCCAGATGTGAGGTCTTAATATGGCGCCGGAGAGAGGCGAGCTTTTAAGAACTCAGGTTAGTCATGAGAGTTATGACTAGACTAAGATCTGTACAGTGAATAATATAAAGACATATACATTCTTATTTAGAATGAAATTCACTGTAACACACGTTTCATACCGTGTGTGCTATAAGTGACCGATATGGAAAATGAGAGAATGAATCCCTGCTTCCTCATTGTGTAAGTTCCACTGAAGTTTTACATAAACTTCAAATGGTGTCCTCATGACCATTCACTCTATCTTAAAGTGACAGGATAATGTTAGCACCTTTAGTGTGGTATTTCTATGGCTATGATAATTCAGCCTATGGGGCACATCTAAGGTAGCAGTTGTTCTGGAGACCGAGAGATAAAGATGGAATGGGAAGATTTAATGAATTTTTATCTGACTTTTGTATTCACTGGCCGGCCAATTGTATTTGGAGATACAATTGTGAATACATGAAATGTGATAAAGTCAAGCATAGCTTTTTGAGGGATTTAGTATGCTTTTAGACTGATAAAAAATTATAAAATTAAATCTAGGATACAAAATGAACAATGTTATCTCTTGTAAATAGAGAATTTACAATTGAGATTTGAGATTGTTATCTCCCTTTTATATATATTGATTGTTCATAGGTCACACGATGCATTTACCCGTATGAACACTTTGTTGAAAATAATGATGATAATACTTGTGTTTTAAAGTCTCAAAGACTCCTCTGTATGTATCACATCCTACGCCATTTTGGGGATGGCAGATGTTGATTAATAATGTTGCATCCATGATGGGCTTATGGTAACTAGATTGCGTTGGCCCCACTTGTGCGAGTGGGAGATGTTGGCATATATATTTTGGATACACCCAAGATGGGTCCAAACCCATAATGCATGATCATGTGCTTGGAGCCCAACTTGCCAAGCAAGCCCACCCATGATGTTATCATCAGATAACTACCAGAAAACTGCAAAAAAAACTGCATGAGCAGTTTCATATATACACATAACGTGTATTTGGTATGTAATGAAAAGTCTGGCTTTTGTGAGTGAGTGCAATGCAAGACATAGAGTATTGCATGTGTACAAGTGTTTGTGAGAAACACAAGACAAATAGAGAAACACAAAGGAAAGAGATATGGAGAGAATCTTTGGAGAATTTTCTCCCATCCAACATCAGAGTGTGGGTATATGCATTGTGATTAGAGGGGACTTTCCGATCCCGTGATCGTCCTCCGATCGGTGATACGATCCCAGGTGTTTGATCCGCTTCTGCTGTAGAGATTCGGATTCCGTATGGTGAACGGTAATGATCCGAATTCGTTTTGTTTATCTTTAGAATAATCTTCATTGATCGTCCTCCGACCGGTGATACGATCCCAGGTGTTTGATCCGCTTTTGCTGTAGAGATTCGGATTCCGTATGGTGAACGGTAATGATCCGAATTCGTTTTGTTTATCTTTAGAATAATCTTCATTGGTATGAAGATTATTCTAAAGATAAACAAAATGAATTCGGATCATTACCGTTCACCATACGGAATCTGAATCTCTACAGCGGAAGTGGATCAAACACCTGGGATCGTATCACCGGTCGGAGGACGATCACGGGATCGGAAAGTCCCCTTTAATCACAATGCATATACCCACACTCTGATGTTGGATGGGAGAAAATTCTCCAAAGATTCTCTCCACATCTCTTTCCTTTGTGTTTCTCACAAACACTTGTACACATGCAATACTCTATGTCTTGCATTGCACTCACTCACAAAAGCCAGACTTCTCATTACATACCAAATACATGTTATGTGTATATATGAAACTGCTCATGCAGTTTTTTGGCAGTTTTCTGTTAGTTATCTGATGATAACATCATGGGTGGGCTTGCTTGGCAAGTTGGGCTCCAAACCCATAATCATCTTTATCAAACACAATCATCAAGCCACAAACAACATACTTATCCTCAACACCCAATATATATTTTTTCTTCCTTTTTCTTACTGTTTCTCACTCCCCAAACACAAAGAGGCCAAACCCAATCTCTTATCGAAGGAGATCAAAGCTTTCCATGGGGGGAGAACGGCGGCGGGCTGTGGTGGCAAGGGTTCGGTGGGTGGAGATATCCAATAATGGAGATTTGAGATTTTTTGGTGGTTTGGTGGGTGTAGATCTCTGAGGGAGATTTTGAGTTTTTGTTTGAAAATGAAGAGGAAGATGTTGTTGTTGTTGTTATTGATGATTGAGAGAAGAAAACGGATACATGGGTTCTCCTAAAAAAAAAATTCTTAAGTTTTTTTTTTTTTTTTTGATTTGATTTGATTGATAATTGATGATGATGATGGAGATTTCAATCTCCCAAAAAAAGATTCCATTTTTTCTTCTTTTGATGATGATATTTGGAACCCAGCCATTCAAACAAAAAAACAAAAAAAAAAAAACAAAAAAAAAAAATACAAACTGTTTGAAGTCCAGACGCAGAATGGTACTCTTTCTTCTACTATATTAATATAGAATAGAAATGTTTGCAAAATGAATAATTGGAATTTGTGTTTTTTTTTTCGATATAAAACACTCATATCGATAAAATTATTTGAGCCTTTTCTTTTATTCGAATGCAAAATATTTGAAATATTTCAATCAACCGCTTTTTATGCTGAATCGGTGACCTGTGTATAATATAAAGTAAGAAGAATTCTTTGGATTTGACGAAAAAAAGAAACAACTTTGCTGACAATTCAATATTTTTGTTTTGTTCCGTCAGAAGAGTCCTCAAAATATTCTGGTCTTGGATTAGTGATTAGTCGCTCTTCTTTATTTTGTTTCTTCAATTGACAATGGTGATGGAGATCCAAGATCTCCCCCAGATAGATTTTTTTTATTATTTTCGTTCTATATTTTGTTCTTCTTAAAAAAAAAAAAAAAAAAAAAAAAAAAAAAAAAAAAAAAAACTTCTTTCATTTTTATTTTTTTTGTTGGTGATATCTGGAAATGTTCGATAGAGAGAAAACAGTAGTACTGCAAGGTGTTTGTAAAAAGACTTCAAAGAAGACTAGAACAGAGGTTTTGCCATTAATGGCTGTGACTAGCAGAGCTAAGCTCTCAAAATTGTGTTATGATTGTTATCTGAATATTACAACAGATTCAGGTATTTATACAAGAGAATTCTGAGAAGATAATTGCAAATTGTATTCTAACTAACTTCTAACAAACTTCTGACTCTTATATTCTTGCTACCCGCCTAAACTTACTTTGCTTCTTAGTAATCTATTACTGAGATCATGATCCGACCGTTGATCAAGATCATGATTATTTTTGATCAACGGTTGCTGTAAACTATCCTTTGTACCTTTACATAGCTGAGAACTTTGTGATATGTAGGTTGGTTCTTGATCAACTGTGCTTGTAGAGATATAGGCCAAGTGTGTTTGGGGATCAGTTACCTTCACACGATGATGATGAAGTTTTTTGAATTATTTTTTGTTGATATATGATTTTTTAATTTTTAGTTTAATGATGATTTAATTTTTAAAATAAAAATAAAAATAAATGTTGAAGATGAAGGTTTATTTAATTGAAATGTTGAAGATGAAGTTGAGATGGGGATGGCTTTTTATTTTTATTTTTATTTTTATTTTTTAATCAATAAATAAATATATTTTGGATGATATGGTAGGGGTAAAACTGTCTTTTCATAGATTGGGTTGGTCAACCGTTAACTTTAACGGTTTGACTTCAACACTGGGGTATGTTTGTGTTTGAATAGGGCATTTGTTTGAAAATTTGCTTTATTAGATAAATAGAGGGTATGTTTGTACAATTAACCCTATTTTGGAAGAGATTTGGGATTGCATGAAGACTAAGGGTGCGTTTGTTAACGTTTTCAGAAACTGTTTTTTGTTTTCTGAGTCACAAAAACAGGAAAAACCCGTTTGGTAGATGATTTCAAAAAACTGTTTTATAAAATATTGAGAACAGTTTTCAGTTTTAATGAACAAAAAATTGAGAACTCTGAGAACAACAATTTGTTGTTTTCAGTATTCTTGAAAACTTTTTTTTAGCAATAAAATTTACTCAAACCAAATCTATCTTGTGGATCTTCATGGATCTATATCAAAAAGATGATGATGATTTCGATAGGTTTGATGATGAAAATTAAATTTATTTATTATTTAATTTTAATTTTTTTTAGTTTTAATGTTTAATTATTTTAATATCACTTGATCATTATTTATAATATTAATCTTTTAAAAATGATTTTAAAAATATTATACTAAACACATTTTTTATGTTTTGATTCTCCGAATATCGTTTTCAACCATTGCTACCAAACGCGTTTTTGAATTCAAAAAATCCAAAAATCAGTTTTTCAAAAACTTCAGATTACAAGAAAACAAAAACTGAAAAACGAAAACATTACCAAACGGCCCTTAATAATCTCTAGATTAATTTTTCTTATGTTCATAGATTAGCTAACAGGTTTTCCCACAGCCAGGGGCAAAGAAGGCGGCGGCGGCGGCGGGGGGCCATGGCCCCCACAAAGAAAAAAAAATTCAGAACTTGAATCTTCTTTAATAGTTTTATATAATATACTATATATTTAAAAAAGGCAGTGGGCCCCTATATGAATGTCGTCACTCGTCTGTCACTTCTTAGAAAAAAATCCATAAATTTTGTTTTAAACAACGTGATTGCTTGTCTACCGTATTTAAGTAGGTGTATGTTAGTTTTAAATTAAAAAAAATATTATTCCAATTTTATGTATTCAACATTCTTTTAGAAGAGAAAATATATTAGTTTTCTATACATCATAAACTTGTCTAACCTATATATACTTGATTATTATTATTATTTTTCTAGTTTTTCACTTACGCAATTTCATTCTTACTACTGCATTTAAATTCTTCGTATTCTTCGTTTCATTTATCAGAATAATTTCAGGTACGAAATTACAAATCAATAAATATTTTAGGTTTTTTCAATAAATTACCAGGTAGATATATTTTTTGCTGCAATTGATTTTCAATTACAAGAATTAAATAATCGATTTAGTGAGTAGACAATTGAATTGATAATTCTTAGTACAACTTTGGAACCTCGCGAAGGATATGACTTTTTTTAGAATTGATGATATTTGCAAATTGGTAAACATGTTTTATCTATATGACTTCGCTGATCATGAGAAGTTGCAATTGAAAACGCAACTTCAACATTATGAATATAATGTAGTTCAACATTCAGAATTCAAAAATTTGTTTACTCTTTCTTCCTTGTGTCAATGGTTGGTAAGGACTAGAAGATCAACAACATATCCACTTGTTCACATAATAATTGTGCATGTGCTTACTCTTCCGGTGTCAACTACAACTACTGAGAGATTGTTTTCAGCTATGCGTATTGTCAAGACTAGGTTTCGCAACAAGATGGAAGATGACTTTATTACAAACTCTTTAACAATGTATATTGAAAGGGAAATCGCAAAGAAACTTAGTATAGATTCAATTATAGATGATTTTAGAGATTTAAAATAGCAACGGATTCTATTTTGATTTATAAAGATGGTGTCTATTTTGTTTATTAATTTATTTATTTTAGCATTACATATGAGACTAGACGCTATTATATTTATTTTTTTAATAAATTAGTTTTTAAATATTAACATATTTGTCTAGCGTTAATTTAAATTATTTTTTTTGTCTTGGCCCCCCAAAGCCGAAATCCTGGCTTTGCCTCTGCCCACAACCTTGCTAAGCTGGCTCTTTTAAAGGATTAACATTTTAGAAGATTTTCCTTCTTGTATTGGAAGTCTCTTGTCTGATGACTCCAATTTCAATTTATAATGGTCCTGTGTTTCCTTTTATGAAGTTTTTTTTTTTTTTTTTTTTTTTTTCCTTAAAAAAAATTCATTTTATCTTGTCTTATACGTTAATGTGTATTAAAATAGGGTAAATTCATTGGTATCATTTTTATATAATCTAACAAATAATTACAATACAAAATTGTATAGTTGAAGGGCAATTATGAGAGGGTTAATTTTTTTTTTTCTTTCAATGTTATTATTTTTGTAAACTCTTATGGCGTGTTTACTAATCATGAATCGTATTTGGGAAAGGGAATTAAGTTCCCCATTTTCAAATTCATATGTTTACTAAATTTGTGGGGAATTAAGTTCCATGGACCTCACACACATATCAGGAATTAAGTTCCTGAATGAAAGGGAACTTGATTCGCCTCACCCACCCTAGGAATCAAGTTCCCTTTCCTGATTGAAAAGGGGAATTCATATCTTTTTACAAAAATATCCTCATTTAATTTTATTTTTTTTAAAAAAACTATATACATAATTAATTATATATATATATATATATATATATATATATATATAACTTTTTTTTTTTTTTTCATACTTCACTAGTTCACCGTATATAAATATATAGACTTACGCAGTTCACTCTTTTTTTTATACTTCACTGTTGTTTTTTTTTTTTTTTTTTTTTTTTCATATTTTACTGTTCATTATATATATATATAAAACACTGTTAATTATAAAAAAAAATTGAAAAAAAAAAAAAAAAAAAAAAACTATACTGTGGTAAAAACCAAATTGTGAAAAAAAACTTTTTATTTATTTATTAGCTATACTCATACATCTCTTATATGTATATGTATACGCATATATACAGCTATTTTGTATATATAAGGGTATTTTTGTAATCAACTTTGTATAAATTTAATTCCATTTTTAATTCTCAAAAAGTTAGTAAACATAGTAATTGAATTTGCAACTTAATTCTGATTCCCTTTCATTCCCTTTCCAGTGGAACTTGATTCCGATTCCACTCATTCCCGATTAGTAATAAAACTCAATGACTAATAGCTGATTTTGTAATAGACTAGATTTTGTGTAGTAGCATGAACCTTAATCTGAATAGAATAGTAAGAAAAAAAAAAAAGTTAATTTTATTTTTCATAAAAAAAATTGAACAAATTCTTTTTAAATACATAAAAGGTAGAGGAAAACAATTTATTGAATCAAATCCGACATTACAATAGAATGGAGGAATGGAGAGGGCAATTGAATACAAATCATATTTGGCCAATCAATGAGCCACCTTGTTTCTCTACCCTTACCTAGGAAAGAAAAAACAAGAATCATCCTCAAATGTAGATAACAAAAATCTTATGACAAGGGAAACAAACTCAACCTAGTCAATATCAAACTGGCAACTGATGATCATTGTGATTCGTGATCCTCACCATTGCACTCACCCAATAAAAATATCTTCTTGAATTTTCAGTCATGTTTAAAAATTTGGTCATAGAAACCTAATTGATGTATTTATTAAAATTTAGGGACAAGAGGTTTCAAAAATACAAGCATAGTTAAAAAAAATTAGAGACAAATTGATAATTCCATAATTTTAAAAGGGTACTTTGGCAGTCCTAATAAAATCACTTTCAAGTTTGAATAATGAATGGTAGTGTGCAATTGCAAGAAGAGCCCACCTAACCCACATGATGTGGTAATAAATAAATAATGATGTACTAATTATAGACTTTAAGATATTAAAATCTTTTCAAGAGTTGACAATAAAATACTGAAAAGCCAAAGCCAAAGCCAATACTCAATTGATCACCTTTGTACTGATTCTCTTTGAGAAATTAGCCTCTCTCTCTAACATGGCCAAGATCCAAAGCTCCAACAACAACAAGTATGTGTTGTGTCTGGTCTGTTCTATGATCCTGAACCTGTTGTTCATCACAAATCTGTATGTGGGTAGTGAGTGGATTCAGAGTTGGAGCAGAAAAGCTGCAAAAGAAGCAGAGGCAGTGGCAGCAATTTCATGCTCTGGACATGGAAGAGCTTACTTGGATGGAGTGCTTGTTGATGGACAGAATCAACCAGTTTGTGAGTGTAATACTTGCTTTTCAGGCACTGATTGCTCTCTCTTCTTGTCTGATTGTGATGTTAATGCTGATGGGTACATCTCTCTCTCTCTCTCTCACACTCTCATAAACAGATTCTGCTGATAAAGTGATGCATATACAAGACAGAGTATCATAGAAAATATATATTTAAAAAAAAAACAACTTAGACAGTTAAGCTTGGAATTGTTTGAACTTTTCAGTCTATAAACAACAAATATCAGGACTCAGGAGATTGAATGAACTTCTTTTTTTTGCTTGCTCACAAGAAACAATAATAAAAACTTTGGGGTGATCGTCGTTGTATTTCTGATTTTTTTTTTAAATATATATTTAAAAAAAAAAAAAAAACAACTTAGACAGTTAAGCTTGGAATTGTTTGAACTTTTCGGTCTATAAACAACAAAAATCAAGACTCAGGAGATTGAATGAACTTCTTTTTTTTTGCTTGCTCAAAAGAAACAATAATAAAAACTTTGGGGTGATCGTCGTTGTATTTCTGATTTTTTTTTTTTAAATATATATTTAAAAAAAAAAAACAACTTAGACAGTTAAGTTTGGAATTGTTTGAACTTTTCAGTCTATAAACAACAAATATCAGGACTCAGGAGATTGAATGAACTTCTTTTTTTTGCTTGCTCAGAAGAAACAATAATAAAAACTTTGGGGTGATCGTCGTTGTATTTCTAATTTTTTTTTAAAATATATATTTAAAAAAAAAAAAAAAAACAACTTAGACAGTTAAGCTTGGAATTGTTTGAACTTTTCAGTCTATAAACAACAAATATTAGGACTCAAGAGATTGAATGAACTTTTTTTTTTTTTTTTTGCTTGCTTGCTCAGAAGAAACAATAATAAAAACTTTGGGGTGATCGTCGTTGTATTTCTGATTTTTTTTTTTTTTCACAAATCCAAGAACAAACAGAGAAGGCAGTTGATATTTTTGGAAAAATAAATAAGTATTATTTATTAAAAAAAAAAAAAAAAGTTGAAATTTGAGCAATCGTAAGAAAATTTCGTTTTCTAAAAAACATGGTTTGGAAAAACACATAAAATTTACCTCTATTTTTTTAAAAATATTATTACAAGTTATACATTTATTACTTTAGTTTTCAAAAAGTAATTTTTTTTAATTTGCTAATGTGAATGTATTTTAACATTTTGAGATTTTCAAATTTTATTTCTTAAATAAAGCTGAAAAATAGGGTATTTAATAAGCACGTTTTTTGTTTGCCACTTTGTATATTGCTAAACCACGTTAGACAATGGTACAAGACTTTTTGCCTTAGAATAAATGGATTGTATTTATTTTAAAAAATTATAGCAATCAACAATCTTTACAGGAGAGAAAAAGAATTTAATTCTTAATATATAATTATTGTGTTTACTAAAATTTTTGGAAATTATATTACATATATTTTAAATATAAATTATAAATTAAATTCATGCCGAAAAAAGAACTCAATTATTCTCTCACACGAATTAAGTTATTTTTTCTGATTATCTTTTTAGCAGAACTTGAACTTCTTTTTTTTTTTTTTTTTTGCATAATGCTAGGCTGTCAAAAAAAAAATTGGTACAAATTCATGTCCAACCGATATGTCATATGAGTTGCCAAAATTACATTACTAATCGTATAATCTTAAAATTAACATGATCTGGACAATTGTGACCACATTATTTGGACAAGTTTTTAGGACAATATTTTTTTTATCTTTATTATCGATCAGTTCTTTATTATCAATCAATAAATATAGAGTGGTGCTATTGGCAACCCACTAATGATCTAATAATGCCCTATTTTTTAAATTTTAAAAATTTAGTTGACTTCTTTCCAAAACTACCCTTTCTATTTATCTTCCAAATTTAACTCATCCTATAAAAAACTGCTCTCTCTCTCTATCTAAATTTTTCCGTTTGTTGAGTTTTTAAAAAAGTTATATTTTTTTAAAACAAAAAAAATACAGAAGCACTCAAATCGTTTAGAAAAATTCTTTCAAAAAAAAAAAAATCGTTTAGAAAAACAATAAAGAAGAATATTCATATGTTATATTGGTGAAAATGAAATGGCAGACAAAACAAAAGTTGCAAGTCGTCAAAACAATTTCCATGTACTGTAATTATAGACCTAATTTCCATGTGTTTCACCTTGTCAGCTCCAGAACAGTGAATTAATTTTCATATAGCAAACAATGTAATTAATAATATTAATTTTTCCAGAATTTCTTTGCTTTATATACCGGTGATTCTTCTCTAGGCTGCAATACGACAATACTTACCAATTTAGTGCTTTTGTATTGTTTTCGTTTTAACAAAAAAATATATATATATTTAAAATCAAACATTTAAGAAAGGGTAGTTTTGGAAAGAAATCAATTAAATTTTTGAATTTTAAAAAATGGGACATTATTAGATCATTAGTGGGTTGCCAATAGCACCACTCTAAATATAAACCTTAACTTAACCAGGTATCAATGTTGAATTATTGATGTTTAAAAGATAAATATGTTTTTAATGTTATCATATTTAATGAATTAGAAAAGTCTTTAAAATAAATATATTGATTATTATATATTTCTATATTTTGCTAATCTCTTCTCCTCCAGTAGACCATCTCCAGCTGCTATCGATAAGGTTGTGAGTGGTCTTCAGACTACTCTTTCCCCTCAATCTTCTCGATACCTTGATTCAAATTTTTCTAGTGAAGAAATTAGGCGGGCGGTCTTCGATATGCATCCTTTGAAGGCTCCTGGGGAGGATGGCCTTCCAGCCCTTTTCTACCAAAAATTTTGGGCCAAAGTGGGGCCGAGTGTTGTGGAAGCTTGCCTGGAGGTGCTTAATAAGGGTGGCTCGGTGAGCAGAATTAATGGCACCATTATTACCTTAATCCCCAAAGTTCAGGTTCCGGAAAGAATGTCCGATTACCGTCCTATTAGTCTCTGCAACGTGATCTATAAGATCATCGCTAAGTCCATTTCCAACAGATTTAGAGGTGTTCTGGGAGGAGTGATCTCGGAGTGTCAGAGCGCTTTCATTCCCGGTAGACTAATCTCTGACAACACAATTGTGGGGTTCGAATGCTTGCACCGACTGAAGAGGCGAAGACGGAAGAAAGGATCTATGGCGCTTAAATTAGATATGTCGAAGGCCTACGATAGAGTTGAATGGGTTTTCCTCGAGAAAATCATGCTTAGGCTGGGGTTCTCGGTCAAGTGGGTGAATTTGGTGATGGGTTGTGTTTCGTCGGTATCCTATTCGTTCAAGCTTAATGGTGCCGTGTGTGGTAAGCTGTTCCCTACTCGGGGCCTTAGGCAAGGGGATCCCTTATCCCCATACCTATTCTTACTCTGTGCGGAAGGGCTCTCAAGCTTGATTCATATGGCTCAGGCTTCGGGTGACATTTCGGGTTTTAGGTGCAGTAGAACTGGCCCTGTTATTACCCACCTGTTTTTCGCCGACGATAGCCTGATTTTCACTAAGGCTAATGACAGGAATTGTTTGGCTATTCGGAGAGTGCTCGAGGACTACGCAGCTGCTTCTGGTCAAGTAGTTAATTTCAACAAGTCTGGTCTATGTGTGAGTCCTTCAATCTCGGTTGCTGATGGGGAGAGGCTTGCTCAGGCAGTGGGTGTTAACTTAGTGGGCTGTCACGAGAAATACCTTGGCCTGCCGTGCTTCACTGGTCGGAGCAAGCGAAAGATCTTTTCTGATATAGTGGATAGGGTCTGGGGAAAGATCAAGGGGTGGGGTGAAAAACTCCTGTCTATTGGCGGTAAAGAGATTCTGCTTAAAGCAGTTATCCAGTCAATCCCGACTTATGCCATGAGCCTCTTTCAACTGCCCAAATGCCTTTTGCATGAACTTCACCGCCTTTGTGCTAGGTTCTGGTGGGGAGGAAACGATGTGATTCGGAAGCTGCATTGGTGCACCTGGAACAGACTCTGTACTCCCAAGTCTAAGGGGGGTTTAGGTTTCCGTAACCTCGATACATTTAACAGAGCTCTCTTTGCTAATCAATGCTGGAGGATTCTTAAAAATCCAGACTCCTTAGCCTCTAGAACCCTCAAAGGTTGCTACTTCCATGACAGTAATCTTTGGGCAGCCACCAAGAAAGGTACTGATTCTTTTCTCTGGAAGAGTCTTCTGTGGGGTAGGAGTCTCCTGGATGCGGGGGTTCGTTGGAGAGTTGGAACGGGCTCTTCCATTTCTATCTACAAAGACAAATGGATTCCAAGAGTTTCCACCTTCATGGTCCAGTCCCCTCCACTTCTGGGTATGAATGCGACAGTGGACCAGCTTGTTTCCCCCTCTGGTGGATGGGATATTCAGAAGATAAGACAGCACTTCTCCAGGGAGGATGTGGAGGTTATCCTTAGCATTCCTATTGGCAGTAGTGAGAATCCAGACACTAGAATTTGGCATTATGACGCGAGAGGTCGGTTTTCGGTCAAGAGTGGTTACTGGTTGGGATGCAAGCTCGGCTCTCCTCCTAGTTCCTCTGGCTATTCTGTTCTGAACAAGTGGTGGTGTGCCTTGTGGAAATTAAAAATCCCGCTGAAAGTTAAGATGTTTGTCTGGAAAGCTTGTTATGATTGGATTCCGACGTTGGCTAACTTAAACCGAAGGGGAATTCAGGTTGATGGCAGATGTCCCAGATGTAACAAGTCCGAGGAATCCACCTTACACGCCCTTTGGGACTGCCCTAAGCTGAGGTATGTAAGGTCAGACTGGGTTCCTTCTCAGGCAGTGCCTACTGGTATTTTCGCATCTTTCCTTGATTTCATTGTCTTTTGTTTCTATCATATGGAGGCGTATGATTTCGAATTACTTTGCGTTATTTTGTGGCGGGTTTGGTTTGTTCGTAATTCTTTCCATCATGGTTCTATGACTCCTGCCCTTGATGATGTGTATCCTTGGTGCAATTCCTACTTGACTGATTTTAGGAGGGCTTTTTGTGATAACACTACTTTGCCGCGGGCCGTTTCTAGTCCAAGGGACCTTCGTTGGAAGGCTCCTGCAGAGGGTGTGTACAAAATTAACTGCGCTGCGTTCTCTGATGTTCATACTGATCGTATTGGTTTTGGTTTGGTTATTCGTAATTCTAACGGTTTTGTCATGGCTTCGTGTTCGCAATCCTTGGAAGCTACTTTCGGTCTCCAGGAGGCTAACTTGATGGCCATTCTCAGAGGTATGGTTTTTGGTAGTGATTGTGGCCTTTTGCCTTGTGGAATTGAATCTGATGATCCGGTGGCTGTCCAATGGGTCTTGGATGGTAGCTATTTTGATTCTGCTCTGGGGAGTTTGGTTGCTGACATTGCTAGAAAATCTTCTTCCTTGGGAGGGGTTCCCATAAACCATATCCCTAAAGCTGCTAATCGGGTGGCTTTGGGCTTGGCTAAGTATGCGTTGCAGCTGGCTGGTGACTCGTATTGGATGGAAGACTTTCCTTTTTCGGTTAAGTGTATTGTGGAAATATGAACCACCGACCAAATTTGTGGTGATTGTCGTTGCTTGACCAATTGCAAAGAGAGAGCCAAAGAGTGGAAAACACAATGTGGGGCCACCTTTGTGGAACGAATGTATTAATATTTGTTCGTGGAAATTGTCACAAATGACCACAAATATTATAGAAAATTTGTTTTTAACCACATCCATACTTTTAATTGTTTTTAACCAACTTTTTGAGCAATTACTGGAATGCCCCCATATAAAAACCCCCCTCAAAACACTCTCTCTCTCTTTTCTCTCTTTTCAGTCTCTCTCCTCTCCTCTCCTCTCTCTCACCGATCTCTCTCTCTCCCTCAAAGCCACCGCCGGCGTGGCCGTGCAGCGTCGCCGAGGGCCGACGAAGGCGTCGCACGTCGCCGGCGACCTTCTGGGCTGCACGACAGCGTCGTCGTCGTGCAGCTGGCCGTCGTGGTCAAACCTCCTTCGCGAACGAAGCTGGCCGTCGTCGGTGTGCCCCGTCGCCGTCGTGCAGCGCCGTCACCGTGCAGCTGGGCCGGCGTCGTCGCTGCTGCCGTCGTCGCTGCTGTCGCCGGCGAACAGACCTGCAATTAAAACAAAAACCCTAAACCTAATTTGAATTTGGGGAAGAAGAAGAGGAAGAAGAAAGAGGAAAAAAAAAAATAAAAAAACTTATCCTAATTTCAATTTAGTCCAGATTTCAAGTTTTAATATTTCTATTTTAGGCATGATTTCAAGTTTTAATATTTCCAGTTAGGCATGATTTCAAGTTTGTGTATTTCAATTTAGTCGTGATTTCAAGTTTGTTTCGAGGTTTAAAGAATACTATTTTCAGGGGTACTCTGGTAATTCATGGTACTAAAATGAATTTTTTTTAAAAAAGTGGTTATTAAACAATTAAAAATTCAAAAGTGGTTAAAAACAAAAGTATGATAAGTATTATGGCTACAAATGAATTTCTCTCTATTTGTTCCTTAGGAAAAGAATTTAATTAACATTTATAATAAATTTGTTTACATTTTACAAAAATATTTTAAGCATTCTAGTTACATATAGACCCACGTGCAAATGAGTTCTTTTTGTTTTTTAAACTATTACACTCATCACTTAGGCAGTTAGGTTAGGCCTACTCAATAGTATAAAATAAAATAAAAATAAAAATAAAAATAAAAAAAAGGACCAACCAATTTCTCTCTCACCCAAAAAATTATGTTCCTTCGGTGATTAAAAAAAAAACCATTTATTATTATTATTATTATTTAAAATAATAGCTTCCTTTCAAAAATTCTACATGTCTTATGATGTTGGGTTATTTACACACGAAATTAGTTAGTCGACATTATATTTTGAAAAAAAAAAAATAGCCACCCGTGAGGAGGCCATTATCTGTGGCCCGGTGGGACCTCCTCCATTTGAGAGATGCAGTCAGCAGTATGCACTTAGAATCTAGAGCAAATTGCTGCCAACTTTCTTGAGGTTTGACCCTTGATAACCAAAAACAACTTTATCATTAATTGACAATGACCTTCCCCGACTAACCATTGATCGGATTTTGACGCTACAAATACCAAAATGTCCCTGAATAAAAAAAATCTGATTTAAAAAATATATAAATATATGATAACTAAAAAAAAAAAAAATATGGCTCATCTAAATCTAATCTAATAACATTTTCTTCTTCCATTGATGTATTTTTAGATTTTTCTTCAAATTCATGTTTTTGAGATTTTTCAAAAATAAGAAATAAAAAGCATGGCTCATCTAAATCTAATCTAACAACATTTTCTTCTTCCATTGATGTATCTCCAGATTTTTCTTCAGATTCAAGTTTTTCAGATTTTTCAAAAATAAAAAATAAAAAGTGTGGCTCACCTAAATCCAATCTAACAACATTAAAAACTTGAGAAGGAAAAAAAAAAAAAAAAACCTTAATTTTTTTTTTTAATACATAAAAAAGGTTTAAAATGACAAAAATACCTTTATCTTTGATAAATTTAACTTTACTTTAACTAACAATAAGTGAGGTCATTGTCAATTAAGTATAAAGTTATTTCTGGTTGTCAAATGCCGAGCCTCAGGTAGGTTGGCTGCAATTTACTACATAATCTAATGCTATTTTTCATAGTTTTAAGTCTCACTAAGCACATATTCCCAAGCATGTCCATGTCCTTGTCATTTGTGCCTACTACATTCTCTCTACTGGCATTGAACATATGCTCTGTTTCAATATCTGAAAAATAATCTAATTGAACCCTAAAAGAACTATAGTAGATTCCTGTTGTTTGTTTCATGTTAGAAGCTACAAAAATGGCAGAATTGCATTAATTAAAACTCGAGATAAAAATGCGATACACTTAGTAGGTTAATATTTATTTAATCAATGTCTGCAGTGGGGATCCATTGTTTTTGGAACCATTTTGGATGCAAAATGCAGCAAGTAGTGCACTTGTAGTGGCAGGGTGGCACAGAATGAGCTATTCTTACAAAGACGGCAATCTCATCTCCCAAGAGCTTGAAACCCACATCAGAAAACTCCATGAAATTGTAGGAAATGCAGTTACTCACAAACGATTCATTGTTTTCGGTGCTGGTTCAACCCAACTCCTCAATGCTGCTGTGCATGCTCTTTCCCTTGACAATTCCTCCTCTCCGGCTAGAGTTGTCGCTTCAATCCCTTTTTATCCGGTTTGCACCCTAACTTATATACTTGTTGGGACTATACTCCATAAGACTCTCTGCTATCAAAGATAAATTTTGAGATTGATTTTGTCCCACTTCTCCAGCTTTATGAAAAACAAACAGTGTATTTCCAGTCGGCGGATTTCAAGTTCGAAGGAGACATATCTGTGTGGAAGAACAGCTCAGATACAAGCATGAACCTGGTTGAGTTTGTGACTGCACCAAACAACCCAGATGGGCAGATGAATAAAGCAGTTCTTAAAGGACCAAATACCAAAACAATTCATGATCATGCTTATTATTGGCCTCATTACACTCCAATCACAGCTCCTGCTGATGGAAATCTCATGATTTTCACCACTTCTAAGCTCACCGGTCATGCTGGCTCTAGATTCGGGTACTTTCTGCTATTACTTCACTCTTTAACTTAGAAATAGAACGTTTCTATCTATTTTTAGCACACACTATATATAAAAATATGATGATGATCACTATCTTCAGCGAATGCTATAGCTACTAAACCAGAAATACATGTATATATGTAGGTGGGCAGTGATAAAAGATGAGAGTGTGTACCAAAAGATGAATGATTATATGGGTGTGAATACCATGGGAGTATCTAGGGATACTCAGTTGAGAGCTTTGAAGCTTCTGAAAGTAGTGCTTGAAAGTGGAGGAAGAGAAATATTCGAGTTTGGACACAACACAATGAGGAACCGCTGGGAAAAATTGAGCAACACCATATCACTATCTAATCGATTCACTCTTCAGCAAATTCCTCCTCAGTACTGCACTTTCTTCCACAAAGTCAGGGCATCTTCACCAGGTAATTAATTCTCACAATCATACTCAATCGATCAACACCTAAAACTTGAGTTTAGCATTATTCCATTTCTAATTGGCATTTAATGTTTTCCATTTAACAACTTGATAATTTTGCAGCATTTGCATGGGTGAAATGTGAGAGAGAAGAAGATATAAATTGCTATGAAGTTCTCAAAGCTGCTAAAATCATTGGCCGTGCAGGCAGAATATTTCAGGGTCTAGATCAATATGTCCGTCTCAGCCTCCTCAGAAGCCAAGATGACTTTGATCTGTTAATTCACCGTCTAAGCAAACTAGTCTCAAAAGAAAATGGTGCCAAAACCATTTGAAGAATCTGATCAACTCTCTGTTGATTAGAAGCTCACAATAAGAGCACTAAATGTTTAGAAGCGGTCATGTCTATTGACCCCTCCTCTAGTTTTCGATACAGATTTGATACTTTCTTAGTTTCTAAACTGCAGACCCTACAGAAGTATAATGTTTGTGAAGCCCTGGCAAAAACCAGAACATTTAGTACCCCCATTATTTGTGAACAAAATTTGATAAACAATAGCGAAATCAAACTTCAAGAAGTCCTAAGTTCTGCTATGTAATTCTGTGACCCTAGATATGTGATTATGAATCCTTTAATATATGCAAACATTCAGTTTCGAAAAGTCTTCGATGAAACAGGAAAAGTCATCAATGAAACAGGTGATATCCAATAAAAATTTGTTATGTGTATATATATATATATAACACTTTACAATGCTTAAATTCTACACTTGTCCTATTGAAGCCTATTAAAGACTTTTTGGTCTGACAAATCAATATCATATAAGGGAATACAAAAGGAAACTAGTGCAAGTAAAGGGCATATGTGCAAAGAAACAAAAATTGTTTTAAATGATATACAATATACAGATTACCATTGACCTAAGTTATAGTGAAGCTTGTCATGCTATAACTGACCTTTTTGGTGACGGTCTTTGCTTTAAAAGGCTGAATTTCATTCTCCTCTTGAACAAAAAGCAAAGGAATGCTAAGAAAACTATCAAAACAAAACAAATTTCAAAGTGAAACCCCCAAAAATAGTCCAGCACGGCAACTTTGCTCTTGCTGCCATAATAGTCGCAGTCACAAATGTTACGAAGCAAATTTCCCTTGGGTGTGCCATCTGGATCAAGAATAAAATCTACTGTTATGGCTCCTTCTTCCAACCAAATGACCGTAGACTTTGATTTGTAACCAGGCATAGTGGCCATAACTGCAAAACATCGTTTAAGTTAATATCAGAATAACAGTTAGGGAACAGATAAGCATCCTCAACAAAGAACAGAAAGAGTTGAAAGCTTGTACGCAAGAAAATAGATTCAGCAGTCTACACATTCTAGTGATTCTTAATGGAAGGCTATATGGCCAATAAACAGATACAGTAAAATGGAACTAAGATGTAACTTAAAGCAATCAACTCAAGTCAACTTTAGGACGAGCAGTCTTTTTGATAATCTTTTAAGGGATTTAAAGCGTCAACCCAAGTCAACTTAATGGAAACTTAACGGTGTTAAATTTCAGGAGAGATTTATGAATAAAGGCATCTACCCATCCAATAATAGATGAAAGGTCAATGAGGTTTTTGGTTTATACCCATCAATTTTTATGGGTGACAATGTCGGCACCCTTTGAGTTGGCCTTCATCTTCACATTGATTTTTCATTTGAGTTCGCCTTCATCATCACCTCTTTCAAATAGGTGCATATTTCTGTTTTTTTTTTTTTTTTTTTGGAGTGTGCATATTTCTGTTTTGCTTATTTTATATGATCCTTATTCCTAGCACATCCCAACAACTAATCTGTTATACTATCCTTCTTTCCTTGTGCATCCCAAAAATTTTCATAATCAAATGCAGAAGTTCCCCAAAGGCCATTAATCTCAATTTGATACTGTTGGGGCAAGTACACCGTGTTTAAAAATCTGTACTAATCTTTATATAATCTCTTTTTGAAAATACATAAATAAATTTTTATAACACTTTCTCAAAACATGAATAAATATTTTTTTTCTTTACTAGAAATTCAATAAATATCATAAGTAGCACGAATCTGAAAATACTTGTATAGTTGTACATATTCTTTACATGTTTTAATCTAAGAATAAAATATTTATTCTTTCTTTATCTCATTCTTTTTTAACAAAGTTTATGCATTTAAAACTATTCTCAACAATTTCAATAATAATTCTAATTCTGATTTCTAAAAATATATTCATTTCTTACAAGAATATCTTGATTTATAATTAATCTCAGCATTCTGTAACCTAATCTTAAAGCATATCTAATTCTGATGCTAGCAACTGATATCACATTCAGCAGCAGAGGGCTGAGTGGGGGGCTTTTGTGTTCTTTTGAGAAACTTATTGAATGAGGACTTTTGTTCTCATTACACATATTCCTCATTTTAGAGGACCACTCCTGTTTACTTATTCTTTAGAGATCTTCTTAACTTCAATACAAATTTATTTGATTCAGATCACCAAAAATAATTAAAATAATTTAATTAAAAGGCTCCATTACCTTCATATCTCTGGCCTGGTGCAAGCAAGCGATGGTAATCAGCAAATGCTCTTCCAGCATTAACCTATGGAAGATAATTCATAAATTACCAGAGCACATGTTATGAAAAAGTAGCAGCAGGCCGAAATACAGTTTTTAAGTGTAAATTTCAAAAGCCTTCAAGAACTGACCCATGGATATAAAAATCATGAATGAATGTTAATTTTGGATATTTTATATATAATCGGTGCTAACTAAATGGGTTTAGACAGACAGACACCAAAATGAAAGATTAGACTGTGATTCCTTCACAGTATGGAGAGGTCCCCCAGCTTCAGTGTAAATCCTGACATTAAAGATCCTTTGACAATTTAAAATCCAAAAAGAAAAACAATAAAACAGGAAGCTATCTAAAACTTTTTGACAATCCTTATGATCATGCTTTATCTTTTCTTTTTTTCCATTCATACATGTAAATGTTTCAATCATCAAATGGAAGTTTATTATACGCACACACAAACACAAGCTTATATAGTATGGATGTATATATGTAAGTTCATTGCACGAATTTATATACCGTGTAATTTATTCCGTTGATCATGATTGCACCAGGCAATGGCCTTCCACTGTCTGATGAAAAGATCCTTCCATGAACTCCAGTCTAGAAATGAACAAGATAAAAAGATTTCATTAACATGTTAAAAATGCTCAATAAGGCACACTTGAAAATTTTGGGACTGTTGTATTTCATGTATCCCATAGAATAAATGCCGGAATGATACTTTAGACAAACAAGTTAATGCAAGATTTTCTTACACATAAACTGATAAAAGTAATATGTTCATAACATAGAAACCAAACTATAGCCTACCTTGACAAGGCTTGCAACAAGATTGAGCATGCTCATTTTGTTGTATTCCCAAATAATAGGAAGCTGTATGGAAAAGCAAAGACAGGTTAAATGAAGGAAAAAAAAGTGAAAGGGAAGTCACTCATGCCAACTATTCTTCCATGTAAAACTATGTATTTTAACCAGCCAACAGAGAAGAAACACAAGGCAGTCCTACCAACACAATCTAGGAACCATTAATTCCAAGCTAACAGATTGCCAACGTAGCTTAAGGTTGCAATTAGAATGTTAGACCCAATCCATGGCATATTAATAATAAGATTGAAACAATTGCTATAGTTGCTCTTCATTATAATTGCCATGGTTTTTGTGAGCATTACATTGATGTCTATCATGCAATAAAGCTTCCTTTGATGTTAATAGCTACTTAGGTGATTCACATATTCATACACATAGATAAATAAATCAAACATATGATCTTTCCTATGTACTTACACGAATCTGGAAAACCCTGATCATAGCTCAAAAGGCTTGGTAGGGTCAACCTAGCCTTCTAAAATACACAGTATTTTTTCTCTCTCTTATAACTCCAAAAGCTGGGGCAATTCTCCACAAAAGGAAAGACACTGATTAGAATTTAGAATTCAGGTTCTCTTCAATTAGTTAGCATCACTTACTAACAATAAATTCCTGGAGCATTGGAGTCCAATTTTCTTCATGAATGATCCCACCAGAAGACATTTGCATTTAAACTCTCCATCCCCTTCAAGGAAGGGAACACTACAATAAGTAAACGATCCCATGAGAAAGGGATATTTTCCACTATTTACACCATCTCTCTCACTACCACAACCTCAACTTTGACAAAGAGATCAACAAGTCAAAAGAGCAAACTGAACCATAGAGTTGCGTCATCCCACTTAGCATCTTTTAAATATTATTTTTACATATTTATAATAATTACAAAAGTTCAAAGAGCTTCATACAGCATACTGTTAAAGTCAACTATCAATCAATGAGATTATTCTTAATTATGATTGTATAGTTGACTAATAGGTTAATTAGCTTAATTAGTGTGGTTAATTATAGCTTGATTGTATAGTTGACATTTGACTGATTTGATTAGGATTTGATTAGCTTAATTATAGTTTAGTGATTAAATAGCCTGATTGTAGGATGATTTATTTCCTTTTGTATTTCCTTGATTCTTTCCATATTGTAAATTCACTATAAATATCCTCCTATGGAGAAGAACAAAAATATCAAAGATTTTTTCTTCGTTCAAACAATCAAAGAGTTTCTTTTCTTTGTTCATTACTTTCTAACACATACCTCATGAAAGCTTTGTACATCAAAGAACACAATTCTAAACAGCATGATAGGTAAAAAGCTTTGTGCATCAAAGAACACAATTCTAAACAGCATGATTGGAACTAAAATGTTACTTGACCCCATAATGGTTTGAAAAGATAATTAGATACTATTCTATTCTAAATTTTAATCTTATCATGCACATATGACAAGATGGAGTTTGTTCATAAGTTACTTTGATTCTTCCCACGGATATTACAAATCAAGGATTATAAATAATGACACAATTATGCAGTCTTCACCCTAGCCAAAATTTTATCACAAATGAAGTAAATGTCTCAGAAACTGAGATCAAACCTCATTAGCATTAGGCCATTTGTTGTCACTAATCTCCAAGGTCAATTCGAAACAGCTAACATGTATATAATTCCAGTCTTGCATGCCACCATATATAGGATACCAAAATGCTCCATTTGTAATCCCTCCTGGAAATTCCGTGCTCAAAGACATGTTAAAGTGAGAGCGACTATATATGCTTGCCATGAACCGGAATGATTCATCATCAGGGCATTCGTAATAATTTTTCCTGAAATTAAAACAACAAAATTAAGCAGAAATGGTAACAGTTAAAACAATCTTCTGCAAAATGCATAAAAACAGCTTCTGAGTCACTTCATCAAAATATTTGATCCTTCTCGAGCATTATCTTAAACCATTCAAATAGCAAGAGATCCAAACAGGGACGTGTTTCCACAATAGTAACACTCTGAATGACTAGTGTTTAGGTTGCATTATTTATTTGACAAAAGAAAGAGCATCCAGGAAGACATAATCCCTCAGTACTTAAAAAATGATGTTAGTGATTTCCTAGCATCTAATATAAGATTATAGGTGGGTAATAGATACAACCAAATATGCTTGAAATTGAAAAGAGTAACTAGAGATCAAAATCATGGTGCATACGTAAGCCACAATAAATAGTGTTATCTATAAAGGGATCAGAAGATAAGTTAACAAAATTAACAAGATTAAAGCAGTTATCTGTAAATAATTAAATGGGTTTGACTAAACAAGGCTTAAAGAAGAATAAACTAACCTACCTACATAAATAAAGCTCACAAATTTAAAACATACAAAAAGTAACATAGACCTGGATGAGTGAATGGAAATCGAAATATAATAAAGGCAGAAATTTTAAGATGAGGCTCAAAGACAATTCATGAACGTAGAATAATCACCTTTTATCATGAGTGCCGTCCCATGGATAATTTGCAACAAGTGCACCCTGTTAGCAGAAAAGACGTTATTAAGAACTCTTATGTCTTTTATGCAAGTATTCTTTAGGCAAGACTATATTATTTTGATTTTTGCATCAACTGGCATTCTGTATAAACTAAAATGAGTGGAACAAGAAAAAACTAAATATGCATGAGTGGACCTGGTAAGACATGATAAGCCCAGGCCATTGTAGATGAAGAAAAAACATAAAGACTTTTTCTTCTATGAGAATATTGCTGCAATCCTATCCAGGTTTTATAAATTGTTTGGGGATCACCCCAAGACAGGAATAAGTAGATGTATCAGCTTTTTATAATGGCTTGTAGATGGATTTTTTGAAAGTCTCTCTCACTTTTTTTTACATAACCCAGAAATCTCTGAAACCTGCTTCGCAAAATTGAGTTGGAATTGGGATCCCGCATAAACACCCTACAGTCTTTGGGAACAGGAAGCTATGGCATTCTGCTAGGTAAGTGAGTCAGAGGAATTAAACCTCAGGACTTTAGAGAGCAAACCACTAGTCTAATTGCTTGACTAACCCCTCACGGTTCACTTTCTGATAGTAAATTAAAGGACTAGAACTGTCTACAAATTGTTTCATAGTTCCACCCATAATGAAGATGTAGTAATTTTGTGTAGTCAGACCTCCATCATGTTGTATGCTAAATAGATATAACTTATGGGCCTAACATATCACAATCAATAAACTCAAGCAAGGAGTGCTGTTTGTTCATTTAGTTTTTGCAGACATTACTTGAAAATTTTGAGAACTTTCATATGAACTTCCGCATCTTATTAATTGCTAAGTTATCTCTATAAGTGGAATCAGGCAAATCACTGGATAACATTCAGAAACAGTATGTCCATGGTGGTCGGTGGAAGATTATATGCATTATAACTTTCAATTCACTCAAATGATATATGGCACGATTAAAGGTGGCACATGCAATTTCATAGACAACTGCCTAAGTGAAGGTCAACAACTAAGGCCCATCAGATGCGAAATCTTGGGAAGAACACAGATCCCAACAACTATTAGAGTCCAAGGTTTTCAGTCCAATTTGATTGAAATAATAAATTTTTATGACTCGAGTGTGACTGAAATTACAGCTTTTAGCAATCTAGTTACATATTTGAATCTTTTTTAGCCAGAAGGAAAGTTGCATGAATTGTTAGAATCAACACCCAGCAATTAGCACATAAATTTCCAGCCTAGCATTGATGGTGTGACTCATAAAGTAAAGTTTCTTGCACTTGTTTAGGGCCTTAAAATAGGTGAAATTTTAAAGAATTTATTAGAGAAGTGAGATAGGAGAACATTTCAAAAAATTTAAGGCAAAGAGATCAAACACAATAATGAGATAGAACTGGCCCTGAAGAGAGAGGGGAGAGAGAGGGAACTCCAAACAAAGGAAAATAGATGGAACAAAAACACTGTACAATGATCTTAACGCTGCAGTTCGGAGATAAAATATACAGTGCCTAATTAGCATCTAAGCAACAATAGTTTCCTTTATTTATTGTTTAAATTCCCAGCAACAATAGCATCAAACAGCCTCTTTTAGTCCTTTGTCACCTTACAGTATTTTTCTTATATTAAGGGATAAGTAAATTTAAGAAAAAGAAGACAATAAAAACTATAGGAAAACCCAGTTGGTTTACCAGATATTTAAATTGGTCCCTTGACAAATTAACGGAACAGATATCTGGAAGCAGGTACCCACTTTTAGCAAGGATTTTCAGTGGGCAACCATCTAAGTTATTATAAGCTTAGGAAATGTGTACCCTTATCCTAAGTTTAAAAAATTGAATTGGGAAAATAAGTATTACCCCATGTAAAGAGGCCGATGCTGTGAATTGTATCTGTTTCAACCAACTCATTATTGCTCTTGTTTCAGGTTGCCGAGCATCCACATCATTATTCAAAGGAAAGAACTGTCACATAGACAAAAAGGACTAAACCAAATAAACATTTAACAATTGGTATTCATCTGATGAGATGAAACAAATCAAACTGAATCTAGCAATTAAAGTAAACTTGAAAATAGCCACTACAATGCGATCTGGACTCTATGAATAATGAACTAAACTGAAAATACTTACAGTTTGGGATATGAGCCTCAATCCAAAAAGAGCCAACTTACTCACAAATTCTTTGAATTGTGCTAGCCAGCGTTGTTTAATGAAGTTATAAGAACTAAAAGTACCCTACTTTATTTGAACAAGAATCCTAGTCTTACAAGAGAGCATTCACTTATGTTTTTAAGGTTCAATTTTCATGAGCATAGAAGTAAGAAAACTGAAGTAGCAAAAAGATACCTGGTCTGGGAAATCTCGATTTAGATCAATATTGTTTGCATTACCACGCCTCTTGAGAGCGAAGCCGTCAGGATTCATTGATGGAAGTATATGAAGGTGAACATTTTCTACGATCAATCTAGCCTGTAAAGAACAAAGAATATTCCAGGGTATATTAGAATATTTTTTCATTTTTACCATTAACAAGTAATCATCCAGTAAAAACTACCCAAAAATCATACATTATATTTTTAGACAGACACTTTGAATACTTAGAATAAGTTGAGATACCATGGTGAAACTTTTGAACTCACAAACTCAGCAAGGGCATCTCATGCATATAGAAATAAACAAATATTGACCTTAAAGCAGGTTAATCAACCAAGTATGATTATAATGCAATCAAAAGAATTATTTCTAAATCATGAAGATCAAAGCATAACATATGAAAGGACTTAAATGGACTTGTGATTTGGGAAGAATTTAATTTCGTTACAAATTATGGTTAATTTTATCTGTAAAGATGGATTTCAACCAGCAACAGATGTACATCAATTAGAGCATTGTAAGTAAGAATTAAAAAGAAATAAAACAATCCCAAGAATAGATGCATGTAATTTTTAATTCCCAAGCAGGCTCTTTTAGTATTAACCATTTGGTTATTGGTAAACTAGTATTCCTGTTATGAGAAAACATGAGAACTAGAAGTCGATAAAAGAAAGCAAGAGTAAAGAAGTAACAACTAAAAAGTATCTGCTGTGATATGAAATATTTTGACAACAGTTTTACAATATGAAGTATCTAAAAACAAGTTGCAGCCAAACAGCACAAAAGATGAAGAATATTAATGAGGAAAGCAAAAATGTCTAGACTGAGGACTTAAGATGTTATGAAAACACAAACATAGAGATAATCTGCAATCTCGGGAAAGGGGAAGAAAAAAAAGATATACACTTACGTGTAATAAAAAGAACAGAGATATACCAAGGGATCCTTCATATGGTTATCACATATCCAGTTTGCGAGAAGTAGCAGAAGCTCACGCCCCACGGGTTCATCACCATGCACATTCCCAATGAACTGCGATATCCAGCATATCAGTCTGCAGGTTACTACAAAGCACATAAAATCACAGGGAAAAAAAATCGTGTTCCTACTTCCTTGTATGAGGTTTATCACTTGCTTTCACAATAAAGTCCTCCCCAGGTCGAAAAGATTAATTGTAGACAAAAAATTCAAATTACAAGGTCAAATTTTTATATTAAAGCAAAAACCTTCAGAATTTGGAACCAGATGATAGTATTCAATAAATTAAGTCAAGTGCACATGATATATAACACAAATGACCAATATATTCACCTTGAATGCAGGTTCAGGTTCTTCCACCCCAGGCTTGTCAGAAATTTCTATCACCCACTACAGCAAATACACAAGAAAACAGTGCACACCCACTCAGACATTATTCTGAGCATAAAATTAAACTAAAAAAAAAAAGTCTATAGACAACCAAGTACCAGTGGAACTCCATTCACACTCTCTCCGATACTGATCATCCAATCAAAAACCCCTCAAAGAGAGAAACAATAGAACAAATTAGCAATGAATCAAAATAGGCATGCCTTAAAACATCACATCATTCATATCTAAGGTAATCCAATAACTAAAATTCAAATTAAACAACAATAGATAAATGCAAGTAAGTCATTAAAGAAACAAAAAATAAAAATAAAAAAATCACCTGTATATCCTAGAAATGTTACTACATCTTTGCCCAAAAGCCTTCACTGCTTTCTCGAGATCTGAATTAGTCATGTAACCTTTAGCCTTATCAACACTGAGTCACCAAAACTGAACTTAATTATTATAAATAAATAAACATCAATATTTAAAATAGTTCTTTCACTTACGAACACTGTTATGCCGCGTTTTTGACACAAGGAATTTGTACATTAGCTTAAAAAAAAAAGTAATGAAACTTGATTTTATCTTTTCAGCTTATTCACTTGCCGCAAAAACGCCAGCATTTTAATTTCTAGTGTCCGCGCACGACAAAATTTAATATTAGAAAAATAAGCTAAACTGATTTATAAAAAATAAAAAAAATCATTTGAAGTATATATACCTTGTGCGAGACTGATCATGTTCAAATAAATGCCTCGCTGAACCTAACAAACCCGAATATGAAGATCATAAATCGGCAGATCATGCAAAAGTCAACGATCTCATTGTTCGCAATCTGATATTCACGAAAGATGTGTATGTAAAGAATCATATCAAATACAGAAAATTACCTGAAGATGACGACGACAACGAACTACGTTCACCGCCTCTGGCCAAGAGAAGCGGTAAATTGAGTGAAAGAAAAAATATGAAGAAAATTAGCTTCATTTCTTTTTTCGTTTGTTTTTTGTTATTATTGAAAAATACAAATTTGAAGGTTTGAGTGGCAGGTGCGGATCTGTAACTTCTGTTTGATCCTTCTGGCGATGTGATTGTTAGTGGAAAGTTGGCGAGGAAGGAGGAGGGAGACAAGATGTGGGATTGCACGTGGAACAGCACGTGATTAAGCTAATAGGCTAGTGAACTTGGGCTTTCCCAAGGCCCGTTTGTAGGAAAGGCCGTTATCGGCTCGTAATTCCAAGTCGAGTAAGGTTAAAAACTTAAACCCATATACTGCATATGGTTTTTCTTGAAGTTGACACCGAAGCCTGGGCGTGGACTATCGGATCCGTTCAGTTTTCTACATCTGACTCCAATAGCGACCCGCCCCACCCCCCCCCCCCCCCCCCAATTATATATAAATTTTGATATTATAATATATAGACAATAAATTAAGTAGAAATTCTATTATCAGTTCGAACTAACAAAAGTTATATCAGTTCCTTGTAAGTGGGCCACTGGATTTAAATATTTTAACTTGGCTGTATGCACTTGTCAGTCAAAGCATTTAAATCCAGTGGCCCACATACAAGGAACTGATATAACTTTTGTCAGTTCGAACTGATAATAGAAAGACTGATAAATTAAGATATTATTAGTATAAATTAACTAATAAAAATCTTCCTTAAAAATCAATTTTCATTCCTTAATTTCAATTTCCAATGAAAAAAAAAAAAAAAAAAAAAAACACATTTCATTAAATTACTTATCTTATGTTGATACAATTCTTTACTCTAAATAGTTTGTTTATTAGTAATTATTCAATTAAACCTTTTATGATATATTTATCACTCTTCAAGATTTTAGGTTGGGAATTGTAAATTAATAAAAATGTTATGTTTTTCATTAAGCAATTTTATTCCTACTGTTGCAACTAAATTCTTCTTATTTTCTATCCGAATAATTCTAGGTATTAGAGTACAAAATAATAAATATTTTAGGTTATTAATATTATTTTGCTAAATTTATTATATAGTTTGTTATTTAAATGTTTTCAACTACAACTAGATGTCGTTTCTAGCTATGCATATTGTCAAGATTAAGTTTCGTAACAAGATGAAAGATGAATTTCTTACAAACTCTTTGATTATGTATATTGAAAGGGAAATCACATAGTAACTTGTATATATTCGATTATAGACGATTTTATAAATTTAAAAAAGCGTCGGGATCCATTTGATTCATAAAGCTGTGTCTATTTTATTTATTAATTTATTTGTTGTACTATTACAATTTACATACGAGACTATACATTATTACATTTGATTTTTTTAAAAAAATTAGTATATTCGTCTTCCGCAACTTGAATATTTATTTTTTTCTTGGCCCCCTCAAAACCAAAACCCTGGCTTCGCCCTAGATACAAGCATGGAGAATAGAAGAACAGAGTTGGCTTGGAGAATAGAAAAACGGCGCATACTTGGAGAACTAATGAACTATATTGACATGTTCGACGTTTGAAGAAGAGAAGTGCGGCTGATGAGAGAAATGAGAGAAAAGTGTGATAGATTTTTTAAGGTTTAAAGACGAGAAAAGGTTTCTAAATCTAATATTATATATATATATATATATATATATATAGAGTCATTTTCCAGTGTGGGATCCCATACGAATTTTTCGTGTGGGATCACAGTTTATCACATGTGATAAACCTTAATCCCAAACTTGATAATTATATATATATATATAAATATATATATATATATATATCGGGTTGAGTATCAGTTTAGCAAGAAAACCCGACCCAACCCAACATATTTTCGGGTTATATAACCTGTTACAGGTAAAAATCGGTGTAAAGGACACGTCATCACCATAAAACGCCACATAAGCAGGAGTCAAGAGAAGTCAACTTATGAGTGCAGAAACCCCCCCCCCCCCCCCCCCCCCCCGAAGTAATGTACTCGGGAAAGATTAAAGCAATCCGATTACAAATGAAGAGAGCCAGCTCAGAAAGCAAAGCCTGCTCGGGCATACTCGGGATTCAATAAAAAGATAGTCACCAGCATTTACATTCCAAACGCGTGAGCAGAAACAACAACCAGCATCCCCACAATAAGCAACGGTGTGGCTGCCCAGAATTCAACAAGGAAGCAAATAGGTTTCCCGTAAATAAAGGAGAAGGAATCAATCCCAAACTCGGACTCAATAAATCAGGAAATATGTTGCACTCAAGAAGGAAATAGAATCCATCTAGGATTTGGGAATCGCCCAAGACTTGGGCACCACAACACCAAACTCTAGCGGCACCCACAAACCCTAGTAACATTATGTATAAATACCCCTGTAACACACAAAATAAGGGGTACGCGAGAACTAGTAAGAGAGACCTGAGTGCAGTATTTTGTAATAGCTTTTCATAGTGAATTTTGCTTCGTTGCTAAAGCAACAACCCGTGGATGTTTCTCCGGTCATCGGAGTTTTACCACGTATCTTTGTTTATTACTCTTTTTATCCTTAATATTTTCATCAATTCTCATTCATAAACGGAAATAAATCGAAATCAAATCGTTGACTAGGTGACCACCAAAAATCACCGTCAACAATTGGCGCTAGAAGGAGGGGGGATTAGAAGACTTGTGAAACAATGGCTGGCGAAGGAGATAGTAACGATTCCAGATACAGTCAAGGTCTACCAAATAACGAGCTGAAGGATGACACCACCCTCAATACTGAGGATGCAACCGCAACAACGGCAGACCAATCAACCGCCCTGGCTGGTATCCAACGTTTCTCTACAACTAATAAGGACATTGTGCAGCGATTCCGTGTTTCTCTACAGCAACTTATATCAGATGCAGCTAGGCAAGAGATTGACCTTTCTACTACGAAGGGTCTAATGTCGCCTCACGATCTGTCCGCCCCAAATCAGCAAGCAACAAGATTGCGTTCCACGGTGGTAATACCAACGCCTAACGCATCCCTGAAAATAAGACGAGATCCTACAGACAGGCCAGAAATTGTGCCTGAAAGGCTGGCTAGAGGTAGTAGGGAGCATAGAGAGGAGAATGACTTTGACAGAGGGTATGACCAGAATAGGATGGCCAGGGGTCGAGATCGTCCCAGGAGGCGTACTCACCGGAGAGATCGGTCATCGTCCTCAGAGGAAAGTGATCAGAATCATCATCGCAAGCGCCAAAGGGGCACTGTTCGGCTGCATGGCTTAAACCGAGAACACAGATAAGTGAATCCGGAGGAAAAAGGCCAAAAGCTGACCATAAGTCAGAATTTCAATGCGATGGGGGAGCCGGAAGGAGACAAGGACATACTCATACAGAGTTTGACTCGGGAGGTTCAGAATAATCGTTGACAAATGGATGCTTTAGTCAGGCGATATGGGTGTAATGAGTTGTCAGACGACGAATCTGGAAGCCCTTTCACCAATGGAATCTTGAGGATGCCTTTCCCGGAGAGATTCAGGATGCCACCCGTAGAGCTGTTCAAGAAAGATACCGATCCAAAAGAACACGTCCGGAGGTATAGGAGCGCTATGGCGCAATACGTCCACAATGACGCACTGCTATGTTTAAACTTTCCATAAACTCTAGGGGATCTGGGTTCTCGATGGTTCGGTAGGTTACCAGCAGCAAGCATAAGCAGCTTCAAAGAACTAAGTAAAGCCTTCTCAAGGTAGTTCCTCGGGAATGTCCATAGGAAGAAATCAGTGGCTCACTTGTCCCAGCTCAAACAAGGAAAAGACGAGTCGTTGAAAAAATACTTAGGCAGGTTCGGTCAGGAAGTGTCGGAAATAGGGAGTGCAAATGATGAAGCCATCATCGCAACCTTCATCAACAACCTCCAGAACGGCCAGTTATCCTTCGATTTAAGAAGAGCTTGCTTAACCAATTATGCGGACATGATGGACATGGCTAGGGGTTATGCCTTAGCCGAGGAGGAAGAAATTGCGACGGGAGGTTACTTTGTGCATGGAGGTCGTCCAGAAGGAGCCAAAGCAAAAGACCAAGCTAGAGCACCAGATAAAGGTGACAAGCTAAAGAATAAAGCACGAGATGGACGGGATGGCCGCCGGGCTTATGATCTAAAAACCGATCAACCGCGCCAAAAATTCCAGGGCAGATATATGAATTACACCCCGTTGAAGAAGGACCAGGAGGAGGTATTGGCTATCTTGGAAGAAAAGAATATGTCCAAAGAGCCACCTAAGCAATCAACTTATGCTCGGAGGGACACCACCAAGTATTGCAGATTCCACAAAGAGAACGGACACGAAACATCCAAGTGCTTCCAGCTAAGGGATCACATCGAGACCCTCATCCGAGAAGGGCACTTAAAGGACATCGTCCTGAAAAAAGTTGAGAAGGCAGACGGACAGAAAGATACCCGACAAGGTGGACGGGAAAGGAAGCTGAGTCCCAAGAGAGCCGGAGATGAAGGAGCAATCAACACCATCTTTGGTGGGCCAGTAATAGGCAAAAGTAACAAGGAGAGAACCCAGGAGATTCGGGAAGCCATGGAAGCCCGAAGAGACCTCGACGTCAACTCCATTGAACCCGACCCGAAAAGGATCAAGGAAGGTTGGGATTCAATCATCTTCACAGAGGCTGATTCTCATGGGGTAGATGTAAAACCAAATGATGCGTTGGTCATCAATGCTAGAATTAGGCACATGGAGGTTTACCGGATCTTGATTGATAATGGAAGCTCAGCGGATATCTTAAGTGCAGAAGTGTACGATCAGTTAAGAATAGACAGAAAAGACCTACAGGCCTTTAATACCCCATTTAGAGGGTTTGGCGGGGCAGAGGTAAGGTCACTCGGCACAATAAAATTACCAGTGAAGATCAAGAAGGCCCCTTGTCAGAAGACAGTGTTACTCGATTTTGTGGTAGTAGATATAGAGAATTGGCCATACAATGCCCTGCTCGGCAGACCATTCCTGAATAAAGCAAAAGCAAAAGCAAAAGCAAAAGCAAAAGCAAAAGCAAAAGCAGTAACGGCAACGTATACCCTCATGATGAAACTCCCGACTGAATATGGGGTAGGCGTGGTCAAGGGATCACAAGAGATGGCGCGAATGGCGAATCTGCTAGTTTACAAGGATAGGGAAGTACATCAATTATACGCCATATCAGCCGAGCAAACCAATGAACCTGAGGAGCAAGCAGAAGCACCGAAGGAATTTGAACTAGACCCTAAAGAAGAGCCTGAAAATAAAAAAGATGAGCCGACCGAAGAAGTGATATTAGACTCAAATGAGCCGAGTAAGATAGTGAAGATAGGAGCAAGCCTATGCGGGGACATCAAAGCCAAACTCATCACATTGCTAAGGGAATACCGGGATGTTTTCGCTTGGAGTCATAAAGATATGCCTGGGATAGACACAAAGGTATCTCATTATCTCTCCATCGATTCGGGGTTCTGCCCAGTGGTACAAAAGAGAAGATTGTTCAATCCAGAGAGAAGCATCGTAATCAAGAAAGAGGTGGAGAAGTTGCTTTCTGCAGGGTCAATAAGGGAAGTCAAATACCCGGAGTGGGTGGCCAATGTGGTGTTGGTCAAGAAAAAGAACAATCAATGGAGGATGTGTGTGGATTTCACAGATTTAAACAAAGCTTGTCCAAAAGACAGCTTCCCACTGCTAAGGATCGACCAATTGGTAGATGCGACAGCAGGACATGAACTATTGAGTTTCATGGACGCTTACTCGGGATACAATCAAATTCGGATGAACAAGGCAGATGAAGAAAAAACAGCTTTTACCACGGATCAGGGATTGTATTGCTACAAGGTGATGCCATTCGGATTAAAGAATGCTGGGGCGACCTACCAGAGATTGGTGAACAGGATAGTCGCTCGGCAGATTGGGAGAAACATGGAGGTCTATGTGGACGACATGTTGACCAAAAGTACCACGGCGGAAAGACATTCAGAAGATTTGAAGGAAACCTTTGATGTCCTGAGAAGGTACAAGATGAAACTCAACCCAAGTAAATGTGTGTTCGTGTAGGGAAAAATACCGTAGTACACGCAGCGGAAGCGAGACTAAAAAGAGATTTAGTAACTTTTAAAAAATTTTCCTTTTATGAACCTTAAACCCTTTAATCAATTAAACATATATATTATCTAACAAAAGAAGAATACCTTTTGTCGCGTGATCCGATTGACTTGCGTCGATGGTAATCCGCAAGATCTTCAATCCTAGCACGAACGTGGATCACCTAGGAGCGTGGTCTCCCTTTTCTTTGAATTGCAAACCTGTGAATGGACAAACAAACTTTTCTTTTCTTTGTTAGTCACAAAAACAATCAAAAGAATACTAAGATTATTCCGGTCACTTTTGAGTTCTCAATCTAATGATCGAAACTCGCGTAAACCTAGATCAATGTTGTACACACAAGTTTATTAATGAATAAGCAAATAGTATACCATCAAAGAATAATTTATCACTCTTTTTTGTTTTAGTAGAATAAAATAATGCTCTCTATGAATTAAGAAGAAGAAGAAAAATTGTCTCTCAAGCACCAAGCATTAGATGTGGCCGAATTCTATAAGTACACATATATAGGTGGCCAAATTTTCTTTCCTTCTTTCTATTAGGGTGGCCGAATTCTACACTAAAAAAGGGACTAGGGTTGCCGCAATACACAAGCTAAAAGAGAGTTTGTGTTGCACCCTAATTCCTATCTAGTTTAAGACTTCAAACCCTAATTCAATTCATAGATCTTTTATTCTTTTATTTGACTAAATAAAAAGACTTCTTATTTGATTAAATAAATAAAATTAATTATTTATTTTCTTATCAAACAAGTCTTTTAATTTTAGTATACTACTACCAATAGTATAACTCTAGGAATCATATTTCCTATTCAGAAAAGATTTGTTTCTTAATTAAACAATTAATTAAACAATTAATTAATTCTTATTTAATTAAAACAATGAAACAAAATAATATATTAGGTTAAAAACCATCTTGCTGCCCCACTTAAAATAAATGGGCCAAATATTATTTTCTCATTTCATTAAATCCATTGGACTTTAAATAAAAAGCCCACATGTGAACCAGACCCATTCTTACTAAAAGAAACAAGCCCACATGCCTTTCATTAATATATTAATATAATTGAGCAGCCCATTACATAAATAATGTGCAAATTATAATCTTAATATATTAAATGCAATTCTAAATGGACCCATAAATTGGTCCGGTAGAATATATCAAGTGATCCATGCAAGTCCGTGTGGATTGGGGATCTTGGCGGGCCATCTAAATTTAAGCTTCAATAGACATAACCTAATCACAATCAACAAATGATTCACTTAGGTCCGATCCATTAATTTTAACTCATTCCACTAAAGAGCTAAAACTGAACTCTTAAATAAAGATAGAAAAGGAAGATGTTCCTCATTCATACCCTAGACAATCATATTGGAGATAGTGTATCCTCATGATTAATATCAGTAATCGCCAAGAGTTCATAGACCGCCTATAACTCTCCAAGTTACCATATTTACTCATATGACCACGTTTTGAACTTGGATATTTTGACTTGTCCAGAAGCCATGTTTTCAATAGACACTATTGAAAACTCAACGTTGAGATTTAATATCCAATTACCTCAAAACATCCATATGATGATATTATACTCTCATTTAATAAATGGAGCCACGATGTCCATATCTATAAATGAAGTCCTCTATCGATTAACAAATGAATATCACCAAACTGTCGAGGATAGACTATGCGATATAATCGTACTCATTATTAACTCAAATGATATCACTTGCAACCATAAGTCCATCATTTATCTCAGGATTAAGATAGACTCTCTGATTGTCCTGATAATGTAAAGACTATTATCTATTGACGGTTCTAGATAAAGCTTTTCATTGTGATCCAGTTCAATGCACCCAGTACACTAGATCCTTTTGCTCGAAGACACTCCGATGATTTTAGACTCATCATATCTCATTTGATCCCACTCAAATGCTAGCAAAAGAATTCTACAACTTTAACAAGATAAAGGTGCCCAACCTTTAACTTAAATTGTGAACATTATTCAAGACTAACTAAAAAATTGTGTCTACCACATACATATCCAGATGTACGAACAATTCTTCTTTTCTCATAGTCTTTAGACCTTATGATTATTTACTTTGACAATTATAATATTAAACTATAAATGCTATACGATTTGTTAAACCAGAAATCACTTTATTAATATGAAAAAGATTGTTAATTACAACATTACACTCTTGCTATTGAGCATAATCCTAACAGTTCGGAGTACCGTCAGAGAGGTTTTTAGGGTTTCAGATGCACCAAAGAGGAATTGAGGTAAATCCCGAGAAGATTAAAGCTTTAGAAGAAATGGACTCACCAAAGACATTGAAGGACGTGCATAGGCTTACGGGATGTCTTGCATCACTCAACCGGTTCATAGCCAAATCAACAGACAAATGTGCCCCATTCTTCAGAGTAATAAAAAAGGGAAAAGGGCTCAAATGGAGTAAAGAATGTGAAACAGCTTTTCAGAAGTTGAAAGAGTATTTAGGAAGAGCACCCATTCTTTCAAAACCGGTAGCCGGAGAGACACTGTACCTATATCTCTAGGTTACAGAAGTGGCGACAAGTTCGGTATTGATTCGGTTGGAGGAAGGAGTACAAAGACTAGTGTATTACACATGCAAGGCGTTGCTACTGGCCAAAACCAGGTATTCGCCAGCTTAAAAAATAGCGCTGGCCCTAATCACAGTAGCCAGGAAGTTGAGGCCATATTTTCAGGCGCATACAATAGAGGTATACACGGATTGCCCGTTGAAGCTCATCCTCCAAAAGCCGGAGCTGTCAGGAAGATTGACCAAGTGGGCAGTGGAACTCAGCGAATTCGACATCAGATACACGCCAAAAGCAGCAATCAAAGGGCAGGCAGTGTCAAATTTTATAGCAGAATTCACAGAGCCGGATGCCGAAGTAAGGAGGGTAATGGAAGATGAACAGGCGAGTGAATTTCAATGGAAGTTGCATGTAGACGGGTCATCAAACACACATGGCAGCGGGGTGGGAATAATCATAACAACCCCGGAAGGAGACGCTGTGGAGTGTGCCATGAGGTTCGATTTCAAAGCAACCAACAATCAAGCAGAGTATGAAGCTTTGTTGGCCGGTTTGAGGGTCTGCATAGCATTGGGAGCAGATGAGTTGGAGATTTATAGCGACTCACAAGTTGTGGTTAACCAAGTATTGGATGAATACCAGGCAAGGGAAGAACACATGATAGCTTACTTGGACATCGCAAAAAGGTTGCTCAGAAAGTTCAAAATGTACAAAATCCGTTAGATTCCTCGGAAAGAGAATGAAAAAGCAGATGCCTTGTCAAAATTAGCTTCAGCCACCATGAGCATCAGGTCCAAAGCAATACCGGTGGCACACCTGACTAAACCGAGCACAGCAGAACCCGAGGAAGTCATGATAACAGAGATCCGACCAAGCCTAGGTGACTAGACAGCCCAGCTCAGAAAGTACTTGGAGGAAAATGTGTTACCAGAAGATGCTGTGGAAGCTAAACGCATCAAATACAGGTCAACCCGATACACAATTCTAAGGGGAGAATTATACAGGAGAGGGTTCTCAAAGGTACTACAAAGGTGTGTCACCGGCGAAGAAACCACAAAAATCCTAAAAGATGTTCACAGTGGGGTATGCGGGAACCATACTGGAGGTAAGAGCCTAGCACACAAGGTACTTAGACAAGGATTCTACTGGCCGACCCTGTTCGCAGAGGCGCAGCGATTCACGGAGAGTTGCGAAACATGCCAGAGAATAGCAAATGACATTCGGCGACCCCCAGAATTACTCAGAAGCTTAACCTCACCTTGGCCTTTTGCCATGTGGGGCCTCGATCTAATAGGACCAATGCCCACAGGAACAAAGGGAGGTGTAAAGCACACTATTATGGCAGTGGACTACTTTACCAAGTGGGCAGAAGCAGAGGCACTCGTGCACATCACCGAAGCAAACACCACTAGTTTTGTCAGAAAGAACATAATATATAGGTTCGGGATCCCGAGCATCATCATAATAGACAATGGGACCCAATTCGACAATATCAAGTTTAGAGAAATGTGCGAAGAGTATAAGATCGCGAACTACTATGCATCACCTGCTCACCCTTAAACCAATGGCCAGACCGAAGCTGTGAACAAAGTGATTAAGCACACACTAAAAGCAAAGTTGGAGGCAAAGAAAGGCAGTTGGGCGGACAAACTACCCGAGGTACTATGGGCATACTGAACAACTGTAAGGTCTTCCACAGGGGAAACTCCTTTTGCACTAGCATTTGGAACGGAGGCTGTTATCCAAGCAGAAATAACTTTTACATCCCCTAGGGTTCAACTATACAGTCCCGAGCACAATGTAAACATGCTGCAGCAGAACTTAGACGAACTCGAGGAAGTCAGGGATGCAGCACAAATAAGAAATGTCGCGTACCAGCAAAGGACTGCAAGATACTATAATTCCCATGTTCGGGAGCATAGATTTCAGCTCGGAGATTTAGTACTAAAGAGAGTGTCCCCGAATACCAAAGACAAATCAGCAGGATCCCTCGCCGACAAATGAGAGGGGCCATACATCATTAAAGGAATCGCGGGGCACGGGGCCTACATGATAGCCCGACCAGAGGGTAGCCTGGTACCCCGACCATGCAACGCACAATATCTCAAGACTTTCTACACCTAAGGAACCCATCCTTGTTTCTGTTAATTTATTCTGCTTTAGTTCAGTTTTAGCTTCACAATTAAGTACTTCAGATTTATTTGTTGATTTTATTGCCATGTTGATTATCTAATAAAGATCAGTTGCTAATAAAAAAGTTATTCAGCAGAGTAGATAGCTTCCATGATCAAAGAGCAACACTTCAACAGTGGCCATTTAAAAGCCGACCAAATAAACTCCATTGATTGATTAAAAATCAAGCGCTATAAAGCCGTGAAAGAGTGGACGAGTAATGCTCGAAGGGCAAGAAAGCTAAAGTAGAGTGCCCGCCTAGTTAAGACGATGCGAATGCATCCCTTAAGCAAAAAGGCAAAATCGAGGCACCAGGATAACTGGAAAACTGCTCGAAGCGCCGCTAGAAAGGCTAGTGAGATGCGCAGCCGTGTTGGCCGATACATATTACCCCAACGATTCGGCGAAACCTTGCACAGACGTCCTAGATGACTTGTCAAAGGACCTTAACGTATGGTCGTGGTGAGCCTCGGCGTAACGTTGAGGTAAAACGACCTTAATAAAAGGCCGAAAAACAAATACCAGTTAAATAAGATACTCGGTTGAGTTAAATTAAAAGCCAGTTAAATAAGATACTCGGCTGAATTAATTAAAAGCCAGTCAAATAAGATACTCGGCTAAATTAATTAATTGCCAGTTAAATAAGATACTCGGCTGAATTAATTAAATACCAGTTAAATAAGATACTCGGTTGAGTTAATTAAAAGCCAGTTAAATAAGATACTCAGCTGAATTAATTAAAAGCCAGTCAAGTAAGATACTCGGCTAAATTAATTAATTAACTGAGTATCTTAATTAATTGCCAGTTAAATAAGATACTCAGTTAATTAATTTAATGAAGAGACTCGGCCAAAGTAAGATCAGGGATTTCCAAAAATCCATAAAGATATCCGAGTGCAGGGAAGTTAGAAACAGCGGAACAACGTAAGAATTAAAGATTCATATATATATATGAGTAAAGGTGGATACAAAGATCATTACAAGAAATTAAATAAAAATCAAGAAGACGACGCTGGGGGTTGTGAGCTGCTCCCGCCGACGCTTGGGTCGAGTTCTATCACATATTCACTCAGGAGGCTATCGTTAAAGGGCCATATGATCTCATTTTCTTCTTCATCATCCATCCAGGCACTATAATCAGTCCCGAGGACGGGCCACAAATCAGGGTTCTCACCATCAATCCCCGCTTTCTCACAAGCGTGAAAAGTGGAGAAGGAATCGGTAGTGGGAACCTCCAGGTGCATGGGATGTGGCACCTTACCTTTACTACGACAATATGCTCGCCACTTTTTCATCTGGATCCGAAGAGACTCCAGAGACGTATCCACATGCTTTTTTATGGAGAGGCTCCAGTTGGCCCTGGCCCGATCAGTCGCCCTATTTTTCATACCGAAGAACTCTCCAGCCGAGACCATCCCCCGCTGAAATTCTCGGAGAAGCAAAGCATCATAGGCTGGAGATCTCTTGAAACGATCAACATCTTGTATCTCCAGTTCCAGCCTAGCTTCCTTCGATAGTGACCTAACTGTCAAAGCCTGATGCTCCAAGTCTTCGATTCAGCGTTTGTAAGATGACTTGGCGTCTTCAGCGTTCTGCTCAGCCTAGAGCAAAGCATCCTGAGTGGATGACAACTAATCCCGCAAGGTGTTAGCTTCCTCAGCAGCAAAAGATGCTTTTTGCTCAGCCTCCATCTGGCGTGCCAAGCATTGATCCAGGAGCACCTGATTTAATTTAACCCCTTCCTAACAAGCTAGATCAACCCGAGCGCGGTGATCTTCGCTCTCCTTTAATTGGGCTTCCAGCCGCTTTATTATGTCCTCCTAGGCTTCACCGGTTCGGTAGGCCTCGGACATTTCGGCTACCATCTACAGCAAATCAAAAGTGAATGACTAAGTAAAGCAACGGTAACAAAAGAAAATACCAAATTATAGTTGAAACATTACTCACATAGGAAGCGCTGTTGAAAATGCTGCAGAGTCGGTCGGACGGAGTGCCAACCCTGAGGCGACTCCAATGATCCTCCCCAATATAAGCATGGCCCGAGGATATGGCTTTCAACATAGACTGGAGGGTAGGATCACCAGGTTGACTCGGCAAACCCGAGCCACCAGCACCAGCACCAGCACCAGCATCGGGCACGACAGCAGATGTTTGAGCTTGGGAGAATGAGCTGTCAAAGCCTCTAGCCCGGGTCTCAGCATGATCTCTGGGAGGCGAAGGAAAAAGCCTATCTTCAACCCTAATGCCAGTCTCCTCATCGCCCGAAGACGAGTCAACATAGGCAACCACCCGGGGAATCTTGGGAGTAGGATGCCTAGGAGAAAAAGAGGCCTTCCTTTTTCCGAATTGCCTCCCGCGAGTATCAAGGCTGGAAGCAGGATCTTCCACATCAACCCCAACACCAGGTGATTCGGGGATAGAAGTTGCTGCAGTGCTAGAGGGCCCCCCGGCCCCGTCGAAGTTTCAAGATGTGGTAGCCGCTTTATCAAAAGCAGGACCCCTTAGATTGCCCTAATTATTAGGCGAGCGGTCCCGCTCATTCCTAGGCTGCCTCCTGCGAGTGTTCAAATCAGCAGCAGGATCTTTAGAATCCGGATCAGGATGCCTCAACTCAGCATCACCACCCGCGAGAGATGGAACAGGGACTGATTCGGGAGGGACCAAAACTTCGGGGGCCACTGCACCAAGAGGCTCCCTAACCGGCTAAGCATCCCGTGGCACATTATCAGACTCCCCAACCTCCTCACCAGCACCGCGAGTCTCCTGAGGTGTGTAGTCGAGAACACCCTCATTATGTTCCTCCTCAGGGGTGCCTTCTAGAGAACTCTCATCAGAATCACCTTCTAGAGGTGCAATCCCAGCCTCTTCTTAGCGCAAAGCCTCTTTCCGACTGGCTTCGACCACAGATTTCATTCGGCGTGCCTGGACGTCACAAACGATATCTACATCGTACACTGAAAAAGAAGGAACTCGTGATTATTGAGCCGACCAAACAAAAGTTAGGCAAAAAATAACAAGGAAAACTCACGGCGTCGCCGATGGGCAGAGATCTGAGGGAAAATACGAGCTTTTATCATCTTGCTCTCGCTGTAGAGGTACGGCTTGCCTCTTTTCTCCAAAGGCCGCACCGTAGCTCGGGCCAGAGCCACAAGCTCGCTATCGGTATAGGTGGGAGTCGCTCAGTTCCAGTTCTCAGGCGAGCAAAAATATCGAGGGACCTTGTACGTCACTCGAGCCTTATTAAGGTCAAAAGAAACCGATTGGCCCCAATCACCACCGACGAAGAACCAGCTGTTCTTCCAAAATTTGTTAGAGGAAGGGAAGCCCCAGACAAAACCCTTCATCTTGTCATCAGTGGTCGACTCAACTTGGCCGCAGACCTCCACGTCCTTAGGAATCCAATGCTCGGGCTTAGTCGAGTAAAGAAAATAAATTCCCGACTTGCCCAGCGGCCTTAATGAATAGAAGTGCCTGATCTCGCGAGGAGTAGGAGGTGGCCGCTTCATTCGGTGCCACATGTGCCACAGGCACATTAAGATCCTATAACTATTCGGGGTCAACTGTGCAGGGGCGAGTTGGGCTTCTACAAGAAACAAAGTAATGAAAGGCTGGAGTGGAAGGGTCACGCCGCAAGAAAGCATTGCCCCATAAACAGCCACCATGCCCGGCGGGGGGTTCCATGCCGCACGATCGTCAGTCGGGCTCAACTGAACGCGGTCGGTATCCAGGTCAAATCGACCTATGTATTTGCTGGCTTCGGAGGGACCAACCACGTTCGGCTCAACATCGTAAGCGCATGGTTGATCGGGGGAAAAAACGAGGCGAGCTACCTGATGCTCCTCCTCCACGTCGCTCTCAATCAATCTCTGAGTCCCGATACGACTCTTTCGTGAACGGGAGTCTTTGTACACCCTACGCTTGCTACCATGCTTCCCCATTCGCCTCCACCACGGTCGAATAGAACTAGGGCTAGAAGTAGATAAATCCGACTGAACCTCGGGATGATAAGACTCCTCGGGATGATAGGACTCGGGTGTCACAGAACCAGAAGAAACAGAATGAGCTTCGGGAGCATGAAGAACTCCAGAAACTGCAGGGTCGTCTCGGTAAATTCCTAAAACGTCGGCGTCAGTGAAACGCGGTTGATCGAAGAAAGGCTCCTCTAGTAACCTGTGGACAACCGATGCAGTGAGAGCATCATTACGCGGACCACAGAGGAAGAGTCTTCAAGAAGAAGTCTAGGGGCTGAAGTTGGTTATCTTAGCAAAGCAAGACTAGGAAAACGAGTTGGAGACGAGTCGAAGAACAGAACAAAATACCCAGAAAATACCCAGAAAAATGAAAAGACGCAAATGAACCTCTCTCGAAGAAATACGAAGATGGTGGTGAAAGAAATAGAAACGTGAAAATAAGTGCAAGCCAATATATATAGGCGAGACATTGATTTCAAAAAAGACCAAAACCCTAGGTGAAACGCGGAGAAGCGAGAAACCAAAGGGACGTGGGCTGTGACGTGGGTGGCGCACAGGCAGGCAGAGAGGTTATGTCTAATAAATGCGTTGTACCACAGCCAAACAGAAGGAGACAGGTGGCAACCAGAGAGCACTTTGAGCCGTCGAAGAGCGGAAGCGTCGCCATCAAGAGATTTCTTAAATGAGTGGCAAATCAAATGCATGCGGATGTAATTAAGACACGTCATTTAATGTTTCGAACCAAACGAGGATACATTAATGCAGAAGACGACGAACAAAGACAAGTCATAACAAAGGGAAGTATATGAAGTTAAATATTTGCCCCGAGAAAACCTGACTCGGGACAGTCGGCTCAAATATTTAAGGGGGTATTGTTATAGGTAAAAATCGGTGTAAAGGACACGTCATCACCATAAAACGCCACATAAGCAGGAGTCAAGAGAAGTCAACTTATGAGTGTAGAAACTCCCCCCCCCCCCCCCCCCCCCCCCCTGAAGTAATGTACTCGGGAAAGATTAAAGTAACCCGATTACAAATGAAGAGAGCCAACTCGGGAAGCGAATCCTGCTCGGGCATACTCGGGATTCAATAAAAAGATAGTCACTAGCATTTACATTCCAAACGCATGAGCAGAAACAACAACCAGCATCCCCACAATAAGCAATGGTGCGGCTGCCCAGAATTCAACAAGGAAGCAAATAGGTTTCCCGTAAATAAAGGAGAAGGAATCAGTCCCAAACTCGGACTTAACAAATCAGGAAATATGTTGCACTCGAGAAGGAAATAGAATCCATCTAGGATTGGGGAATCGCCCAAGACTTGGGCACCACAACACCAAACCCTAGCGGCACCCACAAACCCTAGTAACATTATGTATAAATACCCCTGTAACACACAAAATAAGGGGTACGTGAGAACTAGTAAGAGAGACCTGAGTGCAGTATTTTGTAATAGCTTTTCATAGTGAATTTTGCTTCGTTGCTAAAGCAACAACCCGTGGATGTTTCTCCGGTCATCGGAGTTTTACCACGTATCTTTGTTTGTTACTCTTTTTATCCTTAATATTTTCATCCATTCTCATTCATAAACGGAAATAAATCGAAATCAAATCGTTGACTAGGTGACCACCAAAAATCACCGTCGACATAACCTGTTTTCACTGATTTTCTACAGCCAACCCAATGTTTTCGGGTTGGGTTCACTACTACAAAAAATGCAAAAGAAATCAGTTATTTTACAGGGAAGACATCGGTTTTTCAAAATTTTGTAACCAATGTCTATTTGAGTGATGTAGAAAAATTACATGTAACAACGTCGGTTTTTAACCGATGTGAATGATTTTAAAAACACATCGGCTATATATAAAACCGACGACGTATAACTAATGTATTACAAAAATTAATCCGCTGTCCAGTCACCACTGCTACCCGCCGCCGCCACCGCCCGGCCCGCCCCACTTCTGATTTGTCATTATGAGGAATTGAACTTGAAACCTCAAGTCAAAAGTTGTAAACTTTTACCACTTGACTACAAGATTTGATTTGTTAACAATTGTACAATATTTATTTATAACCTATATGAGTTGTTAGAAAATAAATATTAAAAAAAAAAAAACTTGTTAGATAAAATTTAATTTATTCAACTAATCAAAATTCTAATTTCTACGACAGACATATATTAAAAAATATTTATTGGAACTTTTAATACAATTATATTTTTTTAAAACATATATAGTCGAGTTATGGGTCTATACTCTATAGGAGACTAGTGACATCAAATGTAATAAGCATGATTTGAAATACAACTCTCACTACAAGGGAGATATTTCTCTGCATGCATCTTATAATTTAATGAACAAATATAAGACTCGGATTCCTAATTTATATGGGTAATTGAATTATTAACATGTCTCTTAGTATGAGGGTGCAAAAATAAATAAACAATTTTTTTAAAATTATTTTTTTGAATTTTTTAAAAATAAATTATTTAAAAGTAAATTTATTAAATTTAAAATTTTACTTATCAAATATCGGTTTGCCCAAAAATCGATATCTTATTGTAAAATAAATCCACATCGGTTGGCCCAAAATCCGTTGTCTTTTCAAACCGCAATATTTAAGACATCGGTTCATATAAAAACCGATGTCTAAACGTTTTTTTTTTAATATCGGGTTTCCCATGTAACCTAGCCCCCATGTTATTAATAATATGAATTTCTTCCATTTTTTTTGACAAAATAAATCCCTTTTATTATTTTAATTTATTATGTTTTCATACATTATTTCCTAATCTAGTCTATATATGGGTTCAACTACTGCACAGTTACTGTATAGTTACATGGTTAACTTTTAATCATTGGATTTCAATCAAAAGGTCTATAAAAATCAAAGATTTAAAAATTTAAAAGAAATAAAACTAAAACGAAATAACCTCCTCCTGTAATTACAACTATAACCTATAATAGCTAAATCCGTCTATATATGTATATATATATATATTTATTAGGTATACACTAGAATAAATTAAGATTTTATTTACTATTTTATTATGTAATATCTATCTTGTTTTGAGGTGGTTCTTATAGTTTACTCTATATAGTTTGTATCATTACCTTAAAGACTAAATTGTATTACATTTGTGTATATTAATATATTTTTCTTGCGTGACATTTAATATTATTTCTATTTTATCGACACCAAGATTAATATATATGATTAATGTCAAATATTCCGAAGCATATTTTTTGGTACATTTAGTTTGTGATCATATTTGTTATTGGACCTTTTTGATGTACTCAAATTTAGTAGTGTATGATTTTGTTTAATGTGACCATATTGTATTTTATATTATGGATTCATAATGTGATGATTTAAATGTTTTATCTAACATGAAGAGGTCTCTACACTTATGACTTATCCATACATAAATATGGGGCTAGCCCATGGGTTCCATAACTTTTGGATTTGAGGATTGACTATAGTAAACCCTAAATCATTTCTATATTCTCTTATGATTGACCAATCAACCTCAACACTGTTGTCACCACCTCTGATTCTGTTTTCGACTGCACTTCCGATGAGCAGTCTCCAGCATCAATAATGTGCTTGGTCTCTTGTATCAAAAACATTCATTTGAGTGTTTTAAAGCTTTGAAATGTGTATGTCAGTGAATTTGCAAGAATCCTGGGATTTTGTTAACATAAAAATAAAGCAAATTAATTGGATATAAGACTTGCATAACAAGTCGTCGACGTGATAAACAAATCCATTAAGTACAACATGTCCAACTAAACTCTTTACCATCCCAAGCAACTTTCTAACAATAACTAACCGACAAGTATTGTGTTTTTCTACAATAGACAAATAAGAATATGATGATTATTATTTGGAATAAGAGAGTGACATTCAAGATGCCTAGACCTCTTGAAGTCCCCCTATAGTGGAGGGAGGGGGGGGGGGGTGAAGAGATTTTACCCAAATTTACCAATTTTCGTGGTTAGTCAAATGTACGAAAATGCCCCTATCTAGTCAATTCAATATAACAAGTGTAACAAGTGCGGAATTTAAATAACACTTGAAATATACGTGGAAACCATCAATAGGGAAAAACCATAAGCTGTTAAGTGAGACACACTCGAACTTCGAATCCACTAATGGCAAAGGTGATTACAACCTAATCCCGGTATAACTCACCACCACTACCTAATGCTGGTATAAGTGAACCTAGTTCAATTGCTTGTGATTTAAGCAACCTAATCCTAGAAGTAACACAAGACTTAGTCCTCAATGAAGAGATAATAAAACCTATGTGAATATATGAGATACTCAATATGCAACAAGAGCTAGGGAACCCTAAATGCTTATCTTGGATGATAATATGACAATTAATACAATCCTAGATATCAATAGCTAAATGACATGTCATAAAACTTAGCTAAACATAGATTAAATCAACCTAGATAGCTATCACAAAACAACAGTCAATCAAATCAACACAACAATCTTTATCTTGAATATTAGAAAATAATCTAATAATATGCAAGTAATTAAAGAGATGCCTTTTAAGTAAAACATTAAGATTAGATGAAATTAGTGAAGAACTTACCAAAGCAAGTGCGTTGATGAAGGACCCATGCAAGCAAGCATCTTAGATATGCTAGTTGAAGTTTAATGCATATGAAAATGGTTTTGAGTGTTTAAATGAGCAATCTTGATTGCTTTTTCTCTCACAAATCTCTCTATAGACTTTAGAGTTATTGTATTGAAAGAGTTAGATTCAGAGAGATGAGAGAGTGATGTATTTATAGGCATAAAAAACAGAGCATGTGAAAAGACAAGTTTGCCCCTGAATCGCTCGATCGGCGGTTTCGAAACTGCTGTTTAAACCGTCAAATTGATCCCGAGAGAATAGGGGAACATCGACGGTTTTGAACGACGGTTTCATAACCGCTGATCACAACCACAGAATAAGACCCGAGAGATTAAATCGATCAGGTCTGATCGACGGTTTCGAACGGTGGTCGAGGCCGCCGATCATAATCATATAAATGCTCCAGAAACTTTCAGACATAAACGGCGGTTTCATTCTATGGTCATGGCCACCGATCAAACCGCCGTTTCACCACTTTTGGTGAAACCAAAGGAGAAGCCAAGGGCATTCTTCGAAGGCAATCATCGCACTAACCAAGCACACCAATGTGCATGTGCGGGCGTTTCCAAACAACATTTGAGAACGAATTACAAGACACACTAACACACAACAAATACAACAACAAAGTGCAAGTGTGAAATGTGACATGTGAAGAGGATGCACACAAAAGTAAAACATACATATGCAAACATTACAAGTGTGTGTGTGTGCAACTAAATCTCTTTAGTGAAAACTAAGCACTAGAGATTATACCTTTGGCATGCTTATCACCTTGAGGTCTTGATAGGGCCTTTGAGCTTGATCATCATTCACCTAAGCTACCCTTACAATTTGAACCCCAATTGTGGTTTGTCACCGAAATAAGCCAATCAAACTTTGAGGAACTTACAATCTCCCTCTTTGGCTATTTCGTGACAAAACCAACACTCACATTGATCCTCACAACAAAATAGAAACTAACGGGCAACAAAAATTTTCTACATTACAAAGAGATATTAAAAAGATAAATCTTCAAGTTTTCAATCTCTTGTAAAACAACTAACCTTTCAAAACAAAGTTTCTATACTTTCTAAAAAAAGCAAAATGTGAGATGATCAAGAGAATAACACAAGCATTTGCATTTAAAGAATTTAAGCACAACATCATGCAATGAATGTATAATGCAATGCTCCCCCTCAACGGGGTTACTTCCTCTTAAATAGTAAACTCCTCAATAAGCGAATTTGCTACTATAATTCCCTCTACATACTACTCCCCATTTTTATCATGATATAGGCAAATGAGTATCCCCAACCGGGTCAATTTAGCAAAGAGAGATAGTAGCATACTAGATATTTGCAAAATCATATAAGCCACTTTATGCTACTCAATTAATTGAAGAGAAACAAGGAGATTTATTTGATGAAAACTGTGTGATTAAGATGCTTTGCATGTAAGACATGTTGCATTCAAATCCAAAAATCAATGGTATTTGACAAAGCAAATGATAAAGGTTTCCTATAGAATTCAAACCAATTTCACCATTTGTCATGAGTAAAGCAAGGATATAGAGTTATCAATTTTTCAATTTTAATGAGCAACTATATCCTACCTTATAAGCGAAACATGACATGAGCGACTTTGCACCCTATTTGATTTTTTCGAATATGAAACCCGTATGATAGTAGCCATAGTAGCTATGTTCAACTAATAAAGAAAGAGAGACATTTGGATTTTACCATCCTTTGAACGAATACAAGATCCTTTATTCATTTTGAGTCTCATAAGCTTTTCACACATAATTTTGCATTTAAGAATTTGCAATCATCAATTCATGCTTTTCATTTTTAAGCAAGTCATAACAATTTTATGCTTTTTCATTTTGAGCATGTTCTTTAAAGAATTATCATGTCATGGAGATCATTGTAGGTCATTTAACAAGTACTTCCTATAAATATCTCTTAGTCCAAAAAATGCATGTTTGAACATAAATATGACATTGATTGCAATCAAAGCAAGGTTCACACTTATTAAAGAAAATATCATATAAGCATATGTGCAACGAAGATACTCAAGCATTTAATAAAGAAGTATAAGATTTTTCAAATTTTTGCATGCGACAAGTATGCAATTGCTCTCTTTACTTGAGTTCCCCTTATGGGGTCAATATCCAAACCACATCAAGTCACAAGACATATCCCAATAGATCTACTAAGTGCATGAAGCCTAGTTGCATCTAACGGTTTAGTAAATAAGTCTGCTAGTTGATCATTTGTACATACATGTTCAAGTACAATGCATTTGTTCTCAACTAGCTCTTATGAAATGATGACGGATGTTAATATGCTTAGTCCTAGAGTGTTGTACCGGATTCTTTGAAATATTAATTGCACTCATATTATCACAAAAGAGGGTTAGAGTACCTTGATTGAATCCGTAGTCGACTAGCATTTGCTTCATCCATAGGAGTTGTGTGCATCCACTCCCTATGGCTATTTACTTGGCTTTGACCGTGGACAAGGAAATCGAGTTTTGCTTCTTGCAAAACCAAGACACCAAGTTGTTCCCTAGGAAGAAGCAACCGCCTGATGTGCTCTTCCTATCATCGCTATTTCCTACCCAATTTGCAACACTAAAGCCTACAAGACTAGCATTAGTGTCAAAGAGTACCAAATTCCATAGTTGGAAGTCTCATTCACATAGCGAATGATTCTCTTTACGGAAGAGAGATGGGACTCCTTAGGATCCACTTGGTACCTAGCACACACACTAACACTAAAAGATATATCGGGCCTACTTACGGTCAATAGAGCAAGCTACCAATCATGCCTCGATATAGAGTTTGTTCTACACTTTTACCACTAGCATCCTTGCTTAGCTTCAAAGTGGTACTCATGGGTGTATCACAATGTTTAGCATTTTCTAGACCAAACTTCTTCACTAGGTTTTTAGCATATTTGGTTTGGGTTATAAAAATCTCATCATTCAATTGCCTAATTTGCAAACCTATGAAGTAACTTAGTTCACCAACAAGACTTATCTCAAATTCATGAGACATAACATCAACAAATTGTTGGACCTTCGTGTTGTTGATGGAGCCAAACATTATATCATCAACATATATTTGAGCTATAAAGAGCTCATTATTGTCTTTCTTGATGAATATCATCTTGGCAACACTACCCTTTGAGTAGTTATTGTCAACAAGAAATTGAGTGAGGCGCTCATACCAAGCCCTCGGTGCTTGTTTCAACCCATATAAAGCCTTTTTGAGGCGATAGACATGGTTGGGGTGGTGTGCATCCACAAACCCTTTGGGTTGTTTAACAAACACTTTCTCTCGCAAAAAGCCATTGAGGAAGGCACTCTTCACATCCATTTGGTGCAATTTGAACTTGTGCACACAAGAAATGGATAAGAGAAGCCTAATGGACTCTAAACAAGCAACGGGAGCAAATGTCTCATCAAAGTCAATACCCTCAATTTGAGAGTACTGTTGTGCAACAAGTCTAGCCTTGTTAAGCACTATGTTGCCATCCTCATCGGATTTGTTACTATAGATCCACTTGGTGCCTATCACATTAGTGCTCTTAGGCCTAGGAACTAGAGTCCAAACCTCATTCCTTTCGAATTTGTTTAGCTCTTCTTGCATGGCAAGAACCCAAAATTCATCATTCAAGGCCTCATCAACCTTTTTGGGTTCTATTTGAGAGGTGTAGCATGTATAGCTAATGAGATTAGCTATTTGACGCCTAATCCTAACACCCTCATTCACTTCTCCAACTATGTCATTCTTATCATGGAGTTGTCTAACCCATGGAGCGGGTTCTTTAGAGTTCAAGAGAGGAACTTTATCAAGAAGTTGTGTGTTCTCATCATTAATGTTAGATGTCCCAATATTAGGAGTCTCCACAACATTCTCTAAGTGAGAGTCATCTTCTAAAACAACCTCCTCCTCATGGTCACTAGACTTGAGCCTTGTATCATCAATGACAACATTGGATGATTCCATGACGCTTCGAGTGTTTAAATTGAAAACTCTATAGGCTCTACTATTCAAGGTATAGCCAATAAAGATACCCTCATCACTCTTAGCATCAAATTTGCCAAGTTGATCACGGTCATTTAAAATGTAGCATTTGCTTCCAAAGGAGTGGAAGTAACTAACATTTGGCTTTCTACCTTTCCACAACTCATAGGAGGTATTTACAGTTCCAAGCCTTAGGAAGACTCTATTTTCTATATAGTAAGCCGTATTGACGGCTTCGGCCTATAGGTTCCTATGGACATTATTGCTAAGCAACATCACACGGGCCATCTCTTGAAGGACCCTATTTTTCCTCTCAACAACTTCATTTTGTTGAGGTGTCCTAGGAGCCAAGAACTCATGGGAGATCCCTAAGCTATTGCAGTAGCTTTTAAAGAGGGCATTCTCAATCTAATCCGTTTAATACTTTTAATGTTAGAGTTCATTTCATTTTGAATTTTCGTACAAAGCATTTTAAACTTGTCAAAAGTTTCGGATTTTTCTCTAAGGAAATATATCCACGTGAACCTAGAGAAATCATCTATACAAACAAAAATGTATCTCTTTCTACCTAAACTTTCGGTTTGCATAGGACCCATAAGATCTAGTGCTATAAATATGGGTCGTGCCTGGCAGGCCCGGCCTGCCAACAATGGCAGGCCATGCCAGGCATGACCCGCATGTAAGTCGTGCTAGGCCAGGCACAGCCCACATGCCTGGCACGTGCCAGGCCTTAGATCGGGGCATGCATGCTGGCACGTTAGGCCTGCCAAATTATTTTTAAAAAAATTCAAAAAAATAAAAAAAAAACTTTATTTATAAAAATAATATGTTTAAAAGAGAAATAATATTGTAGAGTATTGAACCATGGTCCATAACCCTTGTTTATGTAAGTAAGTTTTCATTTGCCTTTCCCTCCTTTTATATAGGTTAGACATCTCTTCAATGTTCTTATTTATCCGATGTGGGATGTGAGATTGAATTGATTACCATAAAATAAAATTAAAAAGTAGTCTCAAAATGAAACAATTATGCATGTAAATATATATATGTAATGTGTGACTGAGAGAATGATTTGCTTTTTCTTGTTTCCCATGATTCAAGAACACCATGGGGATGCCAGTCAACATGGTTCCCAGTAAGTATATATACAATTAATTACTAATCAACATTTATATAGATCATACCCATGTTTTTGCTTATAATTAACAAGAGTATATGTGTTTTTAGAAATCTTCAACACTCAAAACTATTTTTCACTTTATATACATATATATATATATATAGCTGCATATACAAAATTTATGTTAGAGTATATTTATTTATGACCTCGATCTAAATGGATCAAAACTAGTTAATTAATTATTAATCAGATTTCTTACAACACAAACATGAAAAACGATCTGTTTAAATTTGTATTTGTGTTTATGAGATGGGTGTTAATCAAAAGTATGCTATGAAAATTGTGTTGGAAACCAGAAAATTAAAGAATGTTTTAATATAGTTAGAGAAGGTCCACAATAAGCACTAATAAATTAAAAATGAAAAAGTTGTCGAAAGTATATAAAAGTATATATATATATATGGAGAGGGTGGTCATGATCTAGTGGTCTATTGCAATAATAATAAAATGGCTACCACCCATATTCAGACGATGGAAAAGGTGTGCTTTGAAAGTAGCAGATTAGAGAGACGTGGGTCTCTCGTTGACAATTTTTTTTACAAAACCATTATTTAATTTTAACAGACCTCCCAACTCTCTCCATGTTTTCCATATTTAAAGAAAAAAATGACTCAAGAGAATATTATTATGTTATATCAATGAATGGAAATAGAAATTCAATCTCACATCCCACATCGGATAAATAAGAGAAATGAAAAGAGGCATAACCTATATAAAAATGAGGAAAAAGCAAAGGAAAACATACTTACTTAGACAAGGGTTATGGGCCACAACCTAATACTTTATGATGTTCACACTCTATGATGTCATTTTAATAAATTAATTTTTTTTTCAAAAAAAAAAAAAAAAGTGGGTCAGCCCATATGCCGGCATGGCCTGGCTCGTCGGCCCACCAACGAGGCATGTGCCGGGCCCCCATTTTTGAAAATGGGTTAGGCCTAGCACGGCACTGTGCCAAGCCCGACCCGTTTTCAAAAATGGGCTTCTTCGGCCCGTCACAAATGGGCCGTGCCGGCCCACATTGAACCCACGAATAAGATCTATATGGAAAAGCTCTAGGGGCTCCTTGGTGGAGAGATACTTGCCATTTTTGTGCATGATTTTTGTTTGTTTTCTTTGTTGGCAAGGTCCACAAGCACCACTGGCTTTCTTCCCAAGCTTGGGAAGGCTACGCACACTATTGAACTTACCTAAGATTCATAAATCTCGAAAGTTCATGTGCCCAAGTCTTTCATGCCATAACTCAATTTGCTCATCCTTGGACACATTGTTTGAGACTATTTTAGCTTCAAGACAATAACAATTATCGCTAGATCTCATACCTTTCAACAAGGTTTGTCCATTGGGCAATAGGATTGAGCAATCATTTTTGCTAAATAAGACGAAAAAACCTTCATCACTTAGATGTGAGATGCTTATCAAATTGGCTTTCAAGCCATCAATAAATAAAACATTAGACAAGGAGGGTAATCCGGGAATGGAAATGGTTCCTTTCCCTACGACTCTCTTTTTGGATCCATCACCAAAGGTGACACATCCTCCTTCCTCCATGACAAGAGTCTTAAAGAAACTCTTGTTTCCCGTCATATGCCTAGAGCACCCACTATTTAAATACCAAAAAGTTGGAAGAATTTGCCTTTAAGGCAATTTGTGCAACATGGCAAACATTTTCATTTCTTCTAATCCACCTAGGTAAAACATTCTCTTTCCTAGTGGTCTTTGGTACATGGGCTCTAAATGTCCTAGGATCATGCAAATTAATTTTATCATTCCTAGGAACATGCATCTTGGCTCTATTCTTTCTCTTTTCAATCATGATTTTAGTTCTACACATTTTAATGTATCGAAAGCAATTTGGTCTAATATGACCATCAAAACCACAAAAATGACATGTAGGAATGAAATAAGGAATCATACCATGTCTTTATGTATGCATGGGAGCCTTCCCATGTCTTTGTGGTTGTCTTGGTTGTTGAATAGGATCTCTCCTTCTTTTTTGTTGATCAAGACTTGATTGCTTCCTAGGATGATCTTGCATGATTGGTCTCTTTCCTTTGTGAGCCAGTTGTTAAGGAATGTTGGCTTGAGGTTGCCTTCTTGGCGCCACATTCACTTGTGCACTATTTAAACATTGTCCTAGATCTATCTTCTTCCTAAGAGTTTGCACCGGTGAAGCTTCTTTGTTACCCAAGCTCTTGACAAATACAGTCTTCTTAGAAGTGGAGGTCTCCTTGCCATCTTCATACCGAGACCTCTCTTGTCATAAGGATTCTTTCCAACACTAACCATATGATCAAGTTTTTCGGTGCTAGAGGCCATCCTAGTCATAGATCCTTTTGCTTCTTCAAGCTCCCTCTATAGACCTTCTTCATTCCTCTTAGATAAGTCTAACTCCTTTCTTAACTTATCTTCTATCTTCTTGGATCTTTCCACTTGTTCACTTAAATGGTCATTGTGAGATGAAAGCCCTAGATTCTCTTCTCTCAATCTTTGAATCTTTCTCCTAGTCTTCATCTTTAAGCTTTTAAACTCAGTGAGGTATTCAACAAGAACCTTTTTCTCTACAACTCCATTTATGGATGTAAGTGCCTCACTTTTTGATTGGCTTATTTCGTTGACAAAATCACAATGGGGTTCAAATTTGTAAGGGTAGCTTAAGATTGAAGAAATACTCATCAAATATCAAAGGACCTCATTGTGGACTTCAAGTGCTTCAAGTAAGGTAGACTACTTGTCTTGACTCTATATTGAAGAGATTTAGTTGCACACACACACTACTCTAGCATGCATGTGTGATATTTGCTTATTGTATGTTTATTTTACACAAATCACACTTGCACATTTTGTGTGTGTGTTTTGGAGTTGTGTGTAGTGCGCTATGCACATGTGCTCATGCGCATAACCAGCGCAACTGGGATAGAGATCTATTGTTGGTCGTCATGCGTAACACACTAGCACAACTCGTCTAGTGTTCTGTCGTTGGTCTTGCCCTGGTCATGGTGTGCTGGTCTTGCTATACTTGACTAGCGTAGCACCAGCGCAATAGGCGAGAAGTTAGAGCGTTTTTTCAAAACGACACCACTTTGCTTGGATCTCATATATATATATATATATATATATATATATATATATCTTGATAGCCTTTGGTCATTTTTTAGAGCAAAAATTACATCTTTTGAGAGCTATTGAGTATCTTCAAAGTAAAGGTATTGATACTTGATTTTTATTACTCAAATCACAAACACCCATCATACTTTCATGTTTCATACATCATCTAGCATGTTCTAGTTTGATTTTTATAAGGTTTTCTTCTTTACTCATATGACTTGTAGTTAGAACATCATTTACATCACTTCACATGTTCTTTCTCTTCAAGATAACTTTTTTATTACTTGACTAGTTTGTTTGTAATAGCTATTGCCTATAGGGTTTGATTTGCACATATAGCTAGGTTGTATGAATGTCATATAGCCACATGATATCTAAGAATGTTTCTAACATGTTCATCCAAGCCTAGATAAGCTTAAATATTTAACCTAGCATTTTAACATCTTGAATATTGCATATATTCACCTTAGGTTGTGTTATCTCTTCTCTTAGAGAGTTAAGACTTGCATTTACCATTTGGTAGTTTGCAAGCAATGGACTAGATTCACTTTTGAAGGCCTGCGGATAGTGGTGGTGGATTAGTAACCGTATAAGGTTTGATGTGGTCAATGATGAGAATAAGGAAGCTGCACCAAGGGATCCATTGCATGTTCCGGTTGGGCCAATAACAAGGGCAAGGGCTAAGAGATTCAAGGAAGCACTAAATGGCCTGATTCAAGACACTTGGGCTGATTTCGAATTATTAAAGTCCAAGATGAGCCCACATGAAGACCAAGGCTTAATTAACATCATCAAAGCAATTGATTTGGCCGAATAAGAGTGACTTGGGCATGTGGCAAAGAGCTTGGGCGTGAGGCACAAGCTATTGCGTGTGGAGGAGTTTCAATTTTAGCTGTTTCTTTTTTGTATTTTCAATGAATAATGAATTGATTTGTTTCCAAATATTAAGGGCTGATTTGTTTCCAAAATTTAGCCTTCCAAATAGGGAGCAAGTCAATTAGTTGCTTGTTTTAGTTCAATTTCTTTCCCGTTTGTAAGGCATTAATTGCCAAATATTTATTTCCTTTTTTGGTTTTAGGGTTTCAGTATTTAAGGGTCCTTTTGATGTAATTTTTGGCAGCTTTGATTTGAATGCAAATTGAGAGAATTTTCTCTATTGTTCTTTGAGAACTAATTGGAACTTATCAGATTTCTCTGTGGCGTTCCCCATTGACTTATCAATCGAGTATTCCATCCTTGATTATGGTGTCCTCCTTCATACCAAGGTTCACATCTCATTATAGGTGTTGGGTCGCGGTTTCCATCCGAACCAGAGGTTAGAACAATCTTAGGTATCAATCGTGATACAATCGGCGAGGTTCGTATCATTTGGTATCAGAGCCTGGTTTCTAACATCAGGTTTTATCTATCTTAGCTGTTCTTCATCTCCGATTCCGTTTGATCAATTCTAGTACCCAAAAAAAAAAAAAAAAAAACTTGATTCCGTTTGGTCAAGTCCAGTACAAAAAAAAAATACCAAAGGTCTTGCTTGTTGATGAAGGTAAAAAAAAAAAAAAAAAATTTATTTTGAACGATCCCTTAGTTGAATATATCACCTATTGTTATTTCTCTTCTGGGTTTCGAGCAGTGACATTAAAAAAAAAAAAAAAAAAAAAAATCTGGTATTAGAAATTCGTCATGTTATTCCAGTTCCGTTGTGAGTTGTTTCGTGAGAATGTGGCTAAGAAATCCTGATTATTGTTTGATTAGTTTGATAAGAACTTTTGAGAAAATTACGAGTGGAAAAAGGCAAGAGTGGTGAGTATATACTGAGGGTAAAAGCTGAATTTATTGTGTGAAACACGAGTGTGAGTGCTATCATTTTTTAGGGTAAACACGTGAGGGAGTGTTTGTGAGGCTTACTAATTCTTGTTTGTTTTGTATGGTCTAAATATGTCACACGATAGCAGTAAGGAATTGTCCAACGAAGCACCAAAAACGGTAGATCTCGATCGTTTGTTTACAGCCATGCAACAACACATGGCGTAGATGGAGATTCAATTTGGCGAGGTGAATGATAGGTTTGGCGAGATGAATGATAGGTTACACAAAGTGGAGTCTAGTTCACAAAGGGAGCGGCCATTCAGGGCTCCTAATGTGGAACGAAGAGAAAGGAACCTACCTAGGAATGACTATGAAGATGATTATGGGAATGACCTAGAGGAGGATGACCGCATGTCTAATGTGGGTGCTGGCAGATATAGGCGTGGAATGGGAGGTAGAGGAGTTAGGTATGGGAATAGAGAAGATAGGTATGGGAATAGAGGAGATAGGTATAGAGAGAGGGTTGATAATAATTTGGGTAGTATAAAGGTGAAGATTCCAACCTTCCAAGGTAAAACTGACCCTGAAGCTTATTTAGAGTGGGAGAAAATAATAGAGTTGGTGTTTGATTGCCATGAATATTCCGAATTGAAGAAGATGAAATTGGCAGCCATAGAGTTCACTGATTATGCTATTGTTTGGTGGGATCAACTGATTGTGAGTAGGAGACAGAATGGAGAAAGACCTATTGAGATATGGGAGGAGATGAAAACTGTTATGAGGAGGAGATTCATTCCAAGTCATTATTATAGGGGTTTGTTTCAAAAATTGCAAACTCTTACTCAGGGGTCTAAGTGTGTTGAAGATTACTACAAGGAGATGGAGATAGCCATGATTCGAGCTGATGTAGAGGAGGACCGAGAGGCGACTATGGCTAGGTTTCTAAATGGGTTAAACCGAGACATTGCAAATGTAGTGGAGATGCAACATTATGTTGAATTGACTGACATGGTACACATGGCCATTAAAGTGGAACAACAATTGAAGAGGAGGGGTTCCACACGGGTTGGGCAAAATTCGGGTTCTTCATCATCATGGAAACCGAATTGGAGCAAGAGAGAGGACTAGCCTAGTTTCAAGGCCAAGGCCAAGACCAAGACCGAACCTTCCAAAGATCACAAGGCCGGAGGCACATTAAATCAAGGTAAATCAAATTCTCAACCTTCTAGAAACCGTGACATTAAGTGCTTTAAGTGTTTGGGAGCAGGTCATATTGCATCACAATGCCTAAACAAGAGAGTAATGGTTTTGAAGGATGATGGCGTTATCGAATCCGAGGATGAATCTGATGATGAGTCCATGCCACCTTTGGAGGATGCAAGTGGCTTTGAATAACCGGTAGGTGGAGAGCTTTTGGTTGCAAGAAGAGCTCTTAGTGCTCAAGCCAAGGAAGATGATGAGGTACAACGTGATAACATTTTTCACACCCGCTGCCATGTTAATGATAAGGTATGTAGTATGATTATTGATGGGGGGAGTTGTACTAATGTGGCTAGCACTACTTTGGTGGAAAAATTGAATTTGACAACTTTAAAGCACCCAAAACCTTATAGGCTACAATGGTTGAATGATAGTGGGGAAGTTAAGGTGAATAAACAGGTGTTGGTGTCATTTTCAATTGGAAAATACAAAGATGAAGTTATTTGTGACGTGGTACCCATGAATGTGGGTCATATCCTTTTAGGAAGACCGTGGCAATTTGATAGGCATGTGACTCATAATGGATATACCAATAGATACTCCTTTGTACTCAACAAAAGGCCAATCACTCTTGTACCTTTAACCCCAAGACAAGTATATGAAGATCAAGTGAGGTTAAAAAAAGAGAGAGATGTTAAAAAGGAGAGTGAGAGTTCAAAAGAAAGAGAGACAAAAGAGAGAGAGTCCGAAACAGCAAAAAAAAAAAAAAAGTTGAAAAAGAAAAAGAGGTTGATGAGAAAAAAAGAGAGAGAAAACAAGTGAGTTTTTATGCAAGAGGGAGTGAGATCAAAAAGGCTTTGTTTTCAAACTAGCCAATGATTGTACTTTTGTACAAAGAGGCTTGTTTTAGTACTAACAAAATTGACTCTTTTTTGCCTAGTGTTGTTGTTTCACTTTTGCAGGACTTTGATGAAGTGTTTCCCGAAGAGATGCCTATTGGTTTACCACCAATAAGGGGGATTGAGCACCAAATTGATTTTGTACCCGGAGCACCAATTCCAAATAGACCCGCATACAAAAGTAATCCTGAGGAGACAAAGGAACTTCAAAGGCAGGTTGATGAGCTCATGGAAAAGGGGTATGTTCGTGAGAGTATGAGTCTTTGTGCGGTTCCTGTATTGCTTGTGCCTAAGAAGGATGGAACATGGAGGATGTGTGTTGATTGTCGTGCCATCAACAATATCACTGTAAAGTATCGACATCCTATTCCTAGATTAGATGATATGCTTGATGAATTGCATGGTTCTATTGTTTTCACTAAAATTGATCTTAAAAGTGGATATCATCAAATTAGGATGAAAGAAGGTGATGAGTGGAAAACTGCTTTCAAAACAAAATATGGTTTATATGAGTGGTTAGTTATGCCTTTTGGGTTAACTAATGCACCAAGTACTTTCATGAGATTAATGAATCATGTTTTGCGTGCTTTTATTGGAAAATTTGTGGTTGTTTACTTTGATGACATTCTGATTTATAGCAAACACTTGGATGAGCATGTTGAACATTTAAAACTTGTTTTAGGTGTTTTAAAGACAGAAAAGTTGTTTGCTAATTTAAAAAAGTGTACCTTTTGCTCGTATAAGCTTGTATTTCTGGGTTTTGTTGTTAGTGCTAAGGGAATTGGGGTTGATGAAAAGAAGGTTAAGGCAATTAAGGAGTGGCCGAAACCTATAAATGTGGGACAAGTGAGAAGTTTTCATGGGTTGGCTAGTTTCTATAGGAGGTTTGTGAAAGACTTTAGTAGTCTAGCTGCACCTTTAACTGAAGTTATCAAAAAGAATGTGGGTTTTAAGTGGGGTAATGAACAAGAAAAGGCATTTAACTTGATTAAGGAAAAATTAACAAATGCACCTTTGCTTGCTTTGCCTGACTTTGCTAAAACTTTTGAGATTGAGTGTAATGCTTCAGGAATAGGTATTAGAGCTGTTCTAATGCAAGAAGGACGTCCCATTGCATTTTTTAGTGAGAAAATAAGTGGAGCAGCCTTGAATTATCCACCTATGACAAGGAGATGTATGCTTTGGTTAGGGCATTGGAAACTTGGCAACACTGCCTTTGGCCGAAAGAATTTGTGATTCACACGGATCATGATTCCTTGAAGCATTTAAAGGGACAGCACAAGCTAAATAAGCGGTGTTGACGGTGAAATTTGGATTGCCACGCACTCAACAATTATATCAATTTAATATAAAACAAGAAAATTAAGAATGCATGCAAAAGACAGATTTTACGTGGAAAACCCTTGAATGGGAAAAAACCACGGCGCCTCTGAGGGTAGAAGAATAATACTAGGTTTTCATTGCCTTGTTACACGCTTAGATCTCTCTTACAATTGCTCTCTTCTCTCTAGATTTTCGAACCCCTTCCTCATGGGATAGGTGGTTCTATTTATACATGTTTAATTAGGGTTTCCCCTTGTTTTTAGCCGTGTGGGTGAAAGGTTTCCCTCTTTGATTCATACTAGGATCCTTTCTTGTCACGGATCAGGTCTACTTTCCTTTTTATGATTCCTTATTATTCTGGGTCTTCTAAAAGTTTTAGGGTTTATTTTTGTGTCTCTGCCGAGTCGGTTCAGGCCCAGTATACTGGTCCAGGGAGTACCTTTACTTTCTGGATATCGTATCTTTGGCGAGCACATTTCTTCATTCGGCGAGTAGGTATTTAGCTTCGGCGACCATATCTTTGACTCCCTTTTGGCTTGAGCTATTTTATCATTCTGACTTGTCACACTTCCTCCCTTGACCCGGTCAATGAGTGACGTGGCAGTCTTTCGTCGGCTCTTTTGATGACGTGTCGGGTTGGCGAATTTATACACACAACAATACCCCCATAAATACTTCGAGCTGGGCGAATGATTTGTTCTTCTCACTTTGTTTGCCTCTGCGAGCAGTATTTATATCTATGTTTATAAGATTTCGGCGCATTTTGTAATAACTCACTCTTTCCTTTTTTACCACGCGTTGTTTTATTTAATTGATTCTTCCGGTGCAAGCTTTCAATTTGAGCCACATGATTTCTAGCGCTTCCATTTGTTTTGACAGACGAAGGGACATTCTGACTGCTTGGTTGTCCCCGAGATGCCACGTGTCCATTACTTGGTGGTGGCTGTTGTGGCTGGTCACTGTAGCCGCCATTCTCATTAATTGCATATCATTTACTTGATCTCTTTTTTTCTTTTTGAATTTCGAAGTTCCCCCTTTTAACGCTTAAACGTTTCTTCTTCTCCTTTATCCTCTCATATCTCCATTAATTTCTTCTCTAAAAAAACAGAGTTCCTCCATCGTCTCTCATTTCTTCTCCCTCAGAAGTTTCTGCCATAAAATTTCCTTTTATTTATTTTACTGTCAGACAGCTTGCTTCGAAATCGATTGTGGTGATTTCTCAGCATTTCCCGAACCTTCTGCTCATCCTCCGGTCCTAGGGTTTCCTAGTGAGTTCTTATGGATCCCTCCTTACGCTCTTCTCTTTTTAATCGGATGATGCAAGCTATGGAGCTTGGTGATAAGTGCACTGCGGACAAAATTGAATCTCTGATTCGTAATTTTCGTCAGGATTCTCCGGTCCCGATTTTTGTTTATGTTTCGTCTTTTGAGGATACTTTTAATCCTGACATCTCTCCTCCGTCTTTTAACAGTGATTCTCCAGCAATGCCGAGATCTCCTAAAACCACAGGCAGTAAACGACGCGCCTCTAGGGCTCCACGTGAATCTCTGCTGGATGCGCAGACGATTGTTGACTCTGATGTTGAAGACCATCGGAGGGATAGGCTGCATTTCTGGCCAACTCATCCGTGTTCTTTTGATACGGAAGTAAATGTAGTCGGCGAGGGCGAACTTCATAAATACAAGAGTCGCTTCGACATTCCAGACTCAGTGACTCTTATGTTACCCGACGATCGGGCTGTGTGGAATCCTCCCAAAAATACAGTCGCCATTTACGGAGCCATGCTCAGCTGTGGGGTTACCCTCCCTCTTCAGCCTTTTATCTCGAGGTTTCTCGCCGAGGCTCAGATTGCACCGGCACAACTTGCTCTAAACAGCTATAGGATACTGATGTGCTTGTGCCTTATATGGAAGCTAAAAGGTTATGGACCTCCTACACCCCGCGAGATCCGCCACTTTTATACTCTAAGGCAAGCGGGCAATGGTGGCACGTACTTCCTTCTCTCTTCGCCGGTGGAGAACTGGATCCCTGAGGGTATGGCGAACCCTGGTCAGGTTAAGGTCTCCAGTGATGAAAAGAAGAAGGGTTTCATCTGGGGCTTCCCTACTTCCAATAAAAGGTGGAAAAACAGTTGGTTTTTCACCGGTGGCCAGTGGGGTCGGGATATACCAGCTAGCAATCGCCGCAATCTTTTGGCGAAGAAAGTTCCCAGGCATTTCACATCTCTTGAAGCCTAGTCGAAGGCAGCCCCTATTTTGTTGGATAGGGAGGTTTCTCACCTTGCCGCTACGGCTGTCCTTCCTTTGGATTCAAGGGACAGATCCTTTCTCTTGGATGAGGAAAAAATGATTGCTCAGCAAATTTTCACACGCCTACATGCACGGCTTCCTCGCCGTAAGTCTTTATCCGTTCCTTCTTTGTTTTACTGTTTCGTTTTATTCTGTTAGTTGACACTTGGTTTATTTCCCTTGCAGTGTGTGACTTTGACATCGTTTGTGACTTACAAGCCCGTGCGGTGAAGAATTCCGAGGCTGCCAGCAAAAGGCATGCTGCTGGTTTGGCTAAGGATGGAATTGCTGGCCCTGATAGTGATGATCACTTAGACGGCGAGGAAGCTAGTGATATTTCTAGGGGAGGTGCTGAGTCTGGGCGACCCCCTATGCATGCAGAGATTGCTGCGAATACTCCTGCTGCAACTGTTGCTGCTACCCCTAGCCGTAAAGGCAAGGAGAAAGTAGGTGCCTCAAGGGGGGTTGGTAATGTTGATGGGGGGCGTGTCGAGTCGGGGCCATCCCCTGTTCGCCCGAAGGTTGTTACGAGTACTCCTGCTGCTGCTGCCGCTACTCCTGCTGCGAGTACTGCTGCGACTTTTCCTACTGCGACAGCCCCCAACCGTAAGGGAAAAGAGAAGGTGGGGGTTTCAGGGGTGGCTAGTGAAATCCCCATTTTTGATGTGAATGTTCCTGAAACTCCCCCAGATCCTTCAAGCGACTTGATCCCCAGACCTGGTAGAGGCAAACGTCCGGCAGAGGGTACACCTGACCACACTGCTCGACCTCTAAAATGGGCGTCAATGGTCGTGCAATACGTTGTTTCTTCAGATGAGGAGGTCACTGAAGAACCTGTGCTCGCCGAGGCTCCTTCTGCTGAGACGATTGTCCCTGGGGCTTCTGTTGAGAGACCAGATTTGGCGGAGTCTCCCCTTCCGGAGGGGGCAAATAATTTTGATGCTTCTACCATTCCCCAAGCCAGCGCGACTCCTCCTCCGGCAACCGCGGATGAGCCGGGTGCTTCTTTTATTGGTCAGCCTGGGCCACCTGGTCGAAAGGAGCCAACTGATAAATCGGGGTCGTCGAGACAGGATGGGGCTACTGCGTCTGGTTTAGGCGTTGCTCATGAAGCTCCTCCCGTTGATCCAACTGAGGCTGGTGAGGGAGTCGAGACTGTCTCCCTCTCGGATTTTACAGCTGTTGAGATTTGTACATATATAATGAACAATAATGTTTATGTTGGTGAGGGTTGGGAGGAGCTGAAGAAAAGATCCTGCAACAGAAAAATAGAATTTTTCTTCAACTGCTATTCTCTGATGAGTCTCTCGCTGTGCTTCAAAATTTTTGTTCACGCGTTTCCTGACTTCTGCTTTTTCTTTTCAGTTGTTGTCCGAGTTGGCTGACAACTACAGGCGGGGAAATTTTTTTTCAAGGGACGTGAGGCGTCTGCGGGAACAAACCTCTACTTTGGCAGCTGAGAAGCTTTCTATTGAGGAAAACCATACTCAGCAGCTTGCTCAGCTGAGAGAGTCTGCGGATGGTTATTTTTCAGCTCAGCTGGCCGTTGAAGAGAAATTAGGTGCTGCTGAGGAAGAAATTCGTTTGTTGCGAGAGCAACTCTCTGTTAGTCAAGAATCACTCGCAGCACGCTTTGAGACTGAGCGACTAGCTGAGGAGGCGAAAGAGAAAGCCGAGCGCGAGGCTTTGGACTTGCGCAACCAGTTTGTAAGGATTCCCGTTTTGTTGATTGGCTTATTTCGTTGGCAAACCACAAGTTGGGGTTTGGTTGTAAGGGTAGTCTAGGTGATTTGTTGAAGATCAAAGACCCTTTCCAAGACCTCAAGAGGACAAGCACCAAAGGTATATCTAGTGCTTGATTTTGCTTTGAAGAGATTAGTTGCACACACACACAACATGCATAACTCTTATTCTTGAATGTTATGTTTATATTTTGTGTGCATTGTGCTTATATTGTGTATTCAATATCTCTTCTTGCATTTATTTGATTGCATCTTGTTCTATGAAATGCCATGTCATGATAGGCATTAGGATGCATTCATGTTTTACCTTTTTACCCTTGCATGTACTGTTGGGTTCAAAGGAGTGGGCTCTGCTGTGCGCTTGACGTCAAGCGCCAGACCAGCGCAGTCCACCAGCGCAGATCGCCCAGTGGTCTGTCGCTGGTCGTGCGCTGGTCCACCAGCGCAGCCCACCAGCGCACCATGGAAAATGGTCTATGCGCTGGTGGTGCACTTGACGTCCAGCGCAAGCTGACCAGCGCACATCGACCAATCAGGTGCGATTTTTTCAAAACGACCTCACTCTACTAGAGTTGCCTATATAAAGTCTTCTATGATTTTAGGTCGTCCAAGAGAGTTCATATTTCATTCTTCACATTTAGAATATTTTTCAAGAGAAGAAAAATAAAAAGAACTCACCTTTAACCACTCAAATCAAACCCTTTTTGCTTCAAATTTCATATTGCATCTCCTATGTCTATATAGAGTGCATCCATGTATGGGTTTGCATCATCACAACTTGCTTGGTAAGATTTTGATTAATTTCATCTTATTTTAGTATTTTAAATACCAAGCCATCTCTTTTAAATTACTTGTATGTTTTAGATCATATGCTAAATACAAGAAAAGAGATTATTTGTGATGTATTGATTGAGTGATGTTTTTGATAGATATCTAGGTTTTTATAATCTATGATTATCTATGCTATTTGACATGTCATTTAGCCATTAATATCTAGGATTGCTTTAATTGCAAATTCATCATCCTAGGTAAGCATCTAGAGTACCCTAGCTCTATATTGCATATTTGGATATCATTGAATATTCACATAGGGTTGTTTGATCTCTTAGGAGATTGTAAGTCTTGTGTGATAGACCGGGATTAGGTCGGACACCGGGATTAGGTGGTCACATGAGCAAATTGGACTAGGTCCACTTTTACAGGCCTGCGGGTAGTGGTAGCGGGATATTGGCCGGGATTAGGCCGTCAAACCTGGATTAGGTTGTATACGTTATCACAATTAGTGGATTCGAGGTTCGAGTGTGGCGCACTTACCAGCCCGTGGTTTTTCCCGTGAGGGTTTCCACGTAAAAATCAAGTGTCGTTTATATTTCCGCACCATATTACACTTGATTATTATATTATCTAGTTTGGGGCATTTTCGTAAATTTGACTAAAAACGAAAATTGGGTAAAAAGCGTAAAATCTATTCACCCCCCCTCTAGATAGTTTTATACACACCGTGCTATAATTAGTTTCAATTGGTATCAAAGCGGGTTCCTAGATATACTTAGGTGATCCTTTGCTCATTGTTGGTGTGTTTTGCATTTTGTATGTTTGGTTGAATTCTTCATACATTTTGCATTCTTCTCTTTTGCATTCATTCAACGCAAACACTATGAGTGATTTCATGAGAGAAGAAATTGACTCCGTTGAGGAGATGCCTCTCTTACTAGAGAGATTTAGGAGATTTGTGAAATTAACCACCTCACCTCCTAAGAAGAAATTGACCACCTCACCTCCTAAGAAGAAGAAGATAATTGCTTTGGAGACTTCGAAGCATGACAAGAAGGAGGGTATCTCTATTGAAGACATGGGACTCAATGACAAGCCAAACCAAGGAGTGTCTTCAAGAGAGGGGATTCAGTGCCACGAATGTGGAGGATTCAGGCATTTATCCCCGGAGTGTGGAAACTTGAAGGATAGAAGAAAAGGGAAGGCGTTGGCCACCTTATGGGATAAATATGAAGATGACGAAAATCCTTCAAGTGATGAAGAACTTGCCATCATCTACACAGAATTTGGAGCCAAGAGTGTAGAGGTTGAAGAAGATGGCATAGTTGCTCTTACTTGTAATCCCCAAGAAGAACTAGATATAGAAGTAGTTGGCGTAGCTACTCATAGGGATTTGGCTCATTCCTCATCAAGAGACAAATTTGATGATCTTGATGATGGAGATGACTCCATTGGTGAAATGGAGATTAGAGGAGATGACACAAGTGTTGAATATTTGTCATCTAACTCCACAAATGGAAATGTGGAGTGTATGGATCTTAATGACTACAAAGTTAAAGTTGAGAGCTCAATGATGAGGAACAAGGAAGAAATTAGAAGATTAAAAGAAGAGAATCTAGAGCTTTCAACACTAGTAGACCACTTGTGTGAAGAAGTGGTAAGATCCATGGCGGATGAAGATAAGCTAAAAGAAGACTTAGCCTTATCTAAGAGGAGAGAAGAAGAGCTAGAAAGAGAGCTTGAAGAAGTTAAGGTCTTAATGGCTAAAATGACTTCAAGCACCAAGAAGCTTGACCACATGTTGGGAGTAGGAAGAAAGCCAAGTGACAAGAGAGGTCTTGGCTACATTGATGACAAGGATGCCTCCTCCACAAGCAAGACATCCTTGGTCATGATGGACTTCAATATGTCCCCTCCTCCTCAACACCCTAGGAAGAAGATGGACCTAGGAGAGTGTTCAAGAAGTGCCCAAGTGGTTGTGGCACCAAAAGGTCAAGCTCAAGCTCACACCCAAAGGGCTCCTCACCTTATCTTCCCTCAAACTCAAAAACAACATGGGAAGAGATCAGACATGCAAGCTCAGACAAGCAAGCAACCTCATCTTGGTTATCAACAAAGGAGGAGAGATCCTATCCAACAACCAAGACAACCACAACGACAAGGGAAAGCACCCATCCATGCTCAAGGGAATGGTATGATTCCTAACCTTTTTCCCACTTGTCATTTTTGTGGTATTATTGGTCATATTAGACCAAATTGCTTGCATTACATTGAAATGTGTAGAGCTAAAAGCATGTTTGACAAGAAAAAGGCTAGAGCTAAGATGCTTCATAAAAAGGAAGAAAATCATGTGTATAATCCTTTTTCATCTTGTACTCTAGAACCTTTGTCCACTAGGATTGACTTAGTATCACCTAAGTGGATTAATAAGAATGAACCCGCTTGCTACGAGACTAACAAGTCTCAAATAGGTTCAACTAAGTCCAAAGGACTTGGTAGGTTCATAGGACCTCATACCCTTCTTTGAAGAGGTATGGAAAATTGACCCCATATGGGGAACTTGAGCAAAGAGAGCTATTTTGCATTCTTGTCACTTGCAAAAAAAATTTTGAAATATCTTATGCTTCTCTTTTTGTTGCTTGAGTAAGCTTGGTTACACTATGTATATATATTTTCTATTCAATAAGTGTGATCAATGCTTGTATTGCAATCCATGTCATATTTATGTTCAAACATGCATTTTTGGACTAGGAGATATATACATAGGATAAAATTTGAATGACCTATAATGATCTCCATGACATGATGATTGTTAAATGACATGCTAAATGCTAATCTTAAAAAGCATGTTTTGATGATTGCATTTCTTAACTGCAAAAAATGTGTGAAAAAGCTTATGAGACTCAAATGAAAAAGGATCTTGTATCCATTCAAGGATTTTACAATCCAAATGTCTCTCTTTCTTTATTGGTTGAACATGTCTACTATCATACGGATATCTTATCCGGAAAAATCAAGTAGGGTGCAAAGTCGCTCATGACATGTTTGGCTTATAAAGTTGGATATAGTTGTTCTTAAATTAAAATCAATGAAAACCTATATCCTTGCTTCTCTCATGACATTGGTGAAATTGGTTTGAATTCATATTGAAAACCTTTGTCATTTGCTTTGCCAAATACCATGGTATTTTGGACTTAAATGCTACATGTCTTGTATGCAAAGCAATTATTTGATTCACACATTTTCCTTAGTTAAATCTCCTTGTTTCTCTCCAATTAATTGAGATTGCATAAAGTGACATATATTGATTATGCAAATACTAGAATGCTACTATCTCTCTTTGCCTTGAGTAACCCGGTTGGGGACTACTCCTTTGCCTATATCATGACAAAAAGGGGGAGTAGGTTGTGGTAAGGGGAGATGCAAATTGTAGTAGCAATTGTGCATGTTGGGGAGAATACTTATTGAGGGGGAGTAACCCTTTGAGGGGGAGCATTTGCACATACATACATTGCATGATGTTGTACTTAAATTCTTAAATGCAAATGCTTGTTTTATCTCACTTGATTCATCTCACCTTTTCTTGTATTGGAAAGTATAGAAACTGTGCTTTCAGGGATTGATTGTTCTACTTGAGATTGAAGACTTCAAGACTATTTATCTTATCTCTTTGTAAAGTAGAAAATCATAGTAGACCAATAGTTTCTATTATGTTGTGAGGAATCAATGTGAGTGGTGGTTTTGTCACGAAATAGCCAAAGGGGGAGATTGTAAGGATTCCCGTTTTGTTGATTGGCTTATTTCGTTGGCAAACCACAAGTTGGGGTTTGGTTGTAAGGGTAGTCTAGGTGATTTGTTGAAGATCAAAGACCCTTTCCAAGACCTCAAGAGGACAAGCACCAAAGGTATATCTAGTGCTTGATTTTGCTTTGAAGAGATTAGTTGCACACACACACAACATGCATAACTCTTATTCTTGAATGTTATGTTTATATTTTGTGTGCATTGTGCTTATATTGTGTATTCAATATCTCTTCTTGCATTTATTTGATTGCATCTTGTTCTATGAAATGCCATGTCATGATAGGCATTAGGATGCATTCATGTTTTACCTTTTTACCCTTGCATGTACTGTTGGGTTCAAAGGAGTGGGCTCTGCTGTGCGCTTGACGTCAAGCGCCAGACCAGCGCAGTCCACCAGCGCAGATCGCCCAGTGGTCTGTCGCTGGTCGTGCGCTGGTCCACCAGCGCAGCCCACCAGCGCACCATGGAAAATGGTCTATGCGCTGGTGGTGCACTTGACGTCCAGCGCAAGCTGACCAGCGCACATCGACCAATCAGGTGCGATTTTTTCAAAACGACCTCACTCTACTAGAGTTGCCTATATAAAGTCTTCTATGATTTTAGGTCGTCCAAGAGAGTTCATATTTCATTCTTCACATTTAGAATATTTTTCAAGAGAAGAAAAATAAAAAGAACTCACCTTTAACCACTCAAATCAAACCCTTTTTGCTTCAAATTTCATATTGCATCTCCTATGTCTATATAGAGTGCATCCATGTATGGGTTTGCATCATCACAACTTGCTTGGTAAGATTTTGATTAATTTCATCTTATTTTAGTATTTTAAATACCAAGCCATCTCTTTTAAATTACTTGTATGTTTTAGATCATATGCTAAATACAAGAAAAGAGATTATTTGTGATGTATTGATTGAGTGATGTTTTTGATAGATATCTAGGTTTTTATAATCTATGATTATCTATGCTATTTGACATGTCATTTAGCCATTAATATCTAGGATTGCTTTAATTGCAAATTCATCATCCTAGGTAAGCATCTAGAGTACCCTAGCTCTATATTGCATATTTGGATATCATTGAATATTCACATAGGGTTGTTTGATCTCTTAGGAGATTGTAAGTCTTGTGTGATAGACCGGGATTAGGTCGGACACCGGGATTAGGTGGTCACATGAGCAAATTGGACTAGGTCCACTTTTACAGGCCTGCGGGTAGTGGTAGCGGGATATTGGCCGGGATTAGGCCGTCAAACCTGGATTAGGTTGTATACGTTATCACAATTAGTGGATTCGAGGTTCGAGTGTGGCGCACTTACTAGCCCGTGGTTTTTCCCGTGAGGGTTTCCACGTAAAAATCAAGTGTCGTTTATATTTCCGCACCATATTACACTTGATTATTATATTATCTAGTTTGGGGCATTTTCGTAAATTTGACTAAAAACGAAAATTGGGTAAAAAGCGTAAAATCTATTCACCCCCCCCTCTAGATAGTTTTATACACACCGTGCTATAATTAGTTTCACAGTTAACCTCGTATGAAGTTATTTTGAATGATCTCAAGGCTGTGTTGGAGGTTGAAGCGGTTGATCGCTTCAAGAGATCCCCCGCCTATGATGCGCTTTTGTTGAGCGAGTTTGAAAAGGGCATGAGGCAGGCGAAAAAGTTCTTCGCCATGAAGGATCACTCAAACGAGAAAGCTCTGAGGCGCTTCGACAGGTCCCTTCAACAGCACATGGCCAATGGGGTGGACTCGATTAAAGAGCAAACAAAACGATGGAGAGCCCACTACCGTTATAATAGGACTGAATCTCATCCTATGCATTTGGAGATCCCCAGCAAGCGCGCTTTTAATACTTACTATTCGGGTCAGAAAGGCAGTTTTTCTGGTTCTGGTGCTGAGCCTGACTTGGGCCCTGTTGCTGGAAGGGATAATGAGCCTTTCATGCCAGAAGAGGATGAGGAGGTCATCTGGCCTTCAGAAGAGGAGATTGAAGATGAGGAAGACAGCGAGGGCCCTCCTACAGCTGGTTGAGTATTTTTGTCTAGGACTGTAAATTTTACTTTCTTTTTGTACCTTCATTTGTAATTCTTTGATTGTAAATAACTTTTTATTCAAGTTATAAACTTCTTCTTTTCTTTTTGTTTAGCTGCCGTTGCTGAATTTTTGGCTTTACTTAGTTTTTTCACTAAGTTTTTTAGCATATTTTATAGCTCTATTCAGCTGCCATTGCTGCATTTTAGCATACTCAGTGTTTGTCAGGACGTATCCGACCATGTACCAAGTTTTTAACATGTTATTTGTTTGTTCAGCTGCCATTGCTGAATTTTGGCATCTTATTGGGACGTCTCCCCCTTGTTTTACTGTGTTTAACTGGCTTTCTCGCCTATGGGGACTTTATTTTCCCGTAATGGCGACTCCCAATTTTGTAACTTGGGATTTCGTTTCTCGCCAGTTTCTCATTGCTGCGAGCATGAAGCTTGCTATTTTGTGATAGTGGTAGGGTACGATGGCGAGTGCCTTTTGTGACTGGCGAGTGAAACCGCTCATTCTCAGTAATAAATTACTCTTTATTGAATGCTTCCTGCAATTGACCCCTATGTTAAGGATAATATATCTTCAAGTACTGCGCATTGCACGGACGGGGTAGTTCGCCAAATCCTTCTCGAGTAATGCAATATGCCCCGTGGCCAGCTATGCCCGTAATCTTATAAGGCCCTTCCCATTTGTCTGCGAGTGACCTTGCAGCTTTGTCTTTTGTTCCTGGGTTCACCCTTTTCAGCACTAAGTTGCCCAGCGAGAACCTTCTTTCACACACATGTGAGTTATAATATCTGGCTACCCTCTGTTGGTACGCAGTATTCCTTATTTGCGCGCGCTCTCTTCTTTCTTCTAACTCATCTATGCCGCACTTTAGCATATCAATGTTGATTTCTGGCTGAAAGAGTTGTACCCTTGGTGAAGAGAATGATGTTTCCACGGGAATGACAGCTTCAGCTCCATAAGCCATGGAATATGGGGTTTCGCCTGTTGAACCCCTCTCTGTGGTTCGATATGCCCAGAGCACTTGTGGTAATTTATCCGCCCAACTGCCCTTTTTGGTTGCCAATTTAGCTTTCAGGTTGTGCTTTATGATCTTGTTTACTGCCTCAGTCTGGCCATTCGTCTGTGGATGTGCTGGGGAGGCGTAGTAGTTGTTGATGCCGTATTTGTCACACAGCTCCCTGAATTTCCTACCATCGAATTGGGTCCCATTGTCCGTGATGATGGTGTTTGGTATCCCGAATCTGTACAGGATATTTTTCTTTACAAAGCTTATAGTATTCGCCTCTGTTATATGTACCAATGGTTTGGCTTCTACCCACTTCGTAAAATAATCCACGGCCACTATGGCATGCTTGGCCCCTCCAGTTGCTGTTGGCATTGGGCCAATTAAATCAATTCCCCACATGGCGAACGGCCACGGCGAGGTGATACTTTGCAAAAGTTCAGGTGGTTGTCGGATGTTGTTGGCGATCTTTTGACACGCCTCACATCTCGCTGCTATTCTTTTGGCATCGGCGAATAGTGTTGGCCAGAAAAAACCCTGCCTTAATGTTTTGTGGGCCAGGCTGGCGCCCCCAGCGTGGTTCCCACAATTTCCACTGTGTATGCTTCTCAGGATACCTTCTGCTTCTTCAGGTCCGACACACCTCTGCAGTGCCCTTGAATACCCCCTTTTGTACAGCTCTCCATTGAGTACTGAGTATCTTGTAGCTTTATACTTCAACCGTTTTGCTTCTAATGGGTCACTTGGGAGTACATCATTGACGAGATATTCTTTGATTGGTGTGATCCAGCTGTTCCTCTCGCCAAAGACTGCCCCTACTTCTTTTGATCTGACTATGCTCGGCTGCAACAGGCGGATCATGGATATACTTTTGGGCCAGATGTTAATTGTGGCGGATGCCAATTTGGCCAGGGCATCAGCTTGCTCATTTTCTTCTCTAGGGACATGAACGATTCTGTATTCTTTAAATCTTCCTAATAGTTCTTTTGCTAATTCCAGGTAGGTAATCATGCTTTCATCTCTCGCTTGGTATTCATCTAGTACCTGATTGACAACCACTTGGGAGTCGCTGAAGATTTCTACCTCATCTGCCCCTAGGACTGTGCAAACTTTTAAACCTGCTATGAGTGCCTCGTATTCAGCTTGATTGTTAGTAGCTTTGAAGTCAAAACGCAGGGCACATTCGACTGAATCTTCTTCCGGGGTTGACACTACTACCCCTGCCCAGCTGCCGTGTGTGTTTGACGAACCGTCGACGCGGAGTTGCCATTTGAACACTTTCTTATTTTGCTCCACCATCATTCTAGCTACCTCTATGCTTGGCTCGGTGAACTCTGCCACAAAGTCTACCACTGCATGTGCTTTGATTGCTGTCCGTGGGAGATACTCTACGTCAAATTCACTTAATTCGATCGCCCACTTTGTTAATCGACCGGATACTTCTGGTTTCTACAGGATTAATTTCAGTGGGCAGTTGGTATATACCCCGATTTTATTAGCCTGGAAATATGGTCTTAGCTTCCTAGCTGCCGTTATTAGGGCGAGTGCCATTTTTTCACCCGGTGAGTACCTTGTTTCGGCTGGTAATAGTGCTTTGCTGGTGTAGTATATTGGCTTCTGGATTCCCTCTTCCTGTCGCACTAGCACGGAGCTTGTGGCTACTTCAGAGACGGACAAGTACATGTACAACGTTTCTCCTGTTTCTGGTTTTGATAGCAGCGGTGCCTGTCCAAGGTAATCTTTCAAGGCCTGGAAGGCCTTTTCGCAATCCTCATTCCACTCGATTCCCTTTCCCTTTTTTAGAGCTTTGAAAAATGGTAGGCATCGGTCTGTTGACTTGGCTATGAATCTGCTCAGCGATGCTAGGCACCCCGTGAGTTTTTGGACGTCCTTTAAAGTTCTTGGCGAGACCATTTTTGCTAGTACTTGGATCTTTTCAGGATTCACCTCTATTCCTCTTTGATGTACCTGATATTCGAGAAACCTCCCAGATGGTACGCCGAATACACATTTTGCTGGATTCAATTTCATTCCATACCTGACCAGCACATCGAATGTTTCCCTTAGGTCGTCTGTATGTCTATCTGATGTGATGCTTTTTGTCAGCATATCATCAACGTAGACTTCCATATTTCTCCCTATTTGCCTGGCGAACATTTTGTTGACCAAGCGCTGGTAAGTTGCCCCAGCGTTCTTCAGGCCGAATGGCATAACTGTGTAACAATACAACCCCTTATCTGTGGTGAACGCTGTCTTCTCTTCGTCTGGCTTGTGCATCTTTATCTGGTTATATCCTGAATATGCATCCATGAAGCTTAACGTCTCATGTCCGGCTGTTGCATCGACTAATTGGTCAATCCTTGGTAGCGGGAAGTTGTCCTTGGGGCAGGCCTTGTTCAGATCAGTGAAGTCGACGCACATCCTCCATTGATTGTTTTTCTTTTTCACTAGGACTACATTCGCCACCCACTCCAGGTACTTGACTTCTCTAATTGACCTTGCGGCGAGTAACTTTGATACTTCCTCTTTTATTGCTGCACTTCTTTCTGGGTTGAAACTTCTCCGTTTCTGCACAACCGGTTTGCACTTTTCATTCACAGCCAGATTGTGCGAAATTACGCTCCTATCAATCCCTGGCATATCTTCGTGGCACCAAGCAAAAATCCCCTTATATTCCTTCAATAAGCTTGTCACATCTTTCTTAACTTGTTCAGTCAGCCTTGCTCCGATCTTCACTGTTTTATCTGGTTCTGCTTCATCTAGAACAACTGATTCAGTTGGTTCTTCTTTTTCTCTGCTCGTTTTGTCCCTTGGGTCCAGTTCGAAGTTTCCCGGATTATCTTCATGTACTTCCCTGTCTACCTCGAATATGCTCAAGGTTTCCATCCCCGCTTTATCTTTGAAGATTGATAGGTTGGCGCGGCGAGCCATCTCCTGTGACCCTCTCAATTCTCCGACACCAAATTCTGTAGGGAATTTTATTTTCAACGCATGGGTTGAAGTAACAGCTCGAGCTTTGTTAAGAAACGGTCGGCCGAGTAAAGCGTTATACGGCCAATTATGGATGTCAAACACGACAAAGTCTAATAGGATTGTTCGCCGGCATGGTGCTGTACCAAATCTCACTGGCAGCTTCACAGTTCCTAACAACCTAACTTCTGCGCCACCGAATCCCTTTAATGGTACATGGAATGGTTCAAGATCTTTCCTGTCCAGCCGCAACTCATCATATACTCTGGCACTTAAGATATCAGCTGAACTTCCATTGTCAATCATCACCCGAAGGACATCCCTATGGGCTATTCGAACCCCCACGACGATTGCATCGTTAGGCTTTGCATCAATTCCGTCTGAGTCTTCTGCTGTAAAAGTTATGGGATCATGTCCTTCTCTTCTCTTCCCTTCTTGGGGTTTCTCTGCACAGAATTGATCTCCATGTTTCTGCTTTCATACATTACTTCTCGAACTTCTGACATCCTTTCTCGATTGCTCCTCCCAGTATGAGGTCCGCCGAAAATGGTGTTTATAGTTACGTTAGGGCTGTTCCTCCTTAGACTCTTCCTTTCCTGCCCGTTTCCTTGGCGGCTATCCTGGCGACCACCGTGCTTGTCCCCTTTCAAAGCAAAGTCCTTCAGGTGCCCATCTCTGATCAGGCTTTCAATGTGATCGCGCAATTGAAAACATTTGGAAGTGTCATGCCCATGATCTTTGTGGAACCGGCAGTACTTAGTTGTATCTCTCCTGGCATTTGCTGACTGCTGCCAAGGATATTTGGCGAGTCCCTTGTCTTCTACCACAGACAGTATCTCCTCCTGATCGCCAATTAAAGGGGTGTAATGGTTATACCTTCCTCGAAACTTATTGGCTCGAGCGCTTCCTCTGCCTTCTCTTGGATATCCCTTTTAGCCCTTCTCATCTCTCTGGCGATCTCGTGACTGCGTCTTTTTGTCATCCTTATGGTCCGGTTTTGAGTCAGGCTTGTGTCCATGCACATAGCTACCCCCTTGCGCTACTTCTTCTTCTTCCGCCAGTGCATAGTCGCCAGCTATTTCCATCATCTCCTCATAAGTTTTTGGTCTCTCTCTTCGTAGGTCAAAGGATAATCGCCCACTTTGTAACCCATTGGTAAATGCGGCGATCACAGCTACATCACTAGCGTCTTCAATTTGACCAACCTCCTTCCCAAATCTCGCTAGATACTTCTTGATCGACTCGTTACGTTCCTGTTTTAAATTGGATAGATGAGCGAGTGACTTTCTTCTCTGGACACTCCCCATGAACTGCCTTATGAATGCTTTGCTGGGATTTGAGAAGCTGCTTATACTTCCGGGAGGACGTCTTCCAAACCACCTAGAGGCAAGGTCGCCGAATGTTTGCGGGAAGGTGAGGCATAACAACCCATCGTTGGATGAGTACTGGGCCATAATGTTACGGAATCGGTGAACGTGCTCCTTCGGATCCTTATTCTCCTTGTACTGCTTAATGGTTGGCATTCTAAATCTGTCTGGAAATTGGGTGCGAGCAATAATTTTGATGAATGGGCTATCTGACTCATCATCCGAAGATACACTATGACCATACCTTCGCGCCATTGCTGAAACTTTTCTTGATAGCTCTTGTAGGGTGACATCTCGTTGACCAGTTGGTTCTCCTGCTGGATCGAGTCTACTCTTGATTGTCATTCTACCATGATTGCCTCTCTCATCCGGGCTTCTTCGATCCTCAGTGCTCTCCGATCTTCTTCGCTTCGCTCTTTTGGATCGTAATTCCCTTCGTGGACGAGGACTCTTATCTTCAGATGAGATGGAACGGTGTCTCCGTCGGTTCCGTTGATATGTGTCGCTAGAATTGACCCCATGTGTTCGCACCTGGTCTCGTTCCTCCCTGGATTCTTCATTCATCACACCTTTTGCCTTCCTTTGTTTTCTCCCCTCGAAATCCTCAGTATGGTCCTGGGGAGTCTCCTCAGTTGATTGTCTTGCTTGAGTATCGGGAATTGCAATGTGAACTTCTGATCGTAGCCTTCCTGGTGGATGGATTCCAAGAGTGGTTAACTCATAAGGAGATGAAACTCCCAATCCTATGGGGAGCGAAAGTCCTATTTTGCTAGCTTCGCTGATTAAGTTTACCAATGCAGCTTGGAAGTGCTGCAGAATCCCGGGATCAGCTGCCCTAGTTCCTGGTGTCGCCGCTGATTGTTCCCCAATTGTCACCGCCCTGTCTCCCGTCGGCGCGGTTGGTTCAACAACTAAATCTCCGCTGGAGTTACCATCTCTGTCGCTGTCGTTGTTCATGTTTGTCTGATTCGCAAGGGTCCCTCAAAGTTTATGTTCAAAGACTACCCCCTCCTTCTAGCGCCAATTGTTGACGGTGAAATTTGGATTGCCACGCACTCAACAATTATATCAACTTAATATAAAACAAGAAAATTAAGAATGCATGCAAAAGACAGATTTTACGTGGAAAACCCTTGAATGGGAAAAAACCACGGTGCCCCTGAGGGCAGAAGAATAATACTAGGTTTTCGTTGCCTTGTTACATGCTTAGATCTCTCTTACAATTGCTCTCTTCTCTCTAGATTTTCGAACCCCTTCCTCATGGGATAGGTGGTTCTATTTATACATGTTTAATTAGGGTTTCCCCTTGTTTTTAGCCGTGTGGGTGAAAGGTTTCCCTCTTTGATTCGTACTAGGATCCTTTCTTGTCACGGATCAAGTCTACTTTTCTTTTTATGATTCCTTGTTGTTCTGGGTCTTCTAAAAGTTTTAGGGTTTATTTTTGTGTCTCTGCCGAGTCGGTTCAGGCCCAGTGTACTGGTCCAGCGAGTACCTTTACTTTCTGGATATCGTATCTTTGGCGAGCACATTTCTTCATTCAGCGAGTAGGTATTTAGCTTCGGCGACCATATCTTTGACTCCCTTTTGGCTTGAGCTATTTTATCATTCTGACTTGTCACACTTCCTCCCTTGACCCGGTCAATGAGTGACGTGGTAGTCTTTCGTCGGCCCTTTTGATGACGTGTCGGGTTGGCGAATTTATACACACAACAAGCGGCATGCCAAGTGGGTGGAGTTCATAGAAACATTTCCATATGTGATCAAGTACAAAAAAGGTAAGGAAAACGGGGTCGTTGATGCTTTGTCTAGAAGGTACGTTTTACTTTCTACTTTGGATGCTAGATTGCTTGGTTTTGACTACATTAAAGAATTGTATGTGGAAGATTCTGATTTTGGTAATGTATTCAATGCATGTGAAAAAGTAGCATTTGGCAAGTTTTATAGGCATGATGGATTTTTGTTTAGAGAAACTAAATTATGTGTGCCTAAGAGTTCTTTGTGTGAATTGCTTGTTAGAGAAGCTCATGTGGGAGGTTTGATGGGGCATTTTGGTATAACCAAGACACTAGATGTTTTGCATGAACACTTCTTTTGGCCTCATATGAAACGTGACGTAGAAAGAATCTGTGAAAAATGCATTACATGTAGACAAGCTAAGTCTAGGATTAAGCCTCATGGATTGTATACTCCTTTGCCTATACCTAGTGGACCTTGGATTGATATTTCTATGGATTTTGTGTTGGGTTTGCCTAGGTCAAAAAAGGGTAGGGATTCTATATATGTGGTTGTTGATAGGTTTTCTAAAATGGCACATTTCATTCCTTGTCATAAAACTGATGATGCATCACATATTGCTGATTTGTTTTTCAAAGAAATTGTTTGATTGCATGGCATGCCTAAGACCATTGTTTCAGATAGAGATGCTAAGTTCTTAAGCTACTTCTGGAAGACTTTGTGGGGTAAGTTAGGAACTAAACTTTTGTTTTCTACTACTTGTCATCCACAAACTAATGGTCAAACTAAAGTAGTTAATAGGACTTTATCTGCCTTGTTGCGTGCTATAATACAAAAGAACTTGAAAACATGGGAGGATTGTTTGCCGCATATAGAGTTTGCTTATAATAGGAGTGTGCATTCTACAACTCATTATTCGCCTTTTGAAATTGTATATGGTTTTAACCCGTTTACCTCCTTTGGATTTAATTCCTTTACCTGTGAATGAGCATGTTAACTTGGATGGGAAGAAAAAGGCAGATTTTGTTAAGCAACTCCATGAAAAGACTCGACAAAACATAGAGAGAAGAACTGAGCAATATGCCACGCAAGCAAATAAAGGGCGCAAGAAAGTTATGTTTGAACCTGGAGATTGGGTGTGGTTGCATATGAGGAAGGAACGGTTTCCAGTCCAGCGGCGTTCTAAACTACTTCCAAAGGGAGATGGTCCATTTCAAGTGATTGAAAGGCTCAATGACAACGCCTACAAGTTAGATCTTCTAGGTGAGTATAATGTTAGTGCAAGCTTCAATGTTTTTGATTTGTCTCCTTTTGATGTAGGTGACGATTTGAGGACAAATCCTTTTCAAGAGGGAGGGAATGATGAGAATAAGGAAGCTGCACCAAGGGATCCATTGTATGTTCCGGTTGGGCCAATAACAAGGGCAAGGGCTAAGAGATTCAAGGAAACATTAAATGGCCTGATTCAAGACACTTGGGCTGATTCCGAATTATTAAAGTCCAAGATGAGCCCACATGAAGAGCAAGGCTTAATTAAAATCATCAAGGCAATTGATTGGGCCGAATAAGAGTGACTTGGGCATGTGGCAGAGAGCTTGGGCGTGAGGCACAAGCTATGGCGTGTGGAGGAGTTTCAATTTTAGCTGTTTCCTTTTTGGATTTTTAATGAATAATGAATTGATTTGTTTCCAAATATTAAGGGCTGATTTGTTTCCAAAATTTAGCCTTCCAAATAGGGAGCAAGTCAATTAGTTGCTTGTTTTAGTTTAATTTCTTTCCCGTTTGTAAGGCATTAATTGCCAAATATTTATTTCCTTTTTTGGTTTTAGGGTTTCAGTATTTAAGGGTCCTTTTGATGTAATTTTTGGTAGCTTTGATTTGAATGCAAATTGAGAGAATTTTCTCTATTGTTCTTTGAGAACTAATTGGAACTTATTAGATTTCTCTGTGGCGTTCCTCCTTGACTTATCAATCGAGTATTCCATCCTTGATTGTGGCGTCCTCCTTCATATCAAGGTTCACATCTCATTATAGGTGTTGGGTCACGGTTTCCATCCGAACCAGAGGTTAGAACGATCTTAGGCATCAATCGTGATACAATCGGCGAGGTCCGTATCATGTGGTCAACCTATGTTGTAATTACCATTATAATTAGTGGATTGAGGTTCGTGTGTGGCGCACATAACAACCTGTGGTTTTTCTCGTGTGGGGTTTCACGTAAAAATTCAAGTGTTATTTATTTTCCGTATTTTACACTTGATTGTTATTTTTTACTAGATAGAGGTTGTTCATTGAAAATTGACTAAACACGAAAATTGGTAATAGTTGGTTAAAATCTATCCCACCACACTCATAGCATCAGACCCCTTTCCTTTCGGTATTCTCTTGCCTAGGCTCAAGCTTCTTGAAGGGACCCTTTTTCTTCAAGTCTTTGCCTTTTGATCCAAAGCCCTTCTTCCCGAACTTCATAATCTTACTGAACCTTTTCACAAATGAGGCAAGGTCTTCGTCTGAGTCATTCTTTTCCTCCTTTTCATCCTTAGATGCTTTTAAAGTAATTCTCTTTTGCTTTTTAAGAGGTGTGGAGGTAGGACCCTTCCTAGACTTATAAGCTAGAAGTCTCCCAATCACCTCACTCGGCTTCATATCCTTGTAGGTACTATTCTCCTCTAAAGCTGTAACCTTGGACTCAAACCTCACGGGAAGTGATCTCATTATCTTTTGCTTGATCTTTCTATCCGAGTAAGGGTCACCAAGTTGATGCCTTTGGTTGACTATGTCCATCAACTTGATCTTGAAATCATTGAAGCACTCATTTTCCTCTATCTTAAGCATCTCAAATTGAGTTTGGAGGACTTGAAGCTTGGAGTCCTTCACCACTTCGGTTCCCTCATGTGTAACCTCTGGGATGTCTCATGCCTCCTTAGCTATCCTAGTGTTTTGAATCAACTTATATTGATTCTCATCCATTGCACATATAATGGCATGCATTGCTGAAATTTCCCTTAAATAGTAGTGTAAAATATACCTAGAGGGAGGGTGAATAGGTATTTACTCAAATTCTTCCAATATTAATATGATGCGGAATATAACAAAGAAAATGCACACTTGATTAGATTTAACAAATGAATTGATTTCACTAATACAAGAGTTAATCAATTTACAAGATATGCAATCAATGTAAGATATGGAAGATAAAGAAAAATAAAAATAAAAACAAAAATGAACACAAGTAGTTTTTACGTGGTAAAACCTCAAAGAGGAAACATCCACGGGTTGATACCACAACCACCGGCAAATCAATCCACTATGTGAAAAAGGACTTACACACTCAAGCTATCAACTCATGATATCCGCTCAAGCTATCAACTCCTAATCTACCCTCGGGCTAGTGAATCACCAAGCTTACTTCTTATCCAAGATGTATCCTACACCTCTAGAAAGCAACTTCCTATCCAAGACGCTCAGGTCTCTAGGAAGATTTCTTGCTTGCCTATTCGGATCCTCCCGACCCTAGACAAGTCTTCCTTACTTGATTATCAGAGTCCTCCCGACTCTAATCAAGACTTCCTTGCTCTATCCACAAAGCTTCACTCACTTTGCTAGAGACTTCAACCTAATGCAAGGCTATGATCTACGTGATGCAATTGATGCAAACACAATCAAATTAAGCTAGATGATCAATCAAGCAAAATGTACATGTTCAATAACAATCTAGAATATGCTTCCAACACACAATCACAAAATTATCTAGAAATCAAGACATGTAAATCAATAAGAACAAGGTATGAATATTCAATATATCACACTTAAAAACCTAGTTCTTAGATCATGAAATAAAACCTAGAAAATAATATGAGACACATCATATGTAAATTTTCTAGAATCAATTTTAAACAAAATCAAGTTTAGCACATATATGTTCAAGAGAAATCACAAAGCTAAAACTCAATTGACAAATGATCAAACACCCCTAACATATGATCTAACATACTTCTCAACAAATTTCATCAATCAAATAGTAAGAATCAAGAGATGACCAAAGATGAAATTGAAAAAGAAGAAGTTGAACAAACAACCTTGACCTCGTACTGAAGATCAGGCTGCTGGGAACAATGATGAAGTCATCTCCCTCTAAAAATGCTTGGGGTTTGTAGCTCTCCTCAAGACCAACAATTTTGGCTTTTGAATCAATCGAGTTCATATGAGAAAGATATAACCAAAATACTAAAACTAAAATTGAAGAATTTCTGCAGAAATGTTCAAAGTGTTCTTCAAAATCTTCAACACATGTGGAGGGAAGGAAAAGTGGTTAAAAAGAAGAGAGAGAAGAGATTTTTAGGCCAATCAGCAAGGGCCACGTCACCCACCCCGTGGGGGGCTCGTGGGCCTCACAGGGCAAGAGAGGGTCTCTGGCCGTGGGGCCAACGGCCTCCCTCATGGCGTGGCCCACATGGCCTCTTGGCCACTCTCACCTCTCTCGCGCACTCTCACGTTCTTCAGTCGTAACTTGGGCATCCGAACTCTGATTTCGAATCTGTTTTCGGATTATGAACCGTGCCTCCCTCACGCACGACAACGATGACTACACAACTTTGAAAAATGGTTGAGAAATCATCTCGGAAAACGACGATGAAGTCAATTCAACCAATGAGAATGAAAAGTAGTGTAGCTACATCGTTTGGACTCGAAACCTTATGAATGAGTAACCGAAACGATCGAAACTCAATAAGGCATCAAATAAGAACATGTTCAATTCCAAAACACAAAATACACAAACAAATAAACACATATTCACACAAGCATGCCATATCAAAGAGATAGTCACAAAGCATGCAATTCTACAATGTTTGTCTATACAAGATCAATGCATGAGCATACTATGAGATGTGTGAATGTGTTATACCAAATGTTTGAACCACGATGCAGGGACACACATGTATGAATTATGTGTGTGTGCGCTAACGCCTTGCAAGAGGATAGGAGTCAAGATATACCTTTGACACTTTTCACCTCTTGAAGACGACTTTTGCACTAGACATTGCTCTTCACCTTTTAAGCTTCCTTTCTTCAAAGAATATCCTAAGCAACAACTAATACAAATATGAAGTGTTTTGCAATGGAATCAAGCCAATACAAATCATGAACCTTACAATTGCCTTCCTATTCCATTTTGATGACTCAAACTCTTGCGCGTTCCATTGCGCTTTTGGCTTGAGCACATCATTTCCTCCACCCATAGGAGTCATCATCAGTGATGTGTAGCCGTCTTCAACCGCTATCCATGCCCTATCATGGATTTGACAAATGTACGACTCCATCTTGCCTTTCTAAGAGGCATAATTCAACCCGGTGAGTAGGGGAGGTCTCGTGCTAGAAGCACCCTCGTTGCCACCTCCATTACCACCATTTCCACTCATAGTGTTTATAAATGAATGAAATGAATGCAAATGTATGAATGATCAAAAATCACACAACATGCAAAACACACCAAAATGAGCAAGGATCACTTAAGTATATCTAGGAACCCGCTCTGATACCAATTGAAACAAATTACGATGTGTTCAATATATAATCTAGATTAGGGGGATGTGAAACCTATATGAATATATGAGATACTTAATATGCAACAAGAGCTAGGGAACCCTATATGTTTATCTAGGATGATAATATGACAATTAATACAATCCTAGATATCAATAGCTAAATGACATATCATAAAGCTTAGCTAAACATAGATTAAATAAACCTAGATAGCTATCACAAAACAACACAACAATCTCTATCTTGAATATTAGAAAATAATCTAATAATATGCAAGTAATTAAAGAGATGCCTTTTTAAGTAAAACACTAAGATTAGATAAAATTAGTGAAGAACTTACAAAAGCAAGTGTGTTGATAAAAGACCCATGCAAGCAAGCAACCTAGATATGCTAGAAGATGCTAGATGAAGTTTAATGCATATGAAAATAGTTTTGAGTGTTTAAATGAGCAATCTTGATTGCCTTTTCTCTCACAAATCTCTCTATAGACTTTAGGGTTTTTGTATTAAAAGAATTAGATTTAGAGAGATGAGAAAGTGATGTATTTATAGGCATAAAAAATAGAGCATGTGAAAAGACAAGTTTGCCCCTGAACCGCACGATCGGCAGTTTCATTCGGCAGTTTTGAAACCACTGTTTAAACCGTCAAATTGATCCCGAGAGAATAGGGGAACATTGACAATTTCGAACGGCAGTTTCATAACCGCTGATCACAACCGCAGAATAAGACCTGAGAAATTAAATCGACTAGGTCTCATCGACGGTTTCGAACGGCGGTCGAGGCCGCTAATCATAACCGTAGAAATGCTCCAGAAACTTCTGGACATAAATGGCGGTTTCATTCGTCGGTCAGGGCTGCCGATCAAACTGTCGTTTCACCACTTTTGGTGAAACCAAAGGAGAAGCCAAGGGCATTCTTCGAAGGCGATCATCGCGCTAACCAAGCACACCAATGTGCATGCGCGGACGTTTCCAAACAACATTAAGGAAACAAATTACAAGACACACTAACACACAACAAATACAACAACAACGTGCAAGTGTGAAATGTGACATGTGAAGAGGATGCATACAAAAGTAAAGCATACATATGCAAACATTACAAGTGTGTGTGTGCAACTAAATCTCTTTAATGAAAACTAAGCATTGGAGATTATACCTTTGGTGTGCTTATCACCTTGAGGTCTTGATAGGGCCGTTGAGCTTGATCATCATTCACCTAAGCTACCCTTACAATTTGAACCCCAATTGTGGTTTGTCACCGAAATAAGCCAATCAAACTTTGAGGAACTTACAACTTCTTTAACTACAAGAAAATGGGATTTTCATTATAGGGTATCTACCACGGTCTTGTTGGGCCTGTGTTAGATAAGTAATAACAACCATGGGCCTTTAAAAGTCCTTGGTGGATATCCATTTAAAAACTTTTCCGTGATGGATAATTTTTAATTATCACGGGTTGATAAGAGCTTGTGGTAATTGATATAAAATAATCATAATGGGCCTTTATATACGCTACTACGCTCGTGATGGATATCATTGGTAATTACTATGGGCAAATAAGGGCTTATTGTAAATAGATATAATATAAATTTGGAGAGATGCTGTTGATAATCCACCAATTATCTTTTTACACCCCATTTTAAAATTTTTAATTAATGATGATTTTAATCTGAATTAAAGACACTACAAACATTTTATTTTTTTTTAGAATCCAATGTTATTTTTATTTCTCTTTAGTGGTTTACAAATCCTAAAACATTTCTTTTCTTTTCTTTTTCCAATATTTTATTTGTTTAAATGAGATTTGATGGAGAATGATATGGAGCTTGATCAAATTTAATTTACTAGTTTGTTAGTTCTTGATTCATCATGATCAGCCATTGATTTGTTATTGTTATTATTAGAATTGATAAAATTCTGTCAAATATATATATATATATATATATATATATATCCAAGTCATTATATCCTAAACTTGCTACTACTGCTTCAGTACCATCATAACCATTATATATCTGAATCATTATATCCTAAACATGCTACTACTGCTTCAGAACCATCATAACCATTTATTCGATAGTTTCGACTCATAAGACCACCACCACCATAACCGTTGTAAACAAGATGGTGATGACGACGGCAATGACAGTGTAGTTGTTGCATGGAGAGATTTTCAACTGGAACCATGATCATATTTTTTATGACCTAAGAACCCAAACCACTTGCAGCTGTTTTGATGATGACAACAACAATTCTCTTCTCTAATCTCAACACGCAGCCATTGATTGCAAACTTTTCAAGTTTTGGGTTAAATTTTATTTTTTTAAAATGGAGTGTCAAAAGATAAAAATGATGGTTTTGGAAATATGGAGTGTATTTAGAATTTTTCTAAAATTGTAAGTTTTTAGAATTTAGTGTATTTAGAAAAGGAGTGTCAAAAGAAAAAATTGGATTGTAAGGAGAAAATCTCATAAACTTGGCTTCCAAAAATCCATTTTTGAAATGAAAATCCTAATCCCACCATATTATCTCTTTTTTATCAACGATGCCAACTTAGACGACTAGGTTCTCACTCCAGGCAACATCTCCATGGGAATGAATCTTGGAAACATGTCCAAGATCCTCAAGTGTGTTGTGAGCAATGAGATCATCAACATCACTTCCATGTTTGAAAGCAACAGTAAGTTTCTTGTTTCTTTTTTTACTTTTGTGGTGATTTTTATTTATTTATTATTTTGTGTTTTTTTCGTTGCGTTAGGGTTTATGAGTTTTTTGTGCTAAATTGAGTGTTTTAGATGATCAAGAAGGCCATGAAGACCCAGATTTCAGAAGTGGTTGTCCCTAATGGTTCTCTGTTGAGACAGGTTGATCCAAGAACAAGGATTAGCTCTTTTTTTTGTGTTATTATTACTTGTTTTGAATTTAAGATTTTGATTTACTTTATTTTATTGTAATGTTATATGTTTTGATTTCTTAGTATAACTATATAACTAGAGATTTAAATACTTTACTATGAAGTTCTTTTTCATTTCTTATTTCACCTATATTGATTGCATATTGAAACACTTTGTTTCGTTTTGATTTGGTGGTGATAGTTTTTCAAAATCTATTATAGTTTTTTTCTCTCCACAATCTATTAGAATTTTCAGCTTGTGAGGTTTTGGACTGTTCTTTTTGATGAGGTTGAATGTCATGAGTTCGATAGATTGTGCTTTTGAGTTTCTGACTTTGATTTTTTGTAAATTTTAATTGGATTGAAGTAGTTTTAATTATCGGTTTAGTAAAAATTAAAAAAAAATGATATGGTTATCAGTTTTCATTGTTATTTTTCTTTATTTGGTTCTACAAAGTAGACGATTTCTATTTTGTTTCTCAGATTCATATCTTTTTTTAGATTTCTTTTATTGTTGATTAGGATTCATGTGGATTAATGGCTATCAGGTGAACTTGACTGAATGTATTGATCTTGATTATATATGAGATTGTCATTTGCTTGTGGATCAAAAACGTTACAACTCTTATGCTAATTAACAGAAATATGGAAACACAAGGAAAATTATTGGTGAAGAAAAATGACACCCCACATACAACTAGTCTTAAATGATTGACATGATTACATGAAGAAAATGATGAGCAATGTTCCTTTAATTCGCCCTACAAAAAGTTGAAGGTTTACTTGGCAACAATCTAATGTTAGGACTTAAGAATTTTAATTAGGATTTGCGTTAATGTTTTGTGTGAAACTAATGTTAGGACTTGAGTATTTTTAATTAGGATTTGAGTGAATGTTTATTTGTAACATTATTTTTATTATGTACATGCTTGTACATTTTACCAAATTTAATGACAAATTAGATTTTTAAATATGTTAACAAGTTCCATCATTTTCGTTATAATTGTATGCCAAATTAAAAAAAAAATAGATTTAAAAAAATTAACAAATCATAGTATCTAAAACGGGCAATGTTAGTGGTAATTACGTCATCTACAATAGACATTACCAGTGGTAATTATTGTATCCACCACGGACAATGCATCTGGTAATTACACTTTTCGACAACAGGCATTATGTCATCCACTACGGGGAATGCCCGTTGTCAAAAAACATGATTTTCCATCGCTACTTTATAGACAATAGACGCTTACCTGTGGTTGATCCGTGATAGATAAGCGTTTTTCTAGTAGTGTTTCTCCGGTCTTACATCGTCCCAACTCCCAATATCAACGTTCAAGGGAGGCAAACATTCTGACTATAGTGCATCTTTTGGCATAAATGCAATTGAATCTACCATTCTTTTGACGCACTTCAAGATCATATAAGCTTCTATTGTGTCTCTGATTAATTCCATAGTTTCTCTCTCTCTCTCTCTCTCTCTCTCTCTCTCTCTCTCTCACTCTTGAGCTTCTCTGATTCTTAAAATAAACAATCAGAGAACATCGATTCCAACCGGTTGGAGTCTATTACCATGGTTTATATAAGTTCAAGTAGAACAAATATCAATTTAATTTTCCTCAAAAATATCAATTTAATCAACCTTATAATTTGCTTCAGATGAATAATTTTAGTTACTTGATCAATTGACTTGGAAATTGTTCAGAGGAAAAATAGAAAATTATAGAACAATTGTCAAATCACACATAGTTGTCGGATCTTCACTAGTTTTATACACGTGAAACTAGTATCATTTAACAAATGAATGGACAGCTTGTTATTTTTTCAATTTAAAAAACAAAAAATGGCAACAACATAACAGAACAGCGCCAATAATAATTGCCAAATCTACATTATATTGCCACAACGTCAATAGTTTCACAGACTTGAAACTAGTTAAGTTAAAAGTTAAAACAATGCATTAGTTTCACACACGTGAAATTAGTTTAACATAACTAATGTCTTAAAAAACGTTTTTAATATCGAGACGTTTTCCTCTACTAAGGCGAGGCGTAAGCCTTAAGACGTAACGAGGCGTATGCTTCACTAAGGGATGTTTAAAACACATAAAATGCATATAAAATTTCATAAAACAACCAATATCATATTAATAATTTCATAATTCATAATTCATAACATGATACAAAAAACCAGTCCATATAAGTTATAAAATTCAAAAAAAAAAAAAAAAAAACACACACACACACACACAAACAGCATTTATATATATATATATATATATATAACAACAGTCAATATATTACGATATATTAACAAAAAAATGAAACAAATATATAATATAGTTGTAGAGTGATCAAGTTTACTCAAGACAACTCATACAATTTAGTTGTCAAGTGTCAAGTGAACAAATACACAATATACAATTTAGACAAATGACAATCATAAAATCGAGTTTTTCTCTAGTAGGCATATAACTGTGAGCATACTTATAGCACACTTATCCACCTCATCACTTTTTGCTAGAAAAAGCAATGCAATTAGGTTAAATAATGCTTACATGACAAAAAATGATGAGATGAATAAGTGTACTATAAATATGCTCACAGTTATATATATGCCTACCAAAGAAACATTGACATAAAACCAACTCATTATAAGTCGGTGACACACTCACACACATCCACTTTGTTTTTTTTGTTTTGTTTTTTTTTTTCTGCTTGATTTTTCAAACAAACAATATACAAAGAAACAAATCAAACAAATTAAAAAAATAACCCATAACATTTAATTTAAGAAACAAAATTAGAATAAAAGGGAGAAAAAAAATAAGAAGAAGAAGAAGAAAAAGAAGAAGGAGAAGAAGAAAAAGAAGAAGAAGAGAGGAAAAAGAAAGAAAAAATGAGGAAAGAAGAAGAAGAAAAGGAGAATAACGAAGAACCAAAATCACATATCTGGATGGATGTGAAGAACTAGATAGCCGTAGCCAAAAAAGAGATAGAATGAACGATGAGTTAATTAAAATGAGAAACAAACCCTAACACATTTGCTATCTTTCAATTTTTTGGACTGATGAGCCTAATATTTGGGTTTCAAATACAATTTAAAACCATTAAAACCCATCAATTTACAATTCTATATGGAATACTTCAAACTGCTATAATTGGGCCTTCTAAAACCATCAAAACACATCTAAAATGAGGCGTACGCCACATTTCACCATTGAGGCGGCGTTTGTTAGGATTATGCTCAATAGCAAAAGTGTAATATTGTTTTTGACAATCTTTTCATATTAATAAAGTGATTTCTGATTTAAACAAAGCTTATAGCATTTATAGATTGAATATTATAATTGTCAAAAGTAAATAATCATAAGGTCAAAAGACTATGAGAAAAGAAGAATTGTTCGTACATCTGGATATGTATGAGGTAGACACAATTCTTTAGTTAATCTTAAATAATGTTCACAACTTAAGTTAAAAGGTTGGGCACTTTTATCTCGTTAAAGTTATAGAATTATTTTACTAGTATTTGAGTGGGATCAAATGTGTTATGAAGAGTCTAAAATCATCGGAGGGTTTTCGAGTAAAAGAATCTAGTGCACTGGGTGCATTGAACTGGATCACAATGAAATACTTTATCTAGAACCGTCAATAGATAATAGTCTTTTCATTATCAGGACAATCGGAGAGTCTATCTTAATACTGAGATAAATGATGGACTTATGGTTGCAAGTGGTATCATTTGAGTTATCAATGAGTAAGATTATATAGCATAGTCTATCATCGATAGTTTGGTGATATTCATTTGTTAATTGATAGAGGACTTCATTTATAGATATGGATATCGTGGCTCCATTTATTAAATGTGAGTAGAATATCATCATATGGATATTTTGAGGTTTTGGATATTAAATCTTAACGTTGAGTTTTCAATAGTGACTATTGAAAGATGACTTCTGGACAAGTCATAATATATATCCAAGTTCAAAGTGTGGTCATATGAATAAATATGGTAACTTGGAGAGCTATAGGCGGTCTATGAGCTCTTGGCGATTACTGATATTCTTCATGAGGATTCACTATCTCCTATAAGATTGTCTAAGGTATGAATGAGAATCATTTACTTATTCCATCTTTATTTAAGAGTGCAATTTTAGTTCTTTAGTGGAATGAACTAAAATTAATAGATTGAACCTAAATGAATCATTTGTTGATTGTGATTGGGTTATGTCTATTGGAGCTTAAATTTAGATAGGCCCACCAAGATCCCTAATCCACACGGACTTACATGAATCACTTGATATATTCTACCGGACTAATTTATGGGTCCATCTAGAATTGTATTAAGGCATGTGGACTTGTTTCTTTTAGTAAGAATGGGTCTAGTTCACATGTGGGCTTTTTGTTAAGGTCCAATGGATTTAATAAAATAGAAAAACAATATATAGATATATTAATATATATGGCACATGGCCGAGATATATATAATATTATATTGTTTTATTTTTATTAATTGATTAAATGGAAATTAATTAATTGATTGATTAATTATTTAATTAAAAATCAAAATCTTTTTCTGACTAGGAAATATGTTTCTTAGTAGTATACTATTGTGGTAGCATAATAAATATTAAAGACTTTATTTGGTAAGTAGATATATAAAGGGAATTTATTTATCTAGTCAAATTAGGAAGTCTTTGATATAGTCACAAATACACTAAAGAGTTGGATTAGGGTTTGAAATTCTAAGGAAATCTACCTAGAGTTAGGATTTAAGTCAAAAGACACAAATCCTACCTGGTAAAAGATTTCGACCTCAATATATAGATATATATGAAATATATATGGCAATTAATTGCCGGAATATATATATATATATATATATATATATATATATTTATGAAGCATACGGTGAGATATATAATATATGGTGCACGGTCATATATAAAATATATTGTGCAAGATCATCTAACAAGATATATATATAATATATTGTGCACGGTCATATATATTATAGATGGTGCAGCAGAGATACAAATTAGGATATATATATTATTTATAAGGATAGCATAATTCGTTGAATATATATATATTATGAGGCAAGAGAATTCGTGACACACACATTATTTTATGTGAAGAGGAATTCGGCAACCCTAAGGTCTTGGACTTGAGAGTTTTTTCTTTTGCTAAAGAAAAATAGAATCCAACTCTTAGACTAGTGTGATTTTCGGCCAAGAGGAATAGAGAGAAAAGTTTGTTCTTATTTCGATAGTGCACTAGTTACTTTTACATCAAAAGGTTTTGTGCACAATTTCGAATAAGGTTCACGCGAGTTTCGATCTAAAGATTGTGAATTCAAAAGTGACCGGAACATTCTTTGTTGTCTCTTGGAACTTGTTGTGACTAACGAAAAAGAAAAAGTTTTGTTAATCCATCCTCAAGTACACAATTCAAAGAGAAGGGAGACCACGCTCCTAGGTGATTCACGTTCGTGATTGGATTGGAAGATCTTGCGGATTACCATCGACACAATGTCAATCGGATCACGTGACAAAGGTATGATATCTTTAGTATTATATGTTAATTAATTAGAGGGTTAAGGTTCAAATTATGGAAAAATTTTAAACTATACTAAACCTTTTTTTTTAGTCTCGCTTCCACTGCGTGCAAACGTTTTTTTTTTTTTTTCCCTACAGTGTTGTGACTTGTCCGCCTCACAACAAAGAGGCATAAACCTCAATTACCGGCAGTGAGGCATAAGCCTCGATGCGAAAATTCAAATTTTGCCTTTGAGGCACGCCTCAACATGTTTTTTTAGAACAACAGTCGCTCCATCTTGATTGGTAGCCTCTTCTTCCTCCTTTTGATTTCTCATCATCTCTCAGTCTCAAGTTTGTGTCTAACATCGCAAATTTTGTTTTTCATTTTACAGATTAGGGTGTGTAAAAAAAATTAATATGGGGATTTTGTTTAATTGAGTTTTTGGAGGTTTGTGAGGCTTGATAAGGGATGTTATGGGAATTTCAATAGTTGCAATTTAGTTAAGTAACCATTAGGTTCAACATTATATGTAAAATAATAATAAATAAATAAAAGTCTTCAAAATGCCTGCATTTTCAATTGTTGCAAACCCTTGCATTACATTTTTGTGTCTTGCATGTGCAATTCTTCTCTTTTTAATCTATGGTTGGAATAGGTGTCAATTTTTAGAGGAAATATCATCCATCATTGTAACAAGCCTCGGTCGTTGAACAAATGCATAACTAAAAGGGGGTTGTTTTATATATAGCCAAATTCATGGTACAAAAACTACATATAGCTAGAAATTTTAAAAAGATCAATTTTGACCAACCTTTTGTATTAAAAAACTTGGATCTTACAATCATACCATTTATTAAGGTGTTATATTCTGACAAACTTAAAAGTCATAAGTTACGAAATTAACTTCTTTATTATTTTTCTCTAACAAAACGAGTCAACCGGAAAAGTTACAAATAAAAGGACTCTCTGCAAGTGAAGCACAATGATGAACTCTCGACCTCCAAAACTAATTGTCGACCCGCGCCTCTCGCCGTTGTCAATCCTCTTGTTGCCATCGATTCTCTTGTCGGCATCACAATGAGGCTCTTTCTCTCCCCTTTCATCTCGATTTGTTTGCTTTGCTCAAGTTTTATTTTTTATTTATATTCCTCAGTTTTCTTAACAACCTGGTTGAGAATTAAAGAATATCAAGTTGCATGTTTGATTTATTATATATGGTACATATTCTTAAATATATTAATGCTTTGTTTAGTACAAAGGATAGATGGATGGAGGGAGGGATTTGAGGAAGAGGACTGGGAGGAAAGCTCCAATCCATTGTTTGGTTGAACAGACAAGATAGGGGAGAGGAGAAGATGAGGGATCTCAGCTCCCTTAGGGCCTACCAAAATGTGCCCTTCGTTCATGGGACAAACGAGAAGGAAGAGATACGTGTTTTAGAAAATAGGCGGGAAGAATGATAACATTACCCTCCAATTTTGTCGAACTATTTGTGTGGGTAGGTAAAGACGTACTTCTCTCCCCATATTTTCTCCTTGTTCTGCTCCCAAAATTTAGGTATTTTTATGTCTCTTTTATTTTTACTTTTTTTTTTTTACTTTGTATTTCTATTATATATTTTTTCAAATTAATCATCCTAAAATTTTGTTAGTAATATTCATTTTTGATTCATTTGTTATTGGTTTATTTGAATTGATTATGTCGACTTTGTTGTTGTTGTGTATATCTTGTTGATTTGGTTTTCTTTTTTCCATAAACTGAGTAATTCAATAAATAATAGTTCCCAAAAAAATAAATAAATAAATAAATAATGAGGAATCGATGGGAAACAAAATCTACAAAAAAAAAAAAAAAAAAAAAAAAAACCTAAGTATGAAAATCAAGCATATCAAGTATTTGACAAAATGCTTGAGTGAATAAATAACTTTTTTAAAAGCAAATTTTAGATACTTGGTTTTGGGTTTGTTTCCTTGCATCAAACATATTAAGCATGTTAGTAAGAATTCTAATGAGGAGACCCATGAGCTGGTCACTCTATTACAGCAAACTATTATGAAGATGACATAAATTATGATGTTATGTTATTTTTCGGTTTCCATATTTTATTCCTTATTTTCCCCTTAAGGGTGCGTTTGGTACGTGGGACGAGACAGGACAACGTGGGACAGTTTTTCCTTGTCCCATGTTTGGCGTGACATTAGTGTGGGACAAGGTGGGACAAAATTCTCAAAAAACTATCCCACCCGTGACCCTCGACCAAGTTGTCCATGGACATGGGACAATTGTCGAAAAGACGATTTTACCCTTCTTATTTCTAAAAATTACAAACTATATATATACACAACCTTAATCCTATCTCATTCTCTCTCTCTCTCCTCTATGTTACCTCTCCCACCGCTGAATCTCAGCTATGTTTCAAAATCCAAAAACCACCCTAATCCTCCCTTTTACCTCTAGATCACCGATTTCCACCGCCACCTTCGCCCCCGCATCACCCTGGTCGCCCCCCTCACTCTGCCACATCACTCGGTTTTAGATTGTTCTAGGGTTCATTTCTATTTGAGATGAAGGTGAAAATGGTAGAGATGTGAAAATACAAATATAAGCTCGCGTGCGTGTCTAAACAACCTAGAGGGGGGGTGAATGGGTTGTTAATCGATTATTACCAACTTTTCGATTAGTCAAAATTAATCACAATTAACCCAAAACACACATATAATAAAATCAAGTAAAAAATGCGGAAATTAAAGAACACTTGATTTTTACGTGGAAACCCACACGGGGAAAAACCACGGGCTGATATGTGCGCCACACACGGTCAACGAAATCCATTATATGAAAAGGAATCTACACCCTCAAGTGATTCTCGGACTCTCACCCTAGATAACCTCAGGCTATGGACACTACCACTCGCCACTCTTGGTTCAATCCCTAGTGATATCCTCTGATACACTACTCTTGGCGTGAGCAACTCCTAATCTACCCAACGGGCCTTTTACAGTGGCACTCGACCAATTGCTTGAGCACTACACACGGGTAGCCACAAGACTTTCCTTGCTTGTGAAACTTCACCAAGAAGTCACAAGACTTTGACTCAAGAAGAGAATCAAAAAGTCTAAGTGTATCACAATGTTGCACAAAAGCAATGAGTGCTAGACTAAACACTATATGCTTAACTAGATGTTATAATGCAAGTGAACATTCTAGTTATCAACAAAGTCTACATGAATGTGCATGAAGACTCAATTAGGTGCTGAGAGACACTAGCAACCTAATTGTCAACAAATAAAGCCAACTCAACCTAAGTTGTCAAAAAGCATGGCAATGACAATAGATATGCAATAATCAAATGCAATCAAGAAGTCCTACACATCAATGTCTAAATGAAAATCATATAGACTTAGCTAGATGTTGTCAATCACAAAACAATCATAGCTATCATAAATAAAACATCTCAATCACACAATGAGATTAAATTAGCTAGATGGCAAAAAATGGCTTTAGATCCTAACTATCAACATACAACCTATCTCAACCAATCAATAATGTCTCAAACATGTTATAAACAACAATGAGCAAAGAGACAAGCATTTAATTAACAAATAAATGCTAAATCTAGGTTTACATGTCATAAATATGAAACTAGAAGTTTTAGGACATGTAGAAAATACCTAGTCAATGAAATCAACACTCTCCATGCTTAAATGATGCTAAGAAGAAGTTAGATGCACATGGGAGGTGGTTTGGTTGAGTAAAAATGGTTTCTTGGGAGCTTCTCTCTCTAGAATGTGAGTTTCTCTCACTTGGTTCAATTTTTGAGCTCACATGAACGAGCAAGGGAGAAGATGATACTTATATATGAGGCCAAAATGAAGTGATGTCGTTTTGAAGAAAACGATTCAGCTTCTCACGGGCAACCGCTGGGCGTACCGCTCAAGAGGCAAGGTGCCTGGGCAGCGGTACATCAGACGAGAAGACACTAATGTGGCTCACTGAGCGTACCGCTCAAGAGGCAAGGTGCCTGGCCAGCGGTAAATCACTGATAGTGCATCAGCTCAAGTTTTGAGCGCCCCAAAATATGACCAAACGACATCGAAACCTTTCGAATAATATATCGTTAGAAAGGTATGGAAATCTACTTTCTACTCCAATTAACAAAACATTATTTGGATAAATGTAGAAAAAGTTATGGTCATTTGAGTGACCAAAGGTCAGATTCAGATAACAGCTGTGATGCCCTGTTTTAGTGGTCACTTTGGAAATTTCAAAACCAATCCAAACGGTCATGAAATATTACGAATAATATACCGTTGGAAAGGTATAGGTGTCTAGTTTGTCCAGAATTTTACAAAACTCAATTTAAATATTTTGATAAAAAGTTATGGTCACAAGACCATACAAAGGTCGGTTTTGAAAAACGTTTAAAACATTGAAATCCAATCTTTTTAAACTAGACACTTTACTCCAAATAACCAAACCGAATCTAACACTTATCCAAGAGAAGAATGAGTCCTTCTCAAGTGGTCAACCATCACGCTAAGACATGCACACCATCGTGCAAGCGTGGACATTTCCGATCACACAAACGGAAACGAATTACACCACACTTAAGACAAACATACATGAAGTGCAAGTGTGGGATGTGAATGCATCCTAATGCCTAACATGACATGGCATTTCAATAAGCTAGATGCAATCAACTAAACATGCATGGAAATGGATATCAACATGAAAAATCACCAAGCATGTGACACACAATTAAGATTCACACAAATGCAATCATATAAATGCAATGAAGGTGTGTGTGAGCAAAAAGACATAGATGCACTAAACAATGAAACACAAGCATGGTAACAAAAGCTCAATATATAAAGATGCATGCAAGTGTGTGTGTGCACCTAATCTCTTCAAGAATCAAGGTCAAGTGGTATACCTTTAGAAGCTCTTGAAGTCACCTTGGGAAGTCCGGAAGCTTGCCAACCACGAAGTCCTAAGCTACCCGTTACATACCAATCCCAATGTGGTGTGTCATGAAATAAACCAATCAAAAGTGTATGCACTTACAAGATGAAGTGAAGATGGTAGAGATGATAATTTGATTTGATTTCCATTTTGATTGATAATTTCGATCGTAATCTTGGAAATTTGATTTGATTGTTAATTTATAATTTTTTTTATTAATTGATTTGTAATATTTATTGAAATAATTGAGTTGATTGGGCTTTGTTTTTTACTTTTTTCTTCTTGAGATAACAAATCAGTGAAGAAGAAGATGATAGGAATTAGGGATTTGATAATTTGGGGATCTATTTGGGCTTTTATCGAAGAAGAAGAAGAAGAATGGATTTCTAAGAAGGTTTGGGAATTTCAGCTATTAGGTATATCAAAAAACAATTGGGAAAATTGGGGATTTTATTGTAGGGAATTTTGGTTGTCGAATAAGAAGAAGATTTGGGATTTTGTTTCTAGGGATTTCGGTTTAAATTCTACTCTCTCTCTTTATCTAATATCTCTCTCTCTCTTATCTTTTCTTGTTATCTTCAATCTATGTTCTTCATCTTCAATTCTATTTTCCAGAAATATTCCATAAACCTACAAAAATTAAGCTAAAATATGTCAGAAAATATACTAAAATTGTCAAGAGCATGACAAAAACCTGGTGGTGTGAACACATGGTGGAGAATTGGAGATGTTGGTGGAGACCAATCTCCAGATTGGATCTCTACCATCCATCAATCATCAATCATGATAGACGGTGGAGATCCAATCTGGGATTGGATCTTCACTCAATTTTTTTTTTTTTTCGTTTTTTTTTTTATTTTTCAGTTTTTGTTTTTTTTGTTTTTGGGTTAAATTCTATTTAATATTCACAGTCCATCATGAATATGAATGGTAGAGATAAATTTTTTTAAATAAAATATTTTTTTTTTTTAGTTTTTTAAATTGCATTGTTTTTAAATTTTTGAATATCTTAAATTTTAATATCTTTTTTTTTTTACCCATTGTTTTCTTTTTTGATTTTTTAAAATTCAATTCTTAATCTCCACCATCCATCACAAAGATGGTCGGTTAGAGATCCATTTAGAAAAAAAGTTTAATTTTCTTTTTAATTTTTTGCATAGAGAACTTGATCCCAACCATCTATCTTAATCAAAGATGAAGAAATTGTAAAAAATAATCATGTAAAATTATTAATTAAGAAGATTTGTCAATCACAATATTATTATTTTTGTAATAAACATTAGACAAGACAATAGGGGCACTCTGGTCATTTGAACCTCTTGTCCCGTCCTGTCCCAATCATGCCAAACGCATAACAGTACAGTCCACTGTTCCGTCCCAAGCATTCCAAACACAATACAGAATAATACATCATATCCCGTCATGTCCCGTCCCGTCCCGTACTGTCATGTCCCGTCCCGTCCCGTACTGTCCTGTCCATGTACCAAACGCACCCGAAAAACTGAAATAGATAGGTGGACTATATGTTATTTTCTGTTATAGTTTATTCTTAGGGATAATTACCCCGGTGGATATCAAATTGATGACACACTATCAAAATGGCCACTAAATTGGAAAGTTGTTCCAAAATGGCCATTTTTAGCGAACGTTGTGACACTAATGGTCATTACATCAAACAACGTTAACTTTTCGTTCTTTTGGTATCAAAATGGCCATTCCCATATTTAAACTATAATCCCAAGTTTTTTTCGTCCTAATTAATAACAAACATAAGATATTTTCACCTCATATTTTTTTTAATTAATTTTATATTAAATAATCACCACAACCAAGCTGAAACCATGAAATTTGGTTGGTATATTTTTGTGTAGTTTTGAATAGGGTGCATTCTTGGTATATTTGTGCAGAAAAAAAAGGCATGGTTTTAGAGCTGTTTTCAGATTAAAAGGAACAGATTGGTATACTTGTGTAAGGGATTTTGGTATATACTTGTGCAGTTTGACAAGTAGTATTTAAAGTATATGAAACTTAAATTATATTGAATCAAATTAAAAATTCATTTTCTCCATTGTTTATGAATTTATGTATTTTTTTTGTTTTGAATAAAATTTTATTGTTTATGATTGTTTACTCGATTTTTCTATACAATATAGATTACAAATAATGATCATTTTGATACCAATTAATCAAATGGATGGCCAATAGATTAATTCTATAAAAATTTGGACAGCTGTAATTGTCATCTTGATATAGAACTCTTAATATGTTACCTTTAACTAAAGAATAGTATATGTCGTTGCCTGACTTGTTAGAGTTTTTAACCAAGTTACAATATGAGAAGAATGAAAGCACTTGTGTTTACTCATATAACATAAAGTTCAACTTCTTAGTTTATTGTGACTACATTTAACATTTTGTTTTTTAAAGCGAAAACATCCATTGCTTTGTATATTTCAAGGTCTTCATCTTCCCATTAAATTGATATTGTGACTTTTTCCATCTTTCAAAGTCTCGGTTTTTTTTTTTTTTTTGACAAACTCCAAGTTTTAGCTTGGTTGTGGTGATTAATTTAATATAAAATTAATTATAAAAAAAAAAAAAGAATATGAGGTGAAAATCTCTTATATTGATTATTAATTATGAAGAAAAACTTGGGATTAAAGTTTAAATATGGGAATGGCCATTTTGATACCAAAAGAACAAGAAGTTAATGGTGTTATAACGGTGTTTGATGGAATGGTTATTGGTGTCACAACGTTCGCTAAAAATGGTCATTTTGGAACAACTTTCCAATCTAGTTGCCATTTTGATAATGTGTCATCAATTTGATAGCCACCAGGATAATTATCCCTTATTCTTATTCTCTTGGAGGTAAACGTTGGAGCAACCTATTATAAATAGCTCTACTTTATTCATTCAATTAAGACGAATTAGAAATAGTTCTTTTTTTTTTAAAACACAACTTTTGTTATTTGGGAGGACCTAATCCCTCCAAGTGTCACAAGAAATTTTAATATCCTATCTCAAAGTTTAGTGTATCATTATAGGTGTTTCCTTGTCTAATTTATCGATTTGGCATAGGGAGGTTCCTTCCCATTTATTTCCATTTGTATTAGAGAATTAAAAAAAAAAAAAAAAAAAAAAAATTACAAGTACATGTTAAATTATAGGGTTAAATTCATTTTCGTCCATCTAGTTTGACCTAATACCCAAACAAGTTCCCCAGTTTTTAGTATTATGTTGACAGGTCCCTCTAGTTTCCAAAAAATTGTATTTTAGTCCTTACCATCCAATTCTGTTAGGGTTTTCAAAGATTTCGTCAGTGTTACGAGGGTGAAATGGTAACTTACATAACAAATATAAAAATCTAATTAAAAAGTAATTATTTATTAATTTACTTAAAAAATAAAACAAACATTCAAACCATCAGATCTCTCTCTCTCTCTCTCTCTCCATCACCATCAGATCTTGTTGAAGCTCTTATTGACACCATATCTTCTTCACCTCTTCTTCATTAGATCTTGTTGAAGCTCACCATCACCATCACCAAACACACACCAGTTCATCACCATTCACTAACACCAGTTCATCACAAGTTCATCAACATCACCAAACTGACACCAGTTCTCTCTCTCTCTCTCTCTCTCTCTCTCTCTCTCTCTCTCTCTCTCTCTCTCAGCTACTTTCTCACTTTACACTCTCTCTCTAGCATTCATGTTTACCGGAAACTCACTGAATTTCGACACCTCCAGCCGGGATGTAAGTAACTAAATACTCGAGGCGTGTTATCAAATATATTAATCTAGAGGGGGGGTGAATAGATTTTAGCTATTATTACCCAATTTTCGCATATAAGTCAATATTACGAAAATGACCCTACTAGTCAAAAGTACAAGCAAGTGTAATATAGTGCGGAATTAAAAATGACACTTGATGTATACGTGGAAACCCAACCACTGGGAAAAACCACGGGCTGTATAGTGCGCCACACTCGGAACTCGAAATCACTAATTGAAATGAAGTTCACAACCTATGTAGACCTCGTCTAACAATCCGGTCTGTAACCCCTCACTTCTACCCAGCGGGCCTTTATTAGCAACCCTATTCCAATTTGCTTTAGGCCTAAGCACTCTTAGCCTCAAGTCTTAATTCTCTAAGAAGAGATTATGCAACCTATGTGAATATGTATGAATATTCAAATAACAAACAAGGCTAGGGAACCTTAGATGCTTATCTAGGATGATGAGATAATCAATTAAAATCAATCCTAGATATCAAGTGCTAAATGACATGTCATAATAGCTTAGATAAACATAGATTATAAAAACCTAGATATCTATCACAATACAACACTCAATCAATTCATCACAATTAATTCTCTAATCTTGTATTTATCATATGATCAAAACATATAAGTAAAATAAAGAGAATAGCTTGATAATAAAAATAATCAAATAAGATGAACTTAATCAAAATCTTACCAAGCAAGTTGTGATGATCCAAATCCAATCATGGATGCATTCTATATAGTAATAGAAGATACAATATGAAATATGATGCAAAAGGGATTTGATTTGAGTGGTTAAAGGAGAGTTCTTTTAATGATTTTTCTCTTGAAAAATGTTCTAAGGAAAATATATGATATTTTTGACTCTCTTGGACGACCTAAAATCATAGAAGACTTTATATAGGCAACTCTAGTAGAGTGAGGTCGTTTTGAAAAATCGCACCTGATTGTGCGTTGTGCGCTGGTCAGCTTGCGCTGGACGTCCAGCGCACCACCAACGCATAGACCATTTTTCATAGGCGCTGGTGGGCTGCGCTGGTCGACCAGCACAAGACCAGCGACAGACCACTGGGCGATCTGCGCTGGTCCGGCGCTTGACGACCAGCGCACAGCAGAGCCCACTCCTTTGAACCCAAAAACACATGCAAGGGTAAAAAGGTAAAACATGATGCATCCTAAAAGCCTAACAAGGTATGACATTAAAAACACAAGATGCAATCAATATTTATGCAAGAAGAGATGTTATATGATCATGAATGCACATAGTAACAACACATACACAACATACAAGAAAATGAATTAAGCATGAGATGTGAGTGTGTGTGTGCAACTAATCTCTTCAAAGCAAATTAAGCACATAGAGATTTACCTTTGGTGCTTATCAACCTTGAGGACATGAGAGGGTCTTGAGCTTGAATATCATTCACTTAATCTACCCTTACATAAAATCCCCAACACGTGGTTTGTCCACGAAATAAGCCAATCAAGATATGGGAATCCTTACAATCTCCCTCTTTGGCTATTTCGTGACAAAACCACCACTCACATTGATTCCTCACAAAAAAATAAACCTATGGGTCAATGAAGATTTTCTACAATACAAAGAGATATATAAAAAAAATAAATCTTGAAGTCTTCAATCTCTTGTAGAACAATCAATCCCTGAAACAAGGTTTCTAAACTTTCCAAAACAAGAAAATGTGAGATGAATCAAGTGAGATCAAAACAAGCATTTGCATATTTAAAAAAAATTAAGCACAACATCATGCAATGTTTGTGTATGCAATGCTCCCCCTCAAAGGGTTACTCCCCCTCAATGTGTTGTCTCCCCAACATGCACAATTGCCAACACAATTTGCAACTCCCCTTACCACCAATCTACTCCCCCTTTTTGTCATGATATAGGCAGAGGAGTAGTCCCCAACCGGGTTACTTAGCAAAGAGAGATGATAGCATTCAAGTCATTTGCATAATCATTAAATGCACTTTATGCAACTCTATCAAATGGAGAGAAACAAGGAGATTTATTTTGATAAAATGTGTGAATCAAAAATGCTTTGCATACAAGACATGTAGCATTCAAGTCCAAAATACAATGGTATTTGGCAAAGCAAATGACAAAGGTTTCTAATAAGAATTCAAACCAATTTCACCAATGTCACAAGAGAAGCAAGGATATAGAGTTTTTCATTGATTTTATTTTATGAGCAACTATATCCATCTTTATAAGTCAAACATGTCATGAGCAACTTTGCACCCTATTTGATTTTTCCGGGAATGAAACCCGTATGATAGTAGACATGTTCAACCAATAAAGAAAGAGAGACATTTGGATTGTAAAATCCTTGAATGGATACAAGATCCTTTTTCATTTGAGTCTCATAAGCTTTTCACACAAGTTTTGCATTTAACAATTGCAATCATTAATTCATGCTTTTTCATATGAGCATGTCATTCGAATTTCATGCTTTTCATATGTCATTAGCATGTCATTAAAAGAATCATCATGTCATGGAGGTAACTATAGGTCATTCAAATCATACTTCCTATGTTAATCTCCTAGTCCAAAAATGCATGTTTGAACATAAATATGACATGGATTGTATATAAGCAAGGTTCACACTTATTGAATTTAAAACATATATACATATGTGCAACCAAGCTTACTCAAGCAATCAACAAAGAAGCATAAGATTTTTCAAATGTTTGCATGCAACAAGTATGCAATTAGCTCTCTTTGCTTGAGTTCCCCATATGGGGTCATTATCATCCTTCATCAATGAAGGTCATGAGATCCTATAGATCTCCCAAGTCCATTTGACTTGGATGAACCTATTTGAGACTTATTAGTCTCGTAGCAAGCGGGTTCATTTTTCCTTATCCACATAGATATGACTTTTTTCTTCTTAGTGGACAATGGTTCAAGAGTTCTAGAAATAATAGGATCATGAATATGAATGTTTTCCTTCCTATTAGCATGCATTCTAGCTCTTGTCATTCTCTTTTCAATCATGCTTTTGATTCTACATAATTTAATGAAATGAAAGCAATTTGGTCTTATGTGACCATTAATACCACAAAAGTGACATGTAGGGATAAATTTAGAATTCATACCATGTCCTTGTGCATGCATAGGAGCCATCCCATGACTTTGTGGTTGAGTGGTTCTTGCTTGCTTCCTTGATCCATTTTGCATGATTGGCCTCTTCCCTTGATGAATATGAGCTTTAGGGAAGTTTGGTTGAGGAACTTTTTGAGCTTGAGGTTGTCTCCTTGGAGCTTCCTTCACTTGTGCACTTTTTGAACATTGTCCTAGATCAATTTTCTTCCTAGGAGTGTGCACCGGCGAGGCTTCTATCTTGCCCAAACTCTTGACAAAGACGGTCTTGGTTGGAGTAGTGATCTCCTTGGTTTCTTCATACCCAATACCTCTCTTGTCACAAGGGTTCTTTCCACCACCAAGAATGTGGTCAAGTTTCTTGGTGCTTGTAGTCATCCCAGTCAATGACTTTATAGCTTCATCAAGCTCTCTTTTCAACCCTTCTTCATTCCTCTTAGACATAGCTAGCTCATCCCTTAGCTTGTCTTCAATCTTCTTGGATGCTTCCACTTGATTACTTAAGTGGTCATTGTGTGTTGAAAGTTCAAGATTTTCATCCTCTAAAATCTTCAATTTTCTATTGTTCTTCTTCAATGAACTTTCACACTTGACTATGAAGTCATTTACATCCATTTTCTCTACACTTCCATTTGTAGAGTTAGATGAGGAGTCATCTTCACTTGAGTTATCTCCTCCACTCTCTTTCTCACTAATGGAGTCATTTCCTCCATTAAGACCTTCACCATGGTCTCTTGAGTCAATGAGAGCCATATCCCAATGAGTAGCTACATTTATCTTCTCTAGAGCTACTTCTTCAATTTTTTCTTCTATGGGATCACTAGTCAAGTCATTCTTACCAACAACTTTGTCATCTACACAAGTGGCCCCAAATGCCGTGTAGTAGATGGTAAGCTCATCATCACTTGATGACTTGTCTCCATTTCCGGAGTCATCACTTTCACTCCAAGTGGTGGCCATCACTTTTGCCATCTTGTTCTTCAAGTTCCCACAATCCGGTGAGATGTGACCTATACCGCCACACTCATAGCATTGGACCCCTTTCTTCTCACTATGCTCTTTCCTAGGCTCAAAATTCTTGAAGGGAGCTTTTTTCTTCAAGTCTTGGCCCTTGGATCCAACGCCCTTATTCTCGAACTTGACAAACTTCTTAAATCTTCTAAGTAGCAAAGCCATGTCTTGGTCCGAGTCACCTTTTTCCTCCTTCACAACCTTGGAAGCATTCAAAGCAATTCCTTTTTGCTTTTTAGGAGGTGAAATACTAGGAGCCTTCCTAGATTCATAGGCGAGGAGTCTTCCAATCACCTCGCTCGGCTTCATATCCTTGTAAGTGCTATTCTCCTCTAAAGCCGTCACTTTTGATTCGAACCTAGTAGGGAGAGACCTCATAATTTTCTGCTTAACTCTCCTATCCGAATAAGGATCACCGAGTTGATGGCTTTGATTGACAATATCCATCAACTTGACTTCAAAGTCATTGAAGCACTCGTCCTCCTCCATTTTAAGCAACTCAAATTGCGTTTGAAGGACTTATAGCTTGGAATCCTTAACCACATCGGTTCCCTCATGTGCAACCTCTAGGATATCCCATGCCTCCTTGGCTATCCTAGTGTTCTGAATCAGTTTGTACTGATTCTCATCCACTGCACATAGAAGAGCATGCCATGCCTTCCTATTCCATTTTGAAGTCTCAAACTCTTCAGGTGACCACTGGGCCTTTGGCTTGAGTACTTGTTCTCCACCACTCGTGGAAGTCATCATAGGAGGTGCATACCCATCTTCAATTGCCATCCATGCCCTATCATGGATTTGGCACACATATGCCTCCATCTTGCCTTTCCATGAGGCATAATTCACACCGGTGAGGAGAGGAGGCCGTGTGCTTGAAGCACCCTCATGGTTGCCACCGAATCCACTCATAGTGTATAATGAATGAATTCAAATGAATGCAAAATGTATGAATGAGCACAAATCACACAAATGCAAAACACACCAAAAAATGAGCAAAGGATCACCTAAGTATATCTAGGAACCCGCTCTGATACCAATTGTAAGTAACTAAATACTCGAGGCGTGTTATCAAATATATTAATCTAGAGGGGGGGTGAATAGATTTTAGCTATTATTACCCAATTTTCGCATACAAGTCAATATTACGAAAATGACCCTACTAGTCAAAAGTACAAGCAAGTGTAATGTAGTGCAGAATTAAAAATGACACTTGATGTATACGTGGAAACCCAACCACTGGGAGAAACCACGGGCTGTATAGTGCGCCACACTCGAAACTCAAAATCACTAATTGAAATGAAGTTTACAACCTATGTAGACCTCGTCTAACAATCCGGTCTGTAACCCCTCACTTCTACCCAGCGGGCCTTTATTAGCAACCCTATTCCAATTTGCTTTAGGCCTAAGCACTCTTAGCCTCAAGTCTTAATTCTCTAAGAAGAGATTATGCAACCTATGTGAATATGTATGAATATTCAAATAACAAACAAGGCTAGGGAACCTTAGATGCTTATCTAGGATGATGAGATAATCAATTAAAATCAATCCTAGATATCAAGTGCTAAATGACATGTCATAATAGCTTAGATAAACATAGATTATAAAAACCTAGATATCTATCACAATACAACACTCAATCAATTCATCACAATTAATTCTCTAATCTTGTATTTATCATATGATCAAAACATACAAGTAAAATAAAGAGAATAGCTTGATAATAAAAATAATCAAATAAGATGAACTTAATCAAAATCTTACCAAGCAAGTTGTGATGATCCAAATCCAATCATGGATGCATTCTATATAGTAATAGAAGATGCAATATGAAATATGATGCAAAAGGGATTTGATTTGAGTGGTTAAAGGAGAGTTCTTTTAATGATTTTTCTCTTGAAAAATGTTCTAAGGAAAATATATGATATTTTTGACTCTCTTGGACGACCTAAAATCATAGAAGACTTTATATAGGCTGTAAGGATTCCCTTTAGTTGATTGGCTTATTTCGTGGGCAAACCACATGTTGGGGTTTGGTTGTAAGGGTAGTCTAGGTGATTAGTTGAAGATCAAAGACCCTTTCCAAGACCTCAAGAGGACAAGCACAAAAGGTATATATCTTGTGCTTACTTTGCCTTGAAGAGATATAGTTGCACACACACACAACATGCATAACTCTTATTCTTGAATGTTGCGTTTATATTTTGTGTGCATTGTGCTTTATTGATTATTCAATATCTCTTCTTGCATTAAATTGATTGCATCTTGTTCTATGAAATGCCATGACATGATAGGCATTAGGATGCATTCAATACCCACACTTGCACTTCATGATTAGTCTTAAGTGTGGTGTAATTCGTTTCCGTTTGTGTGATCGGAAACGTCCGCGCTTGCACGATGGTGTGCATGTCTTAGCGCGATGGTTGACCACTTGAGAAGGTCTCATTCTTCTCTTGGATAAGTGGTAGTTTTGGTTTGGTTGATTGGAGTAAGGTGTCTAGTTTTAAAAGATTGGATTTCAATGTTTTAAGTGTTTTCAAAACTGACCTTTGCATGGTCTTGTGACCATAACTTTTTACACAAAGCTTCAAAATAGGTTTTGAAAATTTCTGTACAAACTAGACACCCATACCTTTCCAACGGTATATTATTCGTAATATTTTATGACCGTTTGGATTGGTTTTAAAATCTCCAAAGTTACAACCAAAACAGGGCAACTCTGTTGTTGTCCGTTTCTGACCTTTGGTCACTTAATTGACCATAACTTTTTCTACAGACATCAAAATTCCATTCTGTAAAAACGAGTAGAAAGTAGACATCCATACCTTTCCAACGATATATTATATGAAAGGTTTCGATGTCGTTTGGTCATGTTTCGAAGCGCTCGAATGTTGAGTCGCTGCACTGACGCGAGTACCGCGAAAATGCCCATACTTTTTCCATTTCTTCCAAAACGACGTAGTTTCATTTGGGCATTATAAATACATATCTTTCTCATCATTTTTAGAGTAGAGCCACAAAATCAAACCCTAGAGAGAGAGGCTCCATATTCTTGAGAGAGAAAGAGAGATTTGAGAGAAAATCAAATCAAGAACTCACCTTTAACCACTCAAATCAAACCACTTTTGCATCAAATTTCATATTTGATCTTCTATGCCTCCATAGAATTGATCCATGCATGGTTTTGATTCATCACATCTTATTTGGTATGTTCTTCACTAATTTCATATCTCTTTAGTGTTTTCCATATTAATACATCTCTTTAATTACTTGTATGCTTTTGATTATATACTAGATACAAGTTAGAGATTATTTGTGATGAAAATGATTGGGTGTTGTATTGTGATAGTTAATTAGGTTTTTAATTAATCTTGATTAGCTAAGCTATTTGACATGTCATCTAGCCATTTATATCTAGGATTGTTTTAATTGCAAATTTATTATCCTAGATAAGCATATAGAGTAACCTAGCTCTAATTTGCATTTTGAATATTCATACATATTCACTTAGGTTGTTTCTCTTCATTGAGAAGTAAGTCTTGGGGCTAAGAGTGCTTAGGCCTCAAGCAAATTGGAATAGGGTTGCTAATAAAGGCCCGCTGGGTAGAAGTGAGGGGTTACAGACCGGAGTGTTAGACGAGGTCTACATAGGTTGTAAACTTCATTTCAATTAGTGATTTCGAGTTCCGAGTGTGGCGCACTATACAGCCCGTGGTTTTTCCCAGTGGTTGGGTTTCCACGTATATATCTTGTGTTATTTAAATTCCGCACATATTACACTTGATATATTATTTTGACTAGTTAGGGGCATTTTCGTCAAATTGACTTGCATGCGAAAATTGGGTAATATTTGATAAAATCTATTCACCCCCCCTCTAGCTTTATATTAGTACACACCGCGTATTAGTTTCAATTGGTATCAGAGCGGGTTCCTAGACATACATAGGTGATCCTAGCTCATTTTTGGTATGTTTTGCATTTGTGTGATTCTTTGATCTTTCATACATTTTGCATTCATTTCATCCATTCATTATACACTATGAGTGAAATCGGTGGTTCAAATGAGGGTGCTTCGAGCGTAAGGCCACCCCTCCTCACCGGCATAAATTACTCCATAGGAGAGGAGAAGAGTCTAGAAGATGACACTAGTGGAGATGACTCCTTATCTAACTCTACAAATGGAAATGTAGAGAATATGGATGTGCATGACTTTATAGTCAATGTTGAAAACTCCATGAAGAAGAAAGATAGATTTCTAAGGATTTTAGAGGAAGAAAATCTAGAGCTTTCAACATACAATGACCTCTTAAGGAAGCAAGTGGAGAAGATGGATCTTAAGGACAACTTTGAAAGTTTTGAAAGCTCTAAGTTAAAGAATGAAAAAGAGATTCAAAGGTTAAAGGAAGAACTACTTAGGCTTTCAACCCAAGTTGACGAATTGAATGATGAAGTGATAAGATCCATGGTGGAAGAAGACAAGCTAAAAGATGAGCTAGCTTTGTCTAAGAGGAATGAAGAGGGTTTGAAGAGAGAGCTTGTTGAAGCCAAAGAGTCATTGACTAGAATGACCACAAGCACCAAGAAGCTTGACAACATACTTGGTGTAGGAAAAAGCCCTTGTGACAAAAGAGGTCTTGGATTCGAAGTGAGCAAGGATTGCTCTATTCCTAAGAAGACCGTCTTTGTGAAGAGTTTGGGGAAGATAGAAGCGTCACCGGTGCAAACTCCTAGGAAGAAGTTGGAACTAGGACAATGTTCGAAAAGTGCACAAGTGAAGGTTGTGAAAACAAGACAACCCCAAGCTCAACGGATTAGAGCCTCTCGAGTCAACTCTCCTCAACAAATGACTCACTATGTGAAGAGGCAAAACATGCTACCTCATCCAAGGAGGCAACCCATTCCGGTTCAACCAATTAGAAGACATGAACCGACTCAACACCAAAGGAGATATCAAATGCATGATGAGTCTCTAATGACTTCACGAGGACATGGTATGAATTCTTACTTTGTACCAACTTGTCATTATTGTGGTGTTTATGGGCATACTAGGCCTAAGTGCTTTAAGTACATTAAGCATTGTAGGATTAATAGCATGATAGAGAAAAAGAGGCTAAGAAAAGCCCATTTGCATGAGCCTAGGAAATCCCTTGTCAATAATCCTAGGTTAGTGAATGACATGCAACCCCTAACCACTAAGACCAAAAAAGTCATATCTATGTGGATAAGGAAAAATGAACCCGCTTGCTACGAGACTAACAAGTCTCAAATAGGTTCAACTAAGTCCAATGGACTTGGTAGGTCTATAGGACCTCATCGCCTTCATTGATGAAGGTTGATTCTAACCCCATATGGGGAACTCAAGCAAAGAGAGCTATTTTTGCATTCTTGTCACTTGCAAAAAATTTGAAATATCTTATGCTTCTCTTTTTGTTGCTTGAGTAAGCTTGGTTGCACATATGTATATATATTTTCAATTCAATAAGTGTGATCAATGCTTGTATTGCAATCCATGTCATATTTATGTTCAAACATGCATTTTTGGACTAGGAGATATTTACATAGGATATAATTTGAATGACCTATAATGATCTCCATGACATGATGATTGCTAAATGACATGCTAAATGTTAATCTTGAAAAGCATGTTTTGGTGATTGCAATTTTTAAATGCATAACGTGTGTGAAAAAGCTTATGAGACTCAAATGAAAAAGGATCGTGTATCCATTCAAGGATTTTAAAATCCAAATGTCTCTCTTTCTTTATTGGTTAAACATGTCTACTATCATACGGATATCTTATCCGGAAAAATCAAATAGGGTGCAAAGTCGCTCATGACATGTTTGGCTTATAAAGTTGGATATAGTTGTTCTTAAATTGAAATTAATGAAAACCTATATCCTTGCTTCTCTCATGACATTGGTGAAATTGGTTTGAATTCTTATTAAAAAACCTTTGTCATTTGCTTTGCCAAATACCATGGTATTTTGGACTTAAATGCTACATGTCTTGTATGCAAAGCATTTTTTGATTCACACATTTTCTTTAAATAAATCTCCTTGTTTCTCTCCAATTAATTGAGATTGCATAAAGTGACTTATATTGATTATGCAAATATCTAGAATGCTACTATCTCTCTTTGCCTTGAGTGACCCGGTTGAGGGACTACTCCTTTGTCTATATCATGACAAAAAGGGGGAGTAGGTTGTGGTAAGGGGAGTTGCAAATTGTAGTAGCAATTGTGCATGTTGGGGAGAATACTTATTGAGGGGGAGTAACCCTTTGAGGGGGAGCATTTGCACATACATACATTGCATGATGTTGTACTTAAATTCTTAAATGCAAATGCTTGTTTGATCTCACTTGATTCATCTCACCTTTTCTTGTATTGGAAAGTATAGAAACCTTGTTTTTCAGGGATTGATTATTCTACAAGAGATTGAAGACTTCAAGATTATTTTATCTTATCTCTTTGTATTGTAGAATATCATTATAGACCCGTAGTTTCTATTTTGTTGTGAGGAATCATTGTGAGTGGTGGTTTTGTCACGAAATAGCCAAAGGGGGAGATTGTAAGGATTCCCTTTAGTTGATTGGCTTATTTCGTGGGCAAACCACATGTTGGGGTTTGGTTGTAAGGGTAGTCTAGGTGATTAGTTGAAGATCAAAGACCCTTTCCAAGACCTCAAGAGGACAAGCACAAAAGGTATATATCTTGTGCTTACTTTGCCTTGAAGAGATATAGTTGCACACACACACAACATGCATAACTCTTATTCTTGAATGTTGCGTTTATATTTTGTGTGCATTGTGCTTTATTGATTATTCAATATCTCTTCTTGCATTAAATTGATTGCATCTTGTTCTATGAAATGCCATGACATGATAGGCATTAGGATGCATTCAATACCCACACTTGCACTTCATGATTAGTCTTAAGTGTGGTGTAATTCGTTTCCGTTTGTGTGATCGGAAACGTCCGCGCTTGCACGATGGTGTGCATGTCTTAGCGCGATGGTTGACCACTTGAGAAGGTCTCATTCTTCTCTTGGATAAGTGGTAGTTTTGGTTTGGTTGATTGGAGTAAGGTGTCTAGTTTTAAAAGATTGGATTTCAATGTTTTAAGTGTTTTCAAAACTGACCTTTGCATGGTCTTGTGACCATAACTTTTTACACAAAGCTTCAAAATAGGTTTTGAAAATTTCTGTACAAACTAGACACCCATACCTTTCCAACGGTATATTATTCGTAATATTTTATGACCGTTTGGATTGGTTTTAAAATCTCCAAAGTTACAACCAAAACAGGGCAACTCTGTTGTTGTCCGTTTCTGACCTTTGGTCACTTAATTGACCATAACTTTTTCTACAGACATCAAAATTCCATTCTGTAAAAACGAGTAGAAAGTAGACATCCATACCTTTCCAACGATATATTATATGAAAGGTTTCGATGTCGTTTGGTCATGTTTCGAAGCGCTCGAATGTTGAGTCGCTGCACTGACGCGAGTACCGCGAAAATGCCCATACTTTTTCCATTTCTTCCAAAACGACGTAGTTTCATTTGGGCATTATAAATACATATCTTTCTCATCATTTTTAGAGTAGAGCCACAAAATCAAACCCTAGAGAGAGAGGCTCCATATTCTTGAGAGAGAAAGAGAGATTTGAGAGAAAATCAAATCAAGAACTCACCTTTAACCACTCAAATCAAACCACTTTTGCATCAAATTTCATATTTGATCTTCTATGCCTCCATAGAATTGATCCATGCATGGTTTTGATTCATCACATCTTATTTGGTATGTTCTTCACTAATTTCATATCTCTTTAGTGTTTTCCATATTAATACATCTCTTTAATTACTTGTATGCTTTTGATTATATACTAGATACAAGTTAGAGATTATTTGTGATGAAAATGATTGGGTGTTGTATTGTGATAGTTAATTAGGTTTTTAATTAATCTTGATTAGCTAAGCTATTTGACATGTCATCTAGCCATTTATATCTAGGATTGTTTTAATTGCAAATTTATTATCCTAGATAAGCATATAGAGTAACCTAGCTCTAATTTGCATTTTGAATATTCATACATATTCACTTAGGTTGTTTCTCTTCATTGAGAAGTAAGTCTTGGGGCTAAGAGTGCTTAGGCCTCAAGCAAATTGGAATAGGGTTGCTAATAAAGGCCCGCTGGGTAGAAGTGAGGGGTTACAGACCGGAGTGTTAGACGAGGTCTACATAGGTTGTAAACTTCATTTCAATTAGTGATTTCGAGTTCCGAGTGTGGCGCACTATACAGCCCGTGGTTTTTCCCAGTGGTTGGGTTTCCACGTATATATCTTGTGTTATTTAAATTCCGCACATATTACACTTGATATATTATTTTGACTAGTTAGGGGCATTTTCGTCAAATTGACTTGCATGCGAAAATTGGGTAATATTTGATAAAATCTATTCACCCCCCCTCTAGCTTTATATTAGTACACACCGCGTATTAGTTTCATAGGCAACTCTAGTAGAGTGAGGTCGTTTTGAAAAATCGCACCTGATTGTGCGTTGTGCGCTGGTTAGCTTGCGCTGGACGTCCAGCGCACCACCAGCGCATAGACCATTTTTCATGGGCGCTGGTGGGCTGCGCTGGTCGACCAGCGCACGACCAGTGACAGACCACTGGGCGATCTGCGCTGGTCCGGCGCTTGATGACCAGCGCACAGCAGAGCCCACTCCTTTGAACCCAAAAACACATGCAAGGGTAAAAAGGTAAAACATGATGCATCCTAAAAGCCTAACAAGGTATGATATTAAAAACACAAGATGCAATCAATATTTATGCAAGAAGAGATGTTATATGATCATGAATGCACATAGTAACAACACATACACAACATACAAGAAAATGAATTAAGCATGAGATGTGAGTGTGTGTGTGCAACTAATCTCTTCAAAGCAAATTAAGCACATAGAGATTTACCTTTGGTGCTTATCAACCTTGAGGACATGAGAGGGTCTTGAGCTTGAATATCATTCACTTAATCTACCCTTACATAAAATCCCCAACACGTGGTTTGTCCATGAAATAAGCCAATCAAGATATGGGAATCCTTACACGGGACTTGATGGGTTTGTTCAAGGGTTTGGGCCGTGAAGACATATTGGAAGTTCTCTCTCAAGGGGTTTGCCTGCACTGTCAACCACTTTTGGAGACCTGAATTCTCAATCTTGTCAATAGTAAGACACACCCACCAACTTTTTTCTTTCTTTCTTCTTGTTCTCTACTTGTAGTGACACTGTTTATTTTTATTTTTATTTGTCTTAGTAAGATTTGATTTGTAAGTGAACATTTTTTTCTTATTTGTTTTGTACTTCATTCGTTTTGTTGTAGAGAATTTAAATGAAGCATCTTTATTTAATTTTATTATTTATTTGTGAAATCAGAGTTCTTTTTTTTTTTTTTTAAGTGGCCAAGATTGCTTTGGAATCATCTTTTCTTACAATGATGTGTTTTGCACCGAATGGTGTTGTTTGATTTGTGTTGTATTTTCCAATTTTTGCTGAGATTTATAACTAGGGTTTGGTTAGATTGGGATGGTTCTGGGTTTAGGGTTTGGTTGAAGATGATGATCTTTGATGTTTGATGTTGAACCCAGGACTGGGTTCGAAGATGATGACAATGTTGTTGAATCTGGTGTAGGCATGGTTTGGTGATGATGTTTAAAGCTATTTTTTTAAAAAAAAATTAAAAAATAGAGATGAAATTCATATCTCTTGTTTAAAATAAAAATCAGGGGGTAGCAGGATCATTTGACCCTCTATCCCTGTCAGACTTCACTTTTTCGACGAAAATCATGATAGAAGGACCAAACAAGACAATTCTGAAAACCGGGGGACTAGTTTAGCTATTAGGTCAAACTAGAGGGATGAAAATGAATTTAACCCTAAATTATAACTTGTTGCATAAATATAAAAGTGTAAAGTAATTCAATTTGTCCACTCTACGTCAAAGATTAAATACATTTGATAATGCTGACTTATTTGAATTATTGCGTAAAAATATCTTATTTGTATTTTTATACTATTGTCATATGCCATCCATTTTTTTTATGGATCATACATTGTTAATAACTAAAAATATGATAACTAGATGGATGGAGAGGAAAACTTGGAACTTACTTGGAATGAAAATGAAATGGATGTTGAGGAAAATTCGGAACTAACTTGGGACGATGCACAAGTGGATGAAGAAGAGAATTTGGGATTGAGTTGGGGCAAAAATTAGGAAGATATTCAAGAGACACAAGATCAAAGCTTTAGAAGATTTTTGAGTGATTGAGAAAGACAAAGGCATATGGTGACAGTGCATCTTGTTTGTTATTTGTTTCAATTTATTTATATTATGGATTTGCACTATTGTTCAAATTATGTTGATAGGAAGTTTATGAACAATAGTGCATAGAACCCAAAAGTTCGTAATGACCTCATGCAACAAGTTAGTACCAATGAGAAATGTCGCGACATAATAAGAATGAGTCCATTGGCATTTGCTAGGTTGTGTGAATTACTACGAGATACCAGTCGCCTCGAAGGTAACAAAAATGCAATAGTTGAAGAACAAATTGCAAAGTTTTTGTATGTATTAGCACATAATGTTAAAAATCGAACTATCTTTTTTTTTTTTTTTTTCGTCGATTGGGTGAGACCATAAGTATAAATTTTCATGAGGTGTTGAGGGCAATCATTTTTCATGAACTATCATGGCAAGTGGAGTTTGAAGGACTTTGTTTTTGATGTTAGTTTGTCTGCAGCTATTTCTTCCACAATTTGCTCTGATGTGGTGGAATGACCCTGTTTATAAGGCCTAGCCTTCTTTTGTGTTATGAATAGTTTTGTATTATCCCAAAAAAAAAAAAGAAAAAAAAAAAAAAAAAACATGGTTTGATGGATAAGTTATGTCATTAATCAATGATTTTCATGGAAAATTTAAAAACCTTGAATAGCTTTGATTCATCTTTTACAAAGATGAAGTTTTTTTTTTTTTTTTTTTTTTTTCCTTATAAAAAAAAAAAAAAAAAAAAAAGCAAGGAATTGATAATTGTAAAGAAATGTAATAATTTATTTCATATTTGTACTAAACATCATGGATATAGGGGTTAAGTGAGTTAGAAGTACAATACATATTGGTTAACTACTTATTTTAAATATTTTATTTTTCTTCTTTTCGGTTATTGTTTTGTTATATTGCATTACACATAATAAGAACACGTTAATAAACAAAATTAAGAAAAAATATTTTTATCAATTTTCTTATTATTTGGACTACTCAAATATTTGTGATATTGTAATAATTTCAAAAAACTATTAAAAAAAAAACCTTATAATATTTAAACTTGATGTTAATAAGAATATTATGGATTTGTAGTTAGAAAATAAAATACACCAACTAATTACAAAAGGGTAATATAGTAAATTTAAAATTATATATCAATCCATTCATTTAACTCTCCTTTTAATACTAAACAAAGGAATGAAGACTTATCTTCCATCATTCCTAAAATCCTAACTCACCAAACAACATGAATAATAGATGTTATCATCTCCGTCCCTCCTACTCTCTCTTCTTCTTAATTCAACCATCCCTCCTACTCTCTCTCCCACCTATCAAACATAGTGTAAAGCAACTTGGAACTGTTTTATTCTTTGAGCAAGCTTGGGTTTTGGTTATTGTTTATTACTTTAATTAAGCCTCTGCTAATTCCTTGTATCTTTACTCTAAAAATAATAATAATAATAATAAATAAAATAAAAAATAGCAACATAAAAGAAATGAAAATGTGTTTCATTTTTCTTTGATAAAGTTTCAAAACTTGAGACATCATAAACCTATACTCACATTTGCTTAATTGAATTCTTTTTTTTTCTTCCATAAAACATATCATTTGTCTGTCTGAAAATTTGTCTGTCTGCTAATTTGTTTTTCTTTTTGAACAATTGATATTACCATAATCCTCATGCAAGCCATGCCACGCAAAGTACCATTTGGTTAGCTAGGAGGACTGAGGCATTGGTCCAATAAGTTAGTTGTTAGTTTTAGAGCATTTAGGTGCATGGGTCCTTTCTTTTTGGGGCATTACTGTTAGTGGATATTATTTGATTGTTAGTGGGATATTGCTTCCTTGTTTTATGCATTAATTGCTCTTTGTAAAGCCTATAAATGGCTCTCTTTGAATTCAATAGATATCGAATATTAAACAAATATCTCCTGTGTTTCTCTCTATCTATCTATCCTCTTTATCTCTTTTCTAAATTCTTCTATATATTTTCCTTAATTGAAAAAATCCATAACAATTGGTATTAGAGCCATCGAGTCTACTGTTGTGCTAGGCTTATCAATCTACAAACCACAACAAACTACTTCCCCATTAAATATTCACCTTCCATATTTTTCCCATAAAAAAAAAATTCCCATGAACTCTCAAACACAATTAGCCACCTATCCTTCGGTGTTTTTTTTGATGATACATACGTATCGGCGGAGGTTTTTGTCAATTTTGATAAACCACCAATATTTAATGATCATGTATTTGAGAAAGTCTCATATGAGAGCAATTCATATTTTGTGGATTGTTTTTACGAGTCACACTTTTCTCACTATAAAAATACTTCAATTTATCTTTTGTTGCAGAATTTAATGAATCATGAATTTGTTTCCATCCATTGGAGCGATTGGATGGACATCATGACAAAAGGCAACAAATTTAAAGTTTGTCGTATACGATCTCGGTTATACCACCCAAAAATTTTATGCAGGTGTCAAATGGGCGGGTGCACCAATTGAAGATGTAACTTGGGAAAATCGTTGGCGTTTTTCGAATGCTTACCCAGACTTCATCCTTGAGGACAAGGATTCTTCAAGCGGTGGGGAATGATATGATCATAATCCTTATGCAAGCCATGCCACGCAAAATACCATTGGTTAGCTAGGAGGACTAAGGCATTGGTCCAATAAGTTAGTTGTTAGTTTCAAAGCATTTAGGTGCATGGGTCCTTTCTTTTTGGGGCATTATTAGTAATGGATATTATTTGATTATTAGTGGGATATTACTTCCTTGTTTTATGAATTAGTTGTTGTTTGTAAAGCCTATAAATGGCTCTCTTTGAATTCAATAGATATCAAATATTAAGCAAATATCTCATGCATTTCTCTTTATCTATCCGTCCTCTTTATCTCTTTTCTAAATTCTTCTATGTATTTTCCTTAATCGGAAAAATCCATAACAACAATCAAATAGATGATTTAGCATTTATAGCCTTTACTAATTTTGTTTTGCTAATCGAGGACAATTGTTATTGTTCAAAAAAAAACTTTTCTATTTATTTAAAGTTATTATCTAATATATTTTTCTTCTTCTTTTTTTCTCTTACAGGTTTATAGACTAATCACCGATGCATGATCAATGTTCTAGTAAACACTAGGCGCTAGTCAGTCAGCAGAGACCCAGCGCCTAGCGCCTAGGCCGATTAGTGGATGATTAATCTGTCTGGCAATTTAGACCTATTTTTTATTTTCCTGCACAAAAATCCAATCACCTTTACTTTATTTTTTATTTTTTATTTTTTATTTTTTATTTCATTTTTAGCCGATTAATTGGTGATTTGATCGATTAATCAGCAATTTGGCCGATTAATGCAGCCGATTAATCGGTCACCGACTAATAAGGCTGATTTTGGCCATTTCGCCTTACTTTGCTACCGACTAGCTGTATTGAGCCGATTAATCGGTCTAGGCGGCCGATTTCTTAAACACTGTACATGATACAGATACTTGTAGTCTTCTGGAATTTTGTTCATGAATTATGAATTTTTTTGCATCTTCTAGATTTTTGAATGAATTTATTGTATCTTCTGGATTTTTAAATTTGGGGATTTATGGACTTGTTTGAATGAACTTATTTGGGATTTTGGATTTTAATTTATTTTGTATTGTATTCATGTAAGTATTCATTGTATTGCATGTTTCAAAATTAAGAACTTTGATTTTAAATATAGGAATAAGTTTATTTTTGTGATAAATAAATTAAATTGGTTAAATAGGTCATTTGACATGACATGGTTTGATCCGTATAATAAATAGGTTAGCCGTGTCGTGTTCATGTTGACCTATATTTAATCGTGTTGTGTTCGTGTTTAGAGGGTCTGACCTGTTTAATAATCGTGTTGTGTTCGGGTTGGGTCTAACACGACCCGCCAACCCGTTTTACCACCCCTAATTTCTTGTTTTGTTTTAAAGTAAAACTTGTGTGTTTTACGCTTCTTTTGTGATTTTTAAGCTAGTCGAGTCCTAAAAGTTAATGGAACTAAATTGAGTTTAAAGATTGAATCTTGAGTGTAAAAGAGAGGTCAATAACACATTTCGTGCATATGAAGAGAGCTTGTACAAAAAGGTGGAAGGTTCTTGATCAATGTTGTGAAAATTATCTCTACTGATGAGTCAATCTCCCGGAATAAATCATACTCGCTCATGATGATCATGTGACCAGTCTTGTATGGTTGGAAAGATACAGAAGTTAACTTTCCATACAATTTTTCGGTTTGCGATTCTAAGTTTTCTAGAGGAAGTTATGTCAATTTTATCACGTGATGGTCAGTCTAAAAATTCTAACCGGGTTTTGTGCAATTGTGCATTACAAGTTGCCTGTTTGGGAATGAATATTCTCGGACAGTTCTTGGGCATTTAGGGAAGTTGGTATTTATCTAATATCTATTTTAATTCAATTATTAGCTGATTTTGATTCCCTATCACAACTGAAGTTAAATTGGTAATTATTAGGTGAGGCACATGCGGCCCCGACAATGCGCTGCGCATCACTTGGGCATCGCGAACGCATGCGACGCCGTGCTTAGGCATTGCGCACCTAGGCTTGGCGAAAGCACCGCTGGGGCTTCCCTTTCGGATGGCATTGTTCATCAAAGAAAATGAAAAAAAAAAAAAAAAAAAAAAAAGTTATAAGGTTGAATTACCGAATAAAAAGTTAAAAATATAAATTTAAAGGGATTGTTTTAGTAATTTTATCATTGAAAAATGTAAACATTTCACGTTTTTTTTTTTTTTTCATAATTTCAGTATTTTTTTTTCAAGGTTTCACAGTTTTATCATATTTCACATTTTTTTCATCATTTCGTGATATTTTTTAAGGTTTCATGTTTTTCGCAAAAATAAAAATAAAAAATAAACTAAGTTGCATGGATAATTTTGTAATTTTGGATATGGACCGATTTTTTTTTTTTTTTTTTTTTTTTACATATGATTATTAACGATTAAACTTTTATGTGTGGTCAAAATCGAATTTTTCATATTGTATAGAGTCATTTTTGACAATTCCCACTATATTATATTTTAGTTAAGAAGGGTGCATCGGATGAGCACATCAATCAAATTTTGTCAAATTTACTTTAATTTTTCTCTAATCACGTTGATGATGATGAGTTGCCCAAATCCCAAATTCCATCTCATCATTCACCAAATGATAAAGAGGTGGAGCTTCATTTGGTTAGATATGGATAGATTTTAGGAAATAATCAATCGAAACTAATATAGTTGTGATAATTCAGTTTTAAACTTTAAATGGACATATCAACTAATGGAAACAAACTAGTTCCAATTAATCAATTGACACAACAGCTACAAATATACTCATGATCTCTTATCATCAAACACTCAAATTTAAAATATTAAAAAAAAAAAAATTTAGTTTTTTTTATTTTTTATTTATTTTTTATTTTTTTTATTTTTTTAATTTTTTTTTTGTATTTAGAAATGTTTTTAATATCCTTAAATAGGCAAAGAAACTCTTATATTTGTATATTATTGTGTTCAATTAGAAATAAGAAAAATATTTGAAATACTTTCATTAAATATTTGTAAATATAATAAAGATATCTAATATCTTACGGCATCATTCACAAATCACAACCTTCACTCTTGAGTTCAAAATTTCAGAGCCTCTTGCTATAGAAAACTTGTGTAGGACAATATGGTGCATTGTGCTCATGCCACATGTCATGCAATAAGTGGATGGAGTATTATATGTTTTTTTTATATTTATAAATATGACATGAATGGTTATGAGTCTATTAGGACATGTCGAAATCAGGAACGGAACTAAAAGTCTATATAGCAAAACTTTGATAATTTTCATCTAGATAAGACACAAACGTCATCTAGATCACAATTATCATCGGTAGACGTATCTATTACCCATTGAATAATCTCTTATGCAATTTCATCAATTTTCACTAGGATAATTTATTCTCAATATCCATCACATTTCTATATTTTGAACACATCCATTGTATTTTTTTTTTTTATAAGTCGTACATGTATTTTGTTAAATTATATATATATATATATATATATATATATATATATAAGCATTCTATTGTAGACCGGTGTACCAATGCACCGATGACTTTTACATATGATTGCATGTGATCATACCAAAACAAAGCAAATTTTAATGTGAACACAATAGGTATACCGGTGCACTAGTGTACTAAAGGGGACTCCAAGGAATAAAAACATAAAACTCTTTTTATTTTATTTTTAATTAATAAATATTCACTTATTGATAAATAAATAACCCTCTAAAATAATAATTTTTCTTAGTCCCAACAATACTATTTTATAGGGGTTTTAATGTAGTTAGAAGGTCAATTACAAAAACTTAAAATTGGTAATAGTGGTCGCTGCTACAGCAATTTTGTCGATGTTACAGTGCCGCAATAGTAATTCAATCACTGTCGCTGCTACAGTAATTTTGTCACTGTTACAGTACTGCTACAATAATTCCATCGCTACTATAGTGCCACTATAGTAATCCCATCATTACTACAGTATTTCCACCGTTGCTACAGTGATGCTACAGTAATCCAGCTACAGTGACACTATAGTAATTCTGCCGCTACTACAGTGTCACCACTTCAGTCTCTACTAGGGTTTTCGTAACTGCTTGGGTTCACGAAATTAGGGTTTTGGCCGATATCAAGCTCTATGGATCCTATGTGCATGGAGGCCGCTTTGTCTCTTTTGTCTCCAATGAAGGTGCCGAGCCCGGTGGCGGTTTCTTCCTTCTCGGCTAGTCAGGTTGGTCTGAGTACGGTGAGTGTTGAGACTTCCTCTTCTCAAGTTGTTCCTCTCGCATCTAGTGGGGTGTGTTCATTGGTTGGTGAACCGATTCTTCCTCAACATGAGAGGGGTGTCTCGGTGATTGTTCCAGATTTGGGTACGGGTCCTATTTGGAGTTCAGAGTTTCTAGTCCAAGGTGGTAAGTCTTTTGCGGGTCTCTTTAAATCTTCTCTTGTTAAGACTTTACCGGTGCCATCAGTGCCCTCTAAGAAGGGGGTATGTTTCTGTTCGGGTGGATCTGGTTGCTTATCAGGCCCATCTTGAGTTGTGTAGGAATGCTCTTATTAGTCGTGTGGTGCTATCTAGTGGTGAGTGGCCCTGGAAACTTATAGATCTTAAGGCGAGACTTAGCAAGCATTGGATGATGAATTCTGATTTGCGCCTTATATCTTTAGTGAGAGGCTATTATCAAATTCTTTTGAAGTCTCATACTAAGAAGAATCTTGTTTGGGGGTTAGGTTCAGTTCATCTGAAGCTAGGTATTCTTCGCCTTCAGCCTTGGATCCCGGATTTTAACCCATCACTACAGAAGTCCACCAATGCTCAAGTTTGGGTTAGGTTCTTTGATCTATCATGGGAATTCTAGCATCCGAAAATTATTTCTGACTTGGCTAGAGGGATTGGGGTGCCACTGCGCTTGGACAAGGCTACTAGTGATGGGGATTTTGGTCATTCTACTAGAGTTCTAGTTGATATGGATGTGTCATCAGTGCTTCTTACTTTACTGTTGCTGGAGAAGGATGAATTTTATAGTTCTTTTATAGTTGTTGAGTATAAGAATCTCCCGGTTTTTTGCTCAATTAGCTCTTCTATTTGTCATTTGCCCAATTCTTGTCGTTGGAACAAGTTTTCTACGGTTCCTCTGACGAGTTCTATTAAATCGACCCAGGAAAAAGCAGGGGATTCTAGAGTATCTGGGGATGATGGTTTTTAGCCTATTCGGACCCATTCTTCTAAATCGGTTTGTCGCTGTAAGGATTCCCATTTATTGATTGGCTTATTTCGTGGACAAACCACATGTTAAGGTTTGAATTGTAAGGGTAGTTTAGGTGATTGAGGATCAAGCTCAAAGGCCCTTTTTTTCAAGACCTCAAGGTGACAAGCACTCCAAAGGTATATCTCTAGTGCTTAGTTTTCTTTGAAGAGATTTAGTTTCACACACACACTTAGCATACTTGCATTTGTGTGCATTCTCTTCACATGTCACTTTACACACTAGCACTTTGATTGATATATCTTGTTGTGTGTTTATGTGTCTTGTAATTCGTTTTGAGACATTGTTCGGAAACGTCCGCGCATGCACGAAAGTGTGCTTGGTTCAGTGCGAAGATCGCCTTTGGAGAATGCCTTTGGCTTCTCCTTTGGTTTCTGACAAAGTCGTTTTATGTGTATTTAAAATCCACTTGTCAAACAATATTTGTAAACCTAGCACTGCCTATAAAGGTTATGAAAACACATGTATTGTGGCAAGCAAGGGTCGTCCACAGAGATCGGAATTTAGCTAAAACTAATCTATACTTAAGTGATATTAATGCAATAAAGATAAATGGTTGATGATGTTAAAATGTGAAATAGCCAATACTTAAAACGAAACTAGAAATGTAACTAAAAATGGAATATGAATTTAATGAAAGATAGATATGATGGAGACTAGGGAGTTAACGGATTAGAAAGCAAACATTTGGGCAAATGTAATAAACTCGTAAATATGCACATTTTGACAACTGTAGCCAACCTAGGGTATATAGGTTGGCTATCTATCCCTAGCAAAGGGCCAACCTATGGTGTATAGGATGCCTCCTACTAGTAATTAGTCCCTCCTAAACAACCAACCCAAGGTGTATAGTGTCGGTTGCTCAGTTAGGACCCTAGCAATGAAGCTCGTGTATCTATCTCAGGCTCAACCGATTCTAGTATAGCCAATCTAGGGTGTATAGAAGAGGCTTTTAAGCCTCTCACGAGAGCCGTCCTAGAATGTATAGAAACAAACACCCATTTGAAGTTAGATGAAGACCGCGGTTATCGAGCCGGGATTACGAGGATGTATATCTAGGTTCTATCGATTCATGAGAGCAATAAACAACTATATAGGATGTATATCTAGTTGCCTAAAAAGATAGAACCCAATGGAAGCTTGCAAAGAGAGTGTATCTACGACAAGTAAATCCAATGAAATCCATTCATACTCTTGAATAAATCAATAAAAGATAGACATATAAAAGAAATAAAGTTTATATACAAAAGCCCAATCATTCACAAACTAATCCATAGACCCCCTTAGTGAGGTTTAGCTACTCATTGACAATAATGGAAATAAGAGAAAAGATGAGGAATAACCCTTGAAGATCATCTCCACCTTGATAATCCCTTAGATGTTGAGTAGAAAGCTTATGAAATTAAAAGAAATGGATTCCTAGGTCTAGTTACAACTTTTAGAATTTCTAAGTGTAAAAGCGTACTAAAAACATTACACACACTTTCTATTTATAGTCCCCCAAAATAAGTTACAAATTAGCTTTAAAACGATATTTGACGCGAGGGAGTGTGGGTCAGTGACCCGCACTCACCCGCACTTTATCAACCTTCAATAATCAGGTCCTCTGGTTTGGGCAGTAGTACGGGTGAAGTGCGGTTGGGACCCGCACTCACCCACACTAAAACTGTTTTCAGCAATCAGGTCCTCAAGTCTAGGCAATAGTGTGGGTGAAGTGCGGTTGGGATCCGCACTCACCCGTACTATATCTGTTTTCAACAATCAGGTCCTCTGGTCTGGGCACGAGTGCAGGTCGAGTGTAGTTTGGACCCGCACTATTGTAGCCTCTGATGCTTTTCTTCCTCTTTTTGTAACTCTTAGTCCTCTTTTCGCTCGAAAGTCCCACAATATGCTCTAATCACCCGAAATGGGGAAAAGCCTGCAAATACGATCATAGAGCCCATAAGCGACGCTAAAACGCACGAAAATGACATAAAGGTTACGGATTTGAGGGCCGAAATATACAACATGTTTGGCGCGAACAGTTTCACCAACAGTAGTGAAACGACGGTTTGATCAGCGGCCATGACCACCGAATGGAAACCGCCGTTTGATTTCAGAATGTTCTAGAGTAGTTCTATAGTTATGATCGGTGGCCACGATCGCCGTTCGAAACCACCGAATAGACCTCATTGAAAATAAATATCTTGATTTCTATTTGGCGGTCACAAAACCGCCAAATGAAACCACCGTTGATCTCCTGTTCTCTCGGGACTCAATTCGGCAGTTTAATTAACGGTCAATAGCCGTCGAATGAAACCGCCGATCATGCGCTTTCAAGGGCAAACTTGTCTTTTCACATGCCCTATTCTTGATGTCTATAAATATCACACTTTCTCATTCTCTGAATTAAGTTCTTTAACTCTAAGAACCCTAAACTTCAAAGAGAGACATTTGAGAGAAAATCAAATCAAGAACTCATTTTAACACTCAAAAACCATTCTCATATGCATCAAAATATCATCTAGCATTTTCTAGCATAGTTAGGATGTTTGCTTGCATGGGTTTTGGTCAACACACACTTTTTGGTAAGTTCTTTACTATTATCTTACATAATTAGTGTTTTATTTATCATTAACATCTCTTATATTACCTGTATGTTCTTAGAATATATTCTAGATACAAAATAAAGATTGTTGTGTTGACATGATTGAGTGTTGTATTTTGATAGCTTCATAGGATTGCTTAATCTATGTTTGGCTAAGCTTTATGACATGTCATTTAACTATTGATATCTATGATTGTATTAACTGTCATTTTATCATCCTAGATAAGCATCTAAGGTTCCCTAGCTTTATTTGCTCTTTGAATATTCATACATATTCACATAGGCTTTATTATCTCTTCATTGAGAATTAAGACTTGATGGCTAAGGTTGCTTAGGCCACAAGCAATTGAACTAAGTCCACTTTTATAGGCCTGCGGGTAGTGGTAACAGGTTATTGATCGGGATTAGATCGTAAACCGGGATTAAGTTGTAAACGTTATCACAATTAATGGATTCAAGGTTCGAGTGTGGCGCACTTACTAGCCCGTGGTTTTTCCCGTGAGGGTTTCCATGTATATTTTAAGTGTTATTTAAATTCCGCACATATTACACTTGTTATATTATTGTGACTAGTTAGGGGTATTTTCGTCAACTTGGCTATTAACGAAAATTGGGTAAAATCAAATAAAATCTATTCACCCCCCCCCCCCCCCCCTAGACTTATGTTATACACACCTATAATTTGTTTCAATCGCTATGTTATTGCACCTTAGAAGGAGGTCCGGTTATCCAATGTTTTTTCAGCTATTCACCACCAGGATCTAGGTGATCAGGATTCAATGATTGTCCATACTTCAGCAGGGTCTAATTTGATCTCGAGTTCCATTTTAGTCCCCTGGTTTGGTTCTTTCTTCAGATCTGTCTTCGTCAGCTGTCTCAGCTATTTTAGCCATGGATTCGAGTTTGGTTCTTCCAATGATTTTCTTGGCATTGCAGATTAGTGAGGGTTTAGGATTTAATGATGAAGTCACTGATTCAGTTCTAGTTTCTAGTTCTTCGGTTGTTGATCCTTCTGTTAGTTCTATAAGTTCAGTTGTGGGGGTGGTACATGATTCGAGGACTATTGTTTAGGGCTCTTCGGTGGTCAATCAGGTTCGCCCTACGATCTTTACCATTTTATCTAGGTCATCGTCTCATCCGTGTCATACGGCTCGTCGGGAAGTTAGGATTCAGCAGGTTTCAAGCAATCATTCTTCTAAGGAGGTTGTTTTGTCTTCAACTCTGAATGTGAATATGGATCAGAATAGTTTACAAGATGGATCTGGTTTTTCTCGTTCTTTTGTTGTGGATCCTGGGGTACAAATTCGGAGCTCATGCCCATTGTCAGAATCTTAGGCCGAGCTTCACCTAATTGCATATTCTTCTTGGGCTTCCCAGGTGGAGGATTGTGAGTTAGTAGATGCTGATGTTGCTTAGAAAGCTTTGAGGGTTGAGTGTAGGTTGGCTTCTTTAAAGTCTGGATACCGAACTCCTCCGACGGTTTCTGATGATTAATGTTCTCTTTTGGAATTGTCGTGGGATCGGGGGCGAGCCCATGAGGCGAGTTCTTAGGGAATTGTGCCATTTACATAGACCTACTTTGGTTTGTATTACCGAGCCTATGGTAGATTTTTCCTCTATCTCTTCTAGTTTCTGGTATTCGCTTGGTTTTCACCTAGTGGGCATGAACGATATGGGTGGGTTGATTCTGACTATTTGGGTTTTCGTTTGTGCTTCATTTCCTGATGCTCAGATAGTTCACTATCATGAACATCAGCTTACTGTTTCGCTCTCGATCGGGTCTAGGGTGCACTAGTACACTTTTGTTTATGTGAGCACTTCTACGATGGTTCGTAGGTCACTTTGGTAGTCTCTTCGGAATATTGTTAGTTTGGTTTCTTCTTCCTGGTTGGTTATTGGGGATTTTAATGCGGTTCTAGGTACTCATAAGGCTTTGGGTTCTCATTTTCCTGCCTGTGGTTCTTGTGAGGATTTTAGGTTGATGATTGAGGATTGTGATTTGGTTGGCATTCATTCTCAGGGCGCCCGATCTTGGGTTAGAGGCGTAGTAGCCACACTAGAGCTGAGAGACGATTAGATAGAGTTTGGTTTCAGATGGTTGCATTTCCTATTGGTGGAAAATTTTGTGTGTGGTTGTTCCCCGTATTGGTTCTTGTGAGGAGACTAAGTTTGTTCGGGTCGCTTGGGATCGTTGTTGTAAGCCTTACTCTCAGGGTGGTCTTAGTTTGAAAGATCTTGGGTTGGTGAATGTGAAATTCCCTTAAGTAATAGTGTAAAATATACCTAGAGGGGAAGTGAATAAGTATAGGCCCAATTTCTTCCAATATTAAAAAATAATGCGGAATATAACAAAGAAAATGCACACTTGAAAAAATTCAACAAATGAATTGATTTAACTAAAGTAAGAGTAAATCAATATACAAGATATGCAATCAATGTAAGATATGGAAGATAAGAAATATTAAAACAGAAATTGACACAAGGATTTTTACATGGTAAAACCTCAAAGAGGAAACATCCACGGGTTGATACCAAAGAGGAAACATCCACGGGTTGATACCACAACCACCGGCAAAGCAATCCACTATATGAATAAGGACTTACACACTCAAAGCTATCAATACATAATATCCACTTTAAGCTATCAACTCCTAATCTACCCTCAGGCTAGTGAACCACAAAGCCTACTACCTATCCAAGATGTGTCATACACCTCTAGGTAGCAACATCCTATCCAAAGCTCTCAAGCTTCTATTGCTTAGCTATCAGGAGTTTCCTACTCCTAGCTAAGTCTTCTTGCTTGGTTATCTGGAACACTTTCCTAACCAAGACTTCTTGCTCTTTCCACAAAGCTTCACTCACTTTGCAAGAGACTCTAACCTTTCACAAGGCAATGATCTAAGCGATGCAAATGATGCAAACACAATCAAATAAAGCTAGATGATCAATCAAGCTAAATGTACATGCTTAGTGATAAACTAGAATTATGCTTTCAACACACAATCACAAATCTATCTAGAAATCAAACCATGTGAAACAATAAGAACAAGATATGAATATTCAATATATCACACAAAAATCTTAGTTCTTAGATCATGAAATTAAACCTAGAAAATGTCATTAGACACAACATATATGCTATTTCTAGAATCAATTTCAAGATAGGTCAAGTTTAGCAATATATGCTCAATTGAAATCAAATGGCTAAAACTCAAACAAACAATCAATCATAAAACCCTAGCATATGATCTAACATACTTCTCAACACATTTCAACAATCAATTAGGAAGAATCAAAACAATGAACAAAAGAAATGTAAGAAGAAGAAGTTTCACATACAACAATTGAACCTCATACTGAAATCAGGTCACTGAGAAAAATGACGAAGTCAAATGGTTCTGAAAATGCTTGAGGTTTGTAGCTCTCGTTGAGACCAACATTTTTGGATTTTGGATCACTCGATTTCGAGTTCGTATGAAAAAATTATGATCGAAATAAGAAAACGAAAATCATGAAGAAATTTCAGCACTTCTCTTTTTTGAAATGTTCTTCAAGTTCTAGTTTGGAGGGAAAGAGGAGAACTTTAAAAGATTTAAGGAGGGAACAAAAACGACCCAATCGGAGACTGCCACCTCACAAATCCCGTGTGGGATGCGTGTGGCACACGGGACCAAAGGGGTGCTCTGGCCGTGTGGCACACGGCCTTTACACGTGGTGGCCAAGGCATGGCCTTTAGCCATGCTAGTCCCTCATGCACTCCTCTCACGTTCTTCAGCTGTATTCGAGCCTCAGAACTCTAATTTTGAATCCATTTTTGGATTACGAATTGTGACTCCCTCACACACAACGAAGACTACAAAACTTTGACAAATGGTTGAGAAATCATCTCGGAAAACGACAACGAAGTCAACTTAACAAATGAGAATGCAAAGTAGTATAGCTACATCGTTTGGACTTAAAACCTAATGAATGAGTAACCGAAATGACCTGAACTCAATAAGAAATCAAATAAGAACATATTCAAGTCCAAAATACAAGAAACACAAACATATAAATACAATGTCACACAAGTATGCCATATCAACGCGATAGTCATAAAACATGCAATTCTACAATGTTTGTCTATAAGAGACCAATGCATGTGCATACTTAAATGTGTGTGAATGTGTTATACCAAATGTTTGCACAACGATGCAGGGACACACATATACGAATTGTGTGTGTGTGCGCTAACACCTTGCAAGAGGATAGAAGTCAAAGTATACCTTTGACGTTTTCACCTCTTGAAGACGATATTTGCACTAGACGTTACTCTTCACCTTTGAAGCTTCTTTTCTTCAAGAACATCCTAAACAACAACTATTACAAATATAGAGCATTTTGCAATGGAATCAAGCCAATACAAATCATGAACCTTACAGAATAACTAGCTATTGCGAAAATTCACTTGGAAGTTTATGACATCTGATGGTTTTGCTTTCTCATTTCTTCGGGAGAGATATCTCAGGCAACCGCGGAAGCCTCAAGGAAGGTATGTCACCTCTTCAATTTGGTCTTCTCTTTGGACCAATTATAGTTCCCTTTTTAAGAAAGGTATCTGGCTGATTGGTGATAACTCTCAGTAGGACTTTTGGCGTGATAATTGGTTAGAGGTTCCTATTTTAGAGCTTTTAAGGATTCCAGATTATTTAGTTAATCTGCTTTAGGCAAGGATCTCATATTTTATTCAGGAGGGTAGATTGGTGCTTGACGATTGTTTCCAAGCGTGCTTCCCGGATCTTTGTTTTCGGATTGATCGGATTGTAATTTCTCCAGTTGTGGATTCTCTGGTTTGGTCTAATTCTTGGGATGGTCATGTGTCTTGCAATGCTGCTTATTCCCAGTTTTTCCATGATATTCCTCGAGTTGTTTGGTGAAGAGATATCTGGTCTCGTTTTATTTCCCCATCTAGCTCAACTTTGACCCGGCGTCTTATGTTGAACAGGATGTCTACTGAGGATCGCCTTTGCAAGTCTAGTTTCTAGTTGGCTTCTCATTGTGATTCCCAATCATTGATTGGCTTATTTCGTGGACAAACCACATGTTAGGGTTTGATTGTAAGGGTAGTTTAGGTGATTGAGGATCAAGCTCAAAGACCCTTTTTCAAGACTTTAAGGGACAAGCACTCCAAAGGTATATCTCTAGTGCTTAGTTTTCTTTAAAAAGATTTATATTGCACACACTCACTTAGCATACTTGCATTTGTGTGCATACTCTTCACATGTCACATTTCACACTAGCACTTTGAATGATATATCTTGTTGTGTGTTTATGTGTCTTGTAATTCGTTTCCCGACATTGTTCGGAAACGTCCGCACATGCACGAAAGTGTGATTGGTTTAGCGTGAAGACCGCCTACGGAGAATGCCCATGGCTTCGCCTTTGGTTTCACCACTTTTGGTGAATCGACGGTTTGATCGGCGACCATGACCACCGAATGAAACAACCATTTGTGTCCAGAAGTTTCTAGAGCATTTCTGTGGTTATGATAAGAGGCCACGACCACCATTTAAAACCACCGATTAGACCTGGTCGATTTAATCTCTCGGGTTTGGTTCTGTGGTTGAATCGGCGGTTTTGTAACCGTCGAATGAAACCGTCGTTGATCCCCTGTTCTCTCGGGACTCAATTCGACAGTCAGTGGCCGCCGAATGAAACCGCCGATCGTGTGTTTTCAAGGGCAATCTTGTCTTTTCACTTGCCCTGTTCTTGATGTCTATAAATATCACACTTTCTCATTCTCTAAATCAAGTTCTTTAACTCTAAGAACCCTAAACTTCAAAGAGAGACATTTGAGAGAAAATCAAATCAAGAACTCATTTTTAACACTCAAAAACCATTCTCATATGCATCTAAATATCATCTAGCATTTTCTAACACAGTTAGGATGCTTGCTTGCATGGGTTTTGGTCAACACACACTCTTTAGTAAGTTATTCACTAATTATCTTACATAATTAGTGTTTTATTTATTATTGACATCTCTTATATTATTTGTATGTTCTTAGAATATATTCTAGATACAAAATAGAGATTGTTGTGTTGACATGATTAAGTGTTGTATTTTGATAGCTTCATAGGATTGCTTAATCTATGTTTAGCTAAGCTTTATGACATGTCATTTAGCTATTGATATCTAGGATTGTATTAACTATCATTTTATCATCCTAGATAAGCATCTAAGGTTCCCTAGCTTTATTTGTTCTTTGAATATTCATACATATTCACATAGGCTTTATTATCTCTTCATTGAGAATTAAGACTTGATGGCTAAGGTTGCTTAGGCCACAAGCAATTGAACTAGGTCCACTTTTACAGGCGTACGAGTAGTGGTAACGGGTTATTGATCGGGATTAGATCGTAAACCGAGATTAGGTTGTAAACGTTATCACAATTAGTGGATTCGAGGTTCGAGTATGGTGCACTTACCAGCCTGTGGTTTTTCCCATGAGGGTTTCCACATAAATATCAAGTGTTATATAAATTCCTCACATATTACATTTGCTATATTATATTGACTAGTTAGGGGGTTTTTCGTAATCTTGCCTTACACGAAAATTGGGTAAAATTAATTAAAATCTATTCACCCCCCCCCCCCCCCCCCTCCCACCCCCTCTAGATTAATATTGTCACACCCATAATTTGTTTCACGTTGTATTGTTTATGGGGTTAATAGTGAATCGGTAGATCATCTTTTTTTTTCATTGTCCCATAGCGGTTGCTCTTTGGGAGGTTGTTTTCTCGGCTTTTCAGCGACGTGTCTCTGTCAAAACTTGGCAATCCTTCTTCTTGCAAGCCATGTCGGTTTCCTTTAGTGAGCAAGTTAGGATTTTATGGAAGGTGGTTATCCATGTAGTGATTTGGGGGTGTGGACTACCCGTAATCAGTGGATCTTTGAAGGGAAGTTGGTGGACTTTAGATCCTTCCTCTCTTTGGTTTAGCATGCGGTTTCAGAGGCTAATCATCTAAAGATTAGCTGTATGCGTAATTGTATGGACGACCTTTTGATTCTTCATCAATTTGGTCTTCGAGGTCGCCCTTCTAAGCCCCAGTGATCAAAAGTGTGGTTTGGTCACCTTTGGCTCCTAGTTGGATCAAAGTGAATACAGATGGTGCTGATATGAGCTTTCCGGGGGTTGGTGGTTGTGGTGGTATCTTTCGGAACTGTAGAGCCTTTATGAAGGGTTGCTTTGCTATTCCTCTTGGTCAGGTTTTCGCGTTTGAGGCCGAGCTTTTAGCGCCTCGTTGGCCATTAATTTTGCTTGGAAGTATAGGTGGCATCGGATCTAGCTTGAGAGCGAATCTTCTTATGTGGTTCAGCTTCTTTCTTCTTATTTTGAGATGGTTCCTTGAAGGGTTCATCAGGCGTGGCAACGCTACATCTTCTAGATCTCGCAGATGAATTTTCAAGTTTCTCATATTTTCAGGAAGGGGAATCAGGTTGCAGATGCACTTTCTAAGCTTGCTTTGGACCTTCAGGTTGATTCTTGGTGGTTCTCCACCCCACCATTATGTTTTTCTTTAGTTGGCAATGACTACATGAGCTAGAAGTCTTTTCGTTTTTCTTGATGTTTTCTTTTTTCTTTTTGGTGTAGCATGCGTGCCTCTTTCTGTTTGGAGTTTTTGGAGTTATTTTCCCCTAGGTCTTTGTGCTTTGTTGCTTTTTGTCACTCTTTACTTTTCTTTTATCTTCTTTATATATGGATATTGCCTATGTTTTCCAGCATATGATTGTTTATGATGCTTTTTCCCTTAGATTAGTTCAATTTTAATTAATTAAAAAAAATTCAAATATATATAAGCACTTTTATATATATATAAAATCATAGAAAGGGGGGGCCGCCTCCCTTGTGTACCCCGTGTCGGGATTAAACAATATTTGAACCCTTATAAACGGAAGAAATCTACTCTCACGGCTCTGTATGAAAGAGGCGGTGTGCACAGTAATGGGATTGTTTGACTTTTTGTTAATTTTTAATTAAGAGAATGTTATATCATAGTTGAAAATAAATTGGGATGTACACATAGTAGAGTATGTCTAGTGTTGGGTGTTAGGTGTTGGCATTTGCAAGGAGCAAAGTTATTAAGTTAACGTCCGCGTTGTGATTTGCTGGCCTGCATGAGCCCTTCATTTCTAACTGAAAATATAAAAACATCAAAAACGACTCCACATCTTGTGGACTTATAAACGCAAAACTCAAACAAACAAAATCAAAATCAAACTCATATTCTAATTTAATTTGCATCGAAAAACGCACACTCCAACTCTTCTACGCTCACTCTCATTCGCGTTTCGGTTCCATGGTAAGTACGTTTCGAAACGGTACAATTGCATTGTTTTCAATGTTTGGGCGTGTTGTTAGATCTGTTTTGTAGTTGCTGAATTGGCAGCAATCCTGATTTATTATTGGCAGATCTGAATTTGTTTTTTATTGAATTGTTTTGTTTTGATATGGATTGCTATTATTTATTTGCTTTTGATCTAGGTGTTCGCGGATCCGTTCTTTGATTGATCAAAATTTTCATTTTGTGTTCTGCGAGCCGGACTGTGTAAGCAATCAAAGTTTTCACTTTATCTTTTTTTTTTTTTTTTTTTTTTTGAAATCGATACATTCTGGTAGGAGCTTAAGTTTAGCTAGTAGTTTCTCAGTCCAGTTGATGAATTCATATGGGGCGGGTCAAAAACCGCCTGAAAATGATCTTGATATGGAGTTATGGGAGATGTTTAAGCTGAAACATTTGTTCTTTCGAATGGAATTATATTGTTTGTTATACGTTAAGATGTTTCATCAAGCCTGTTACTGATAAATTTCGATCAATGGGATTGAAGTATTTTAAGACTTTTAAACACATTGCTTTGGCATTAGACTTTACAAAGTTACAAATAGCTGTGCTTTTGAGGGGGCTGAAGTCATGGTTGGATGTAATGAATCACTGATTCGTTTCGTTTTTTTTCCCTCTTGTGATTGATCTTATACTCTTTGTGAGCAACCAATTTACCTTTCTGGGTAGTTTTTGTACAAATCACATTTATGACAATAAAAGCATGGACAGAAGATATTGTAGTCAATATTATGACATTGAGATGGTTAAGTGGTTGTGTGTAAGTCAAGTTTTTCTTTCTGAAGCTCTGTTACTATTTTTTTTTTTTTTTTTTTTTTTGTTGTTGTTGTTGTTGTTGCAATTTTTACATATCTGTTCCAACTTTGTCTTTGTAGGATATTTTGTTGCCAAAGAGGATAATTGTCTTGGACTTTGTATGCATGTCGATGGGTTGCTTTGTGAAGACCGAAGGATAAAATAATTGAGGGTTATCATTTGTAAGAGATATATAAAAATGTCTCCTGCTAGCAGGGCTGATAAGAAGGCAGCAGCAGATGCAGGTGCTTGGATGTTCAATGTCGTCACTTCTGTTGGGATCATTATCGTCAATAAAGCCTTAATGGCGACGTATGGCTTTAGTTTTGGTAAATTCCCCTTTTAAATATTTTATATTTTTTTTCCTTTCATTTTCCTCCATGAATGGTATTTGCATGCATTGGGTAATTCGTTTTTAGGTGCAAAAAATGTCTTTACCCAGATAAAATAGTTTAGCTCTCATGTATCAAATCATAATTTGAGCTTCTGCAATCGCTTACATTGAGCTGTATTGTTGCTACATGCACCAGATTAGAGGAAATTTTTCAGTTAGTTATCATGTGCTATGTAGTTCTGCGGTGGTAATATGAATTATATTACTAAACAATTGAACATTATTGTTTAGTAATGTATTTGAAATTTATAAAAGCTTATCTCTAAACATGACAAGAATTACAATTATTTCTCTTCTGGGACTGCTTGTTCCCTCTTTTTTATCTGAACTAGATATTTTCATCTTCATCTTTTTCATGACTTCGGTGTCTATTTGTTTGTGAGGTATAATTTTTGAGTGTGTGAATATCCAAAATCTCATATTAACTTTATTTTGGATTCAGCTACCAAACATGGTTGGGTTTACACTCCTATGCAAGATGAGTTTCATAGCTTATTTTACTTGAAAACATGAGAAAAGTTGATGGGTAAATATAAATATGAGGTTATTTTGAAAGATGTCCAAAATAAGTTGGAGCAAGATAGAATGCAAGCAAAACCATTTCATACTAAAAATATACTTCAAGTGATTAATTGATTGGGTGCAGTTGACCCTGAAATAATTGGCCGAAGATGGTCGTATAGGTGCAAAGGTAGTGGTGGTAATGGCGTTGATGATGATTTTCTTTTACAACCTGCTAACTCATAATGTAAAGTTTTTTCTCTCCATTAATTATCCATTTTCAAAAATGTATTTATAATAATAAGCATAATTCTTATCATTCTTTTTGGTTATATTTATTAAATTACAATTCCTTGCAGCTACAACATTAACTGGTTTGCATTTTGCTACCACAACCTTGATGACCGTTGTCCTAAGGTGGCTGGGATACATTCAACCCTCTCATCTTCCATTCCGAGAGCTTCTGAAATTTGTTCTTGTCGCAAACTTCTCCATTGTTGGAATGAATGTTAGTCTAATGTGGAATTCAGTGGGGTTCTATCAGGTACTTTTTTATTCTCTAGGGTTTAGCTATTGAGATTTTGAATTAGTTATTGGAATGACATTTTCTAACTCTAATATCAGATTGCAAAGCTGAGTATGATCCCTGTATCATGCCTTTTGGAAGTTGTGTTGGACAAGATTCGATACTCCAGAGACACAAAGCTAAGCATAACAGTTGTTCTACTGGGTGTTGGTGTTTGCACAGTCACTGATGTGAGTGTCAATGCCAGAGGCTTCATAGCTGCCTTTGTTGCAGTTTGGAGCACTTCTATGCAACAGTATGTAAGTTGTCCATTCTTTGACACATCACTTAAGAAAGTTTTTGAACTTTATAGATCTCCACAGTTGACTAATTAACTTGCTTTATTTAGATTATTAGCAGAATTACCCATATATCAAAGTTTTCTCAGTTTCTTTCGGTGAAGTTTAAATGGATTGATCTATAATGCTGTCAATTTTCTTAGTGCAGTATGTACATCAGCTTCAACGCAAGTATTCACTTAGTTCTTTCAATCTACTGGGACATACTGCTCCTGCCCAGGCTGGAACACTACTGTTGTTAGGCCCATTCCTAGATTATTGGTTGACAAACAGAAGAATTGATGCCTATGATTATAATATAGCCTCAGTGGTAAGCACTACAGAAATTTTTGGTCTTTTCAGCTTTTCGCATCTTGATTATCATTCATCATAATCGTTATGGACCAAGCCTAAAGCTGCGTCTATTTGGACTGAATCTCAGCATACATATGCATGCCACTAAATAATTCAGAAATACTTGATCACAAGCATGCTTTATTTTATGAATGGCAAGTGTTTATATATATGTCAGGAACATTGATTTGTACATGATTATAGAGATGGGATCCATTTCCTCATGTTGTTGAATGTTGAGCTTCACATGTACTTGGATGTTGCGACTTCATTAGCTCTTGGCTATCCTCCTCTGAGAGGCACGACCTCGTGTTTCTTATAGGCTTATAGCCATCTAAAGCCTAATAATTCTTACCTGTCTACTCTGTACAGTTAGGAAAAAAAATGATTTGGTTTCAAATGAAGCCAAAGTAGTAAACCTTGGTTTATAACTTGAAGATCAAACCAATGAGGTCCTTATGGTACCATCTATTTATTTCCATATGCAATGCATTATTGCATTTAGTATGCTTCTCATATCGTCTTTCATGCTTTAATTTACATATAAATGTGTCTAAGAAGAACTGTTATAATATCTGTTGGAAGTTAAATTGCTTATTCAAATGAAGTGTTGTCTTGATTTGTTTGTAGAAGTTCAATGACTATGGTTGCCCCTGTATCTAGTACTGATCTTTGCAAATTTGCTGTGCATGGACTCTTGAAAATAAAATCCTAACAACTCTCTCAAAAAGGGATGGATAGGCTTTAGGTGTCAAACGGACTGGGCTGTGTTGGGTCGGGCATAAATTTTAAGATCCAATTGGGCTTGAGGACCAGGTATGGGTTGGGTTTTAAATTGTTTTTGTGAGACTCGACCCTACCCATGAGCGTTGTCTAGAGCGGGCTTACCCACACGGGCTTGGGTGGCCCGCTGGGCTTTAGCATAATACTATTAAATTGTTTCACTCTTCAAGTCTGGCCTCCAAGTTCATGGGCTTCGATAGTAAAGCCTGGCCCACCCGATCATAGGTCGGCTTGGACGCAATCTCCGTCCATGCCCATTTGACACCTCTTGCTCTAGTTCTAGCTTCTACAAGTGATTTGTGGCTTTACAAAAGCTATCATTCAGCAGAAAAAAAAAATGAAAAAGGCCACTCACAATTCTATCTGCATTTTTGGTTTGCAGATATTTATAATTCTATCATGCACAATTGCGGTGGGGACCAACCTCAGCCAGTTCATCTGCATTGGCAGATTCACGGCCGTGTCTTTTCAAGTACTTGGTCATATGAAGACGATCCTTGTGTTGGTCTTGGGATTCTTCTTCTTTGGAAAAGAGGGTCTCAGTATGCAGGTAGTTATTGGTATGGTCATTGCTGTAATCGGAATGATTTGGTACAGTAATGCCTCATCGAAGCCCGGAGGCAAAGAACGTCGAAGCCATTCACTTCCTACAAACAGGCAACAAAAACATGGCAGTCTGGCAGAATCCAGTGGAACTTGATGGGGGAATCTTGAAGTGTTCATACAGGATACGTTGAGCATACGAAGATAGCTGATTTGATTCAAGGAAATTATCAATCATTTGAAATTTTGAAAAGCTCATTTCGGTTCTAATTATTATTTATTGTCCTGATTCTGTAAACTGTTAGTTTGCTTTAGTTGTATTGAAATTTGATTCCCATCAAAGGGAAAAAGATATTTTTCCAGAGAGTTGGTTAGGTTCCCTCCAAATTTTGCTTTTCTGCTTCACAAATATAAGTTATGGTGATTATTCTTTTACCTCTTAAATTTTCCAAACCAATCTCTTGTACACTTCATTTTTTATTTTTTATTTGTGAAAAAGTATAATTTGAAATTATTGCTATTCTTTTTGATGCAGTTAATCTCAAAGCTATCTAATCAACCATTAAAGTGGTTGCTGGGGCTCGAATACTAATAATTCTTTGTTCTTAGATATTGATACCTTGTGAAGTCCCAAGTTTGTTCTTCAATCTTTACAGCCTGAGGAGTACATAGAGCGATTTTGTGCTATTCTTTGAAAGGTTTGGGACAGCGAAAGTAAATTATCATCTTTTTTTAAAAAAAAAATTGGAATTAATATCTTTCAAGTACAACAAATCTTAGAATTCATCATGAAATGATACTTGGTCCAGAAGTACTGTATCTTATTGGTATTGTATTATATTTAGCATAATGCAGGAGTTCTATAACTCAATATATGAAGATAATGGAGAGTACATCAAGGGAGATAGAACCAAGTACATATCACCAAAGTTCATGTACACTCATGAACTTCAAAAAAGTCGACAAATCAATGTCAAACAGACACGGTTTACAAATAACCTTGTAGGTTTATTTACTAAGATCTTATCGACATCAACATTAGATAAATTGATCTATGGCATCGGGATCCGTCAACTTAGCAAACTACAAGACTGAGAACAAATCATTTTTCAAGAGGAGAATATTCTTCACTTTGGACATTTTAGCAATGCACTCTTTTTCCCTTGACCAAGTTTTACTGGCAAGGTTTTTAACCGGGCAATATTTATACACATCCAATATATTTTTTGAAGAATCTCAGAAATTATTATCAAGGTGGCGTACGTATAAGGGAGAGTGTTGTGATATAATTGATTTTCACTGCCTAGAGAATAATTCACAATTAATTCTCTTGATCTTATTTCATATTTCATTGTAAAGCAATTACCTCTCTTGATTTGATTTCCTATTTCATTGTAGAGTCAACTCTTCTTTGCATGTAAGCATTCAAATATACACAGAAAAATAAACTAAATAGAATTGTTTTCTCTCATTCTTTCTCTCTTCGGTTAGTATTACTTTTTATGCTTATATATATATATATATATATATATATATATATATTGAGACTCTCGTAAGGGATCCCTTATTAAAATCACATTGATTTGAATAGATTTTGATATGGATTTTGTTTGTGAATGATAAGTTCATTGAAATCTATCTATTAATAAAATTTGAAATTTTTTCAAATACTAGAACTATTTATCCCGATTATTTCAAATATGAAGGCATCGGAAAAAATAGACGAAATATAGGAAATTCAAGAAACATAGTTTTAGTGCTTGAAAAATTCTTTAATTTTATTCACAAGTAGATTTCGATAAACTTATCAAAAAACACAAAAATTCAAATCAAAATTCATTCAAATCGATGTGATTTCATAGTGGTCCTTACGGAAATTAAAATAAGGGATCTTTTATGAGTTATGAGAGACTCACTATATATATATATATATATATATATATATATATATATACAAGGGCGTACCCTTGAGAGGGCTGACCCGGCTACAACTCGGGCAGCCTTCTGAAAAAAAAAAAAAAAAAAAAAAAAAAAAAAAAAAAAAAAACTATAATTGCACAATTTCTCTTTAACCTTTTTATTATTAGTAAATTACATTTAATTTCAACCAATATTATTAAACTTACCCTTAAATATAACATTATTCATTACATTGCCTTTTATTTTCATGCAATGTTATTTTTGTACTCTACTTTTTTAATTTTATGTATTCAGCATGTGATATTTGTTCATTTGTTTGGGTTGTGATTTATAGAACTTTAGCCTTAGATTACTTCTAATTTATAGGTTTTAGTGTGTTGAATGCTTGATAATTTACCGATAATAAAAACCAAATTCAATCAATTACCTACTCTAACTCAATATAAAAACATTGCATGTGTTAAGTAGTCTTTATAAATATGTAATTTTATGCATGTTTTATATAAAATATTTCCTTGATTTTGTTTCAATTGTTTGATTATACATTCCATATTCACTTGATTTTGCTCTAATCGTTAGATTTAGCATTCCATATTCACTCCATTTCTTTTTAATTGTTATATTAAACAACTCAAACCAGCCTTTAAAAGTAAATTTCCATATGTGTAGAATCATTTATGTCAAAAGAAGAATTTATTTATGTCCCTACATATAAATAAGTTTAGCTCGGGTAACAAATATTTTCTGGGTTCGCCCCTATATATATATATACATACATATATATATATATATATATATAGTTTTTTTTTTATTGTTTTTAACCATATATATTGTTTTTCATGTTTTTAACCACTTATGAAACTTTATTTTCACCTCATGTCCAAATAATAATAGTATAAGGGGTCGTTTGTTTTTTTCACTTAAAACTTAATTAGTCTAAATTGAACTCATTAAGTTGTTTTTTTTTTTTTTTTTTTTTTTTTTTTATTTTAAATTTTTTTAAGTGGTTAGACAACTTAAAAATATCAAAAAACAACTTAAAATAAAAAGTAAGAAATCCTGATTTTTAACTTAATTCCAAATCACTGAATTACAATTAATATATTCACTTCCAAGTCTATCCTCCCAAAGAAGATATATTTTCAAATTTGTTCTTATTTGATATGGTGTAGAATTCTTTCTTTTAACATATTTCTTATTTTAAACGGGTTTTAGAAAAAAATAATAATAATAACAACCGTAATCACTTCTTCATACTGAAATTTTTATAGGATTGAACAATTGAATTTCTTTAGCTCCTACCAAATCCTAGTAAGAACTCTATATATACATATATATATATATAGAGAGAGAGAGAGAGATTTTCTATTATCAGTTCGTCCTGACAATAAATATATCAGGACGAAGAATGTTGACCACTAGATTTATATACTTTGACTCCAAGTGTATGCACTTGTCAAAACTTCTCCATAATCTATGGTCCACATTCTTCGTCCTGATCTATTTATTATTAGGACAAACTGACAATAGAAAGACTGTATAAATACATATATATATATATATATATATATATATATATACATACAGTTTTTCTATTGTCAGTTCAAACTGACAAAAGATATATCAGTTCCTTGCATGTGGACCATTGGATTTAAATACTTTGACTTGGCTGCATGCACTTGTCAAAGCATCTTTTAAATCCAATGGCCCACATGCAAGGAACTGATACATTTTATATCAGTTCGAACTGATAATAGAAAGATTGTATATATATATATATATATATATATTATCTCACTATTCATCTAGTGCTCAATAAATTTGTCTACCGTATTTAGTAGATTTTGTGGTTTGAAGATGTTATAGAATAATTATATATATATATAATTCAAGAACCTATTTCAAAAAAAATTATATAACTTTTTTTTTTTTTAATTTGGCTTTTGGTGCATATTGAACTTCAACTGTTTTTTTTTTAACAATAAATTGAACTTCAACTTTGTTTGCAAAACATGCAAAATTATATTCTTTGATAAATTTTTTGTTTTGTTAAATTGATTTTTTTTTTTTTTTTTTTTTTTTGTAGAAGAACATATAAAATCTTATAAAGAATGGTACATATTAAATTACTTCTTTTAATTAGTATGAGTATAGATGTAAAATTACTTATTTTTAGACAATTTTATTCATAAAATAAATAAATAAATAAGCAAACAAACAAATATGTTGATAGTACATGCAGATGTGAGAAAAAAATATATATGTTATTCAAGTTCAGATTTCAGTCCACATTCAATCTTCAGAAAAATTCAGGACTATTCAGTCTTCAGATAAAAAAACAAACGACCACTAAGTGTTGTTTCACGTTCTCCAAATGAAGGAGATTTGATCTCCAATGGAGCCACTGTTGGGACTTGGGAGATCTCTTCATTTTTATCATTTCTTATTTTTTTTAATTAGTTAATTTAATTTTTATATTTTTTATGTCAATGGTTCACGTCCTTGACAAACTGGAAAAATGAACTCACTAAGCTCATGGGACAATATAACATTTGGAAGCTTGATTATGAATCTGCTGCATCAGTATGCTGTATATGGATTTTCCATAGGCCCTACAGGTACAATCCTCACAAAAGACTCCTCTGGACTGCCAACACCAGTTATGAATGGCACACCACATATGATTATCCAAAAATGTATCCAAGAATTCTTCAAGTCGGATTGCTCAATTTCCTCTGTGATGTTAATTACGTCTCCACTGACGAAATTTACATCCTCCCCAATGTCCCAAGAGACCCCGGTCACAATATAGCATTAGTCAATAGTCATATTTATCTAATAATAATAATAATAATAAAAAATAAAAAAAAATAAAAAAATAAAAAAAATAAAAAAAATAAAAAAAAAGTCATGTCTCATTCTCATGGCGTTTTATAGGAGGTGGTTATGCAATAAAGTAAAAGGTAAAAGAAAAATAATAGGAATACAATTTGAAAGTTTTACCAAACATCATTTCATATCAAAATTATAAAATAAACTGATTTTAACTTTTCAAATAGAATACCAAATTGGCTCTAGAGTGAGAGGAGTGTTTGTGCAATTAACTTTTTTTTTATTATTATTATTGAAATTATCCTTACATGTTTATTTGTTTATTATTTTTTTGGATCTTTGTTTATTATTAAAAAAAAAAAATAAAATAAAATCATTGCGTGTTTGTTGTGTTATAAGAAAGGGATAATCCTACTTCCCTCTAGTTTAATGTATTCCGTATTCAGTCCACTAATTTGGAGTATTGGTTTTTTTAGTCCACTAGTTCATTGACAATCCTTTTTATAGTCCCTACGGTTTCAATTTCGTTAGGGTTTCTCATAATTTCGTCAGGTCAATGGGGGTAAAAGGGTAAAACAACATCAGAGGTTCTAAAATCTTATCTAATCAAAGGGTATAATGGTATTTTACAAATTAATTAAAAATAATATTACTTATTATTTAATTAAGAAAAACCAAAATGAGGAAATAGCAAATAAAAAAATTGAGAAAAAAAACAACAACAAAGATTTGAAAAAAAAAAAAAAACCTAGAGTTCTATACTGACTACTGAGTCTATAACAACACCACCCATCATCAACAAATAATCCAGATTTATCAATATAAATACACAACGCATAACCCAGATTTATCAAACACTAAACAAAACTCAGATTCATTAATACAATCCCAAATTAATAAATCAATGCATCAACATAAAACCCATATGTATCATCACCATCACCAAACCATTTATCATCAAAACAACCACCCACATCAACAAACAATCCATCCATAACAATACAAATCGAGATTGTAAACCCAAATTTATCAACACAAAAGCTTGGTAGCCACAGCTAGTTCCTCTATGCTCGGCGGCGAGTGTGGAGGAAATGAATCTCCACCACCCACCACAAGATCTACCAGACGCCTCTAACTTCCGCCTGCCTTTTACTATCATTGTGCCATCTATCGCCGCGACCACCACCTCTGCAACCGGTGCAGTCTCCTCGCACCAGAGAAGATATGGACTAAGATTGATGAAGTCGTGAATGTGGTCCAAGATCTCTTCCAATTGTTTTCAACAAATAAATAAATAAATAATTCACCAATGTTAATGGTGGTAACAAAGAATTAGGAGAGAGGGGGAAAGAAATATCGTGGATTCGTTGGATCTGGGCAAGAATACGATTTGGAGTCTCTCTCTCTCTCTCATCGACTGATTAGATTCGGGTTTGGTTGTCGATCTGGGTTCGATCGTGTTCCTCTCTCTCTTTCTCTCATCATCCTCCTCGTTTGGTGTGGGTTCAATTCGGGCGGCGAGTTTGGTTTCAATATGGGGTTCGGTTGGTGGTAGTGGTGGTTTGAGTCGATTTGGGTTCTGGTGGTGGTGGTGTTTTGGTTTCTAATTTGGGTTTCGATTGGTGGTACTGGTGGTGGTGTTTTGGTAGCGGTGAATGTGTTGGTGATGATGGTGGTCTGGTGGTAATGATGAAGGACTAGAGGTTGATTGGTGGCTGGGATGGGATGGTGATTGAGGTCTTTGGATTTGTGGAGATCCATTTATTATTATTTTTAAAAAATTAATTTTTTAACAAGGGTAAAATTAGAGGGCATCAGGGTCATTTTACCAATGTCAGCCAAACTCAAGCGCAGCAGGGTCATTTTGCCCTCTGCCCATGTCAGAATGTGTACTTTTAACGGAAAACGTGATAGAAGGACTAAAAGAGATAATTTTCCAAACAAGTGGACTGAAATGCAGAATACATCAAACTAGAGGAACTACAATAGGATTATCCCTATAAGAAATTGAGACATGAATTAAGGGTAAAATCGTCTTAAAACAACAAAATAAAACCCTAGCGTGAAGCAAGTCCATCATATATATAATGCACTTTAAAAACCCTAATTCGTCTTCTCAGTTGGCTACACGCTTCAGCTTCAGTCGACGAAGAGCCTCTCCTCTCTTCATCGCCGAACCCTGCATCCAAAATGGTACTCTGTCGTTTCAAATCTCTATTCATACAATGTGTTCTTGTAGTCTACGCTTCTCTATGTCGTTTTAATCTTGAATTCTCATCTGGGTTCTCGATCTCTATTATTAATCTGCTATATTGTGTGTATTTTTGTACGCGACTCTGCTTTTGCTTGTTTTGAAAACTTGGTCTCGGTCATTTTTGTTAATATCTGGAATGTATTGCTAGTTTGTATTTTTATCTTTTGGTTGGCTTGAATATGCTATACATGTAATCCTTGTTATATATTGCTGGTTTTATAAACTGGGTTTCAATTATTTTTGTAAAATGTGCTATTAATTTTTGTGCGTTTTGTGTGTTGTGTAAATGAAGTCTCTGGTGGCGAATGAGGAATTTCAGCACATTTTACGTGTGCTGAACACCAATGTTGATGGGAAGCAGAAGATTATGTTTGCTCTTACCTCAATTAAGGGTATTGGAAGGCGGTTTGCCAACATCGTCTGCAAGAAGGCTGATGTTGACATGAACAAGAGGTTTGCTTTCGCTTTTATTTGTACTTTGTTGCATCTTTTTGGTTGCCTCTGAAATCAAATGTTTCGACTTTGTTTTGGTGTTGAAAATGGGAACCTATTGAAATCTGCTGTTTGAGAGGTTTTGTCTGGTTTACTGATTAATTTTATTGATTTTACTTTGGTGTGGCTTGACACCGAAATCATAAACAAAGAATTTTTTCCTGTTATGGTCTTTAGTGATATCTCTGGCATTTTGATTTTTGGAATTATCATTGTTACTTCTGTTGAGTTTTCTGTTTCGGTTGGTTATTGATTGGTTTACTTACTGTGGCTGTGCAATTTCTTGCGAGGGACTGTTAATCTTTTTGTATGTTTCTGATTTCTGAATTAAGTTTTATTTTAATGTATTACAATTTAGAGTTGGCTGAAGCATTGAATCCACATTATTAATTTATTTTAAATTTACTACTGTTGGTATCAGGGCTGGTGAACTATCTTCTGCCGAAATAGACAATCTCATGGTCATTGTTGCAAACCCCCGACAGTTTAAAATCCCTGATTGGTTTTTGAATAGACAGAAGGATTACAAGGATGGAAAGTATTCTCAGGTTGTATCAAATGCACTTGACATGAAATTGAGAGATGATTTGGAGCGTCTGAAAAAGATCAGGTAATTCTTATTTTGCCATGTCTTCAATGAAGATTGGACTTAGAATAACCTTTACTTGTAGATTAATTTTATAAGTTATTGACTTTCAAATATAGAAATTGGTTGTATTTTAGAATATAATATAGACGTCTTCTATGGAAAGGAATTATGTTATACATTATCTGATATTTTGTACCTATGTTAGCAACTGCTTACTTAAGTTACATCTTATCACCCTAGCAGTTATGGTAGTTGTACAAGTACAATCCAAGGCACCCTAGAAAGAGTTACTCTTATCACTTTTACTGGCTTTGGTAACCTTATTTTCTTATATATGCCTGCTTGTGAAGCTCTAAAATCTTCCTGAACTTAAAGAGTTATAGGAGAAGTGATAGGGCATTTATATACACAATTGTAATGCCAAAATGCAAGAGGAGTTTTTCAAGGCTAATGTGTCGGTGTTTTAATGAATATGTGATCATTTTTGTGATTGTTGAGAATGAGGAAGGACCTTGCATAAAACATAATTGGACATTTTAAGAAGTGATAAATAGAACATCAACATCTGATACTGGGGGTACTGCATGTGATATCATTCGGTTGGTGCATAGTCTGAACTTCCATTTATCGTAAAGTCAGTATTGAATGTGATATTGTTGAGACCAACTGGTTTTTGGTTGTGAATTGAAACAATGAGATTGCTTTTGCCATTTTCTCTCTATTGCAGTGGTTTTGTATGAAGTTTTCTTTAAACTGCCACTAATTTCTGACTCCATCTCCCTCTCTCGCACACAGATGTATCCCTGTTTTTTGGGAAAATGTAGTTTTTGTTAATTTGGTATCATTGGCCATTTTAGGGCCAATGGATTTTTTATTGTTTTAAAAAGATGGCCAATGAAACATCTTGACACAAACTAATGTTGCAACTGTCATACAGGAACCACCGTGGTCTGAGGCACTACTGGGGCCTTCGTGTGCGTGGGCAGCACACCAAGACTACAGGCCGTCGTGGGAAGACAGTTGGTGTCTCTAAGAAACGTTGAGTTTCTCTTTATGGTTGTTTTGAACAATTTTATACATGGTCAGGCAGAGCAGTTGTTATTTGTTTTAAGGAATGTTTGGTTAAAGATATTTGTTATTCTTACTTTGGATGCGGTTTTGATGATTTGAACAGATACTGTTTATCTATGAATTCTTCGATCTTATATTTTTGCTGTTCAAAAGATACTTGAGATGTATTTTCTTGTCATATTATAGAAACCAATGGTGATAAAAAAAAGGTTAAAATGTGAGAAAGAAAGGAGTTGGGGTAAAAATAAAATACACTCCCATATTCCTTATTTGGGATATATGATTTTATGAATGTTTGGATTTCCTCTTTGCTTCAACTACTTTATCAACAGTTAAATCTCATAATTAAGTTGAAAGCTTTAGACCTGACTGTAAATTTTATCAATTTTCAATGCTATTTGTTTTGGAGTTTTTTTCATGTATGTCTGGGCAACTAATTTTGATTGGCATAGTTGAAGTTAATTAATCGATCAGAATAACTTCTGAATCATTTTAAAATAGATAATTGGAAATGTCTTGTATATAATGAATCTTCCGTTATCCATAATAGTACCATGATCCATGAATCCATTTTTTTTTATTTTTTATTTTATTTAAAATAATTTGATTACGCCATAAAGGTTTGTTTTTATTAATTATTGACAAAGTAGAACGAACTCGACTTAGATACCATTATTTAGGTTTTACAAAAAATTTAAATAACAAAGAAGTGAAGTGGTAATTGTTTCGTACTATCATTTTATTAACAACTAATCGTATGATTTGAAAATGTGAAGTGAGAAGATGATGTAGATGAAAAAGACCAGCAAGGATTTGAAGAGTAATGTAATGTTAGTGTTGGAATAATATATCTCAATTGAACTCAGATAACATATTTTAAATTCTTTAAATCATTATAAATTCTTTAAATCATTATTAATGTATACTGTATACATTATTATTATTATTATTTATCCATAAGCTTTTTTTATAAACTTTATTTTTTTTTTAATTTTGAAGTCTTTAATTTCTATATACCCTTATAATACTAAAATCAAATAATTAAAAATTTACTGGATAAATCATAGGTTGTGATCTAGCATTACTTTGGATTTGAAACTCTTTTGCACGTCTTCATATTGCTCAACTTGGAGAATATTTAAAAATCTAGTTAATATAATAAAAGTATAAAATCAATCCCACTATATTCATTTCCAGCGAGTCCGAAATGGTATGGCAAGCTGCGACTGAATAAAAAGGGCAGTAAATGGTGAAAATAGATCTAATTATCCAAAAAAGTTGGAAGGGCAGAGATATAACAACCATCAAAGCTGATTATGCCTGTTCATCAAACCTCTTCCAGAATTAAATCCAAATTACATCTACTAATCTAACAGGCAAGGTGTTGTTTCCGGTTTCCGGCCTAACGAATAAAATTACACAAAACACAACATAAAAACCTCATCAAGGCCCTGTCTACTGTTTAACTATACACTGCAAGGACATTAAAGATGCTGTGTACCTATATAAATAAAACAGTTTTCTGTATCTTTGAAGCCAGGTCTATCCCTATCTGTAATTCTCGCTTGGTAAAATAAATCATAATTACAGACCTGATTATAAGTTGTATGAAATAGTACAACCTAATTCCTTGGCAGCAATATCAAGAAATTGAACAGGCATTCCCGTTCCAAGTCTGCTATGAGCTTCCCAAGTCAAGCATTTTTCAATGTCAGCATGCCAGTCAATAGCATCTACGTTAAAATACTTATAGGACGGACCGCGGATGCCATTTATGTCCATTTGTTTAGAATTAGAATTACTTGAAGTGGTTGTATACATTATATCGCGAAGGACTGAAGTGCTCAGAGCACGTACATGTGCGCTTGGATGAGAAAGGCATCGTATTGTAGCTGGTAGCCGACACTGCAAATGTGAGAACAACGTTAATCCTTATTTCTATTCTCTATGTGATTGGACATTGGAGGCTTCATAGTATAGTTTGCATTCAGCCGAGTCAAAAAACAAATTAAACGCATGAATGAAAGCAATTTGTTTACCTTCAATAGGTTTGAAAGACCGTCTGCAACTGCTAACCCAGATTCTCCCCACTCCAGGATGGGCTGTATTGCTCTAGCTGTTGCTTCCAATAACTGGTCATTCGATAGAGATTAAAACACAAGTAAATCAATGAAGTTTTGGTGATAAATTGGAAACAGACATTGCATTGAGCCAACTATAGCCTTCAATCAAGAAAATATCTGCTGCATAAACTATTTCTAAGGAATATACGGGAAAAGTATTACAGTAAACGCCTTAGTAGGTTGGTCAACTACATGCTTCAGAATTCAGAAATAAAGCAACTTGCTGCCAATTATGTTGTACTCCTGTTTAGGTATAAATCATGTGATTTTATAAACTATTTCTAAAATATTTTTACCTCAAGTTGTGGCAGTGTGCAAGCTTCTCCATCAACGAGCATTCCATCTGTGGCACGTAAAAGTAGATCTGATGCGCTTGCTAAAATCACTAGCGACTCTGGACTTTCATGATTTCTCATGAGCTCCACGATCAGTTTTACAATCCGCTGGTTGACTCTCCACATCTTCTGACCCTGATCATCATCTTTGGCGATCCAAGGCTGCAATTCCCTCTCCGCCTGACATGAACACGAGGCCATGTATGTTACTAAACAAATGGAAAACTTAAATAGTAATATAAAATAGGAAAATGCTACTAATTTGAACATATAATAGGTGACACCACCTCCAGTACAGACAATCATCACAGATAATTGTCAATTAAAAATTTCAGAAAGGAATTGAGTTTGCCTCATTCAGGAGATGGAGTCACCCATAGCAACAATGAGGTGATGTTCAAATCAGTGGCCAGTAAGTGAACAATATTTTTCCTTTTTTGAGGCAATAATTTACAGGTTGAACAAAATCTGGACCTGAAGAACAATGGCTGTAGCTGCTTTTGTTGGTGATGCTGATACAACATTGCATAACGCATCAACTACCTGGATAGACAAAAATATATGGTCAAGGCAAATACATTTTTAAAGTAACAATGGCAACTTGGATGAAACCGATTAAAACTGGCTCTATTACATTAAACTGCTCTACGACTGCTTTTCGTCTCATATGACATAACTCAAGTCCTCAGACTAAAAAGTATCTAGCATTGCAATGTATCTTGTTGAGTAACCCCTAGACTCAAAAGTTAAGTTTGTAAGTAAGGACAAACAAATAGTATTAAACTATTCTAACACACCCCTCGCATGCAAGATCAATGGGAATGTCACATGGACCAAGCTCAAACATGGATGCAGAACAAATGCACAAAACAAAAGCAAATTTAATCACCTCATAGTCATAGATTCAAACCAAGAACAGTCATTGAAGGTTAAGGGGCTGTTTTATTTAAGGAGAACCTGAATACTGGTCTTGTTTGTGTCCAATCTGAAAAAACAGAGAACTTTCTATGCTGGTATTTCAGCCAAACAGGTACCTCTAAGAACTTTAATATCATACCATGCAGATGTAGCACATAAAACATTTGCAACATGCTTAGGGCCTAATCAGTCAGTATGTTGTGAAAAGAATTTGTACTTGGTGCATTACCATCGCTCTAATTATTCAGCCCAACCATTTGGAGCTGGCTGATTCAGTTATTGGGATCAAGTGTTATAGACCTTTATAGGATAAAATTTTGTTATTCAACTCTATTCTACCAAATCCTTTTGTCATTCTGCCAAATTGAACCATACTCATTACGTTGGGCATCAGATAACCTGCCAATGTTTTTGTAACTTTTTCATCCCTTCTTAGGAATGTATCTTTTCCCTTTTTACGGGGTTGACACTAGCTACTGTTACGGGCAGTCTTTCATGGGGTAAACTGAGAAAAGGTAGTTGCAAAGAACTCTCATCTTAGGATGGGAGAATGATTATGGTTTGACATCTCCCTTCAGATCAAGGGGAGTGCTGAAGAATGTGCTACAAAGAATTCATGACAAAGGCACAACAGATTGTAAGAGTAAAAACATATATTGACATTTTATTATAGACTAACTATAAGTTAAAATAAGAATCCGTTGACCCTTATCTAGGCTTATCATGCATAATCAAGATCTTATCCCTTCATCTTGAGCTCATTGTGTAGTCAATAGTTTCCTACACCACAGGGGTTCATTTCTAGCATGTGCTAAAAATATTGAGAAAAAAAAGATTAGATTTATACCAAAAGAAACATGTTAAATTACCTGTCTCCATCCTTGTTGAGCAGAAGTGCTTTCTGCACTAGGTTGGGTTTCAGGGGCCGCAATCAATTTGTTCCATAGGAGTGAAACAACAGAGAAACATAATTCTTGCTTCTCTGCAATCACCGATCTTAGAAGAACTTGTGCGCTGCAATTGAATCCTATATGCCTGTCCATTGTGAGGAAATTGGCCAAATCGGAGGCATCCAATAGAAAATTTGCAAGGCCTTTTCCCAGGGTATGTCCTGAGCCTTCATCCGAACGAGATGCTCCTTCACTTTTGAGATGAATATCTGAATGGGTTGAATTGTCACATTGCAAGGCAGATGATTTCCCTGGACCAAAGCAGCCACTGTTTGTACGTTTATTTTGCTTTCTGCTACCAGAACACATACTGGAGTCCTTCCAGATAGGTGCATGCATTAGGTGTGCTTCTAAAGGCTCAGCTTTGTTAACAATGGATGCAACTGCTTTGCCGTGAATATCAATGAGGTTATACAGAGATGTTGCCCTACTATATATTTCATTGTCCCATTTGCATCGCATCAAGACAGAAAGAGCATGCATGCAAGCCTTTGACCGTCTAAATAGTTCAGAAACATGTGCAGCAACCATTGCTGCAGCAACTATCTCATTTGAACTATAACTCCATGAGGTACCAATAGAGGAAGGCTTCAGTGAGAAAAGTGCCTCTAAAATTACTAAGATTCTGTGAGTATGATGAACTGCTGAATCAGTAATACTCTTGCACTCATTGGTAGATCCGTTTATTTTGGCAGGCTTGGCTATAGTTTGTGCATCTTTGGAGTTTGAATTATTACCACCCCTTTGAAGCAAAGGAAACAACTGAAGCTCACAGGCAAGAGCACAAACTGCCGCCAAAACATAAGAATCAAATGTTGCTACTGGCCCTTGTTTTTTCAACTTTCTAGTTTTCCCATCTGTTTGTTTTTCATAGCTCACTTGCAAGTCCTCAGCTCTTTCGTCAGGAAAATAACTTTCTTCACCTCTTGGTCTCTTGCTCCCATTGGACTGAGCTTCATGACTAACACACACAGTTAAGACAACAAAAAGTAGGCGTGAAGCAAGCTCTACAGAGGCACAAGATTCTAGAAAGAGGGAATGAACCATTGTTCGAAGCTCCGCCACAGCAAGGTTTTTGGAGGCAGACCCTATGCTTGAAAAATATCTTGTTCTTCTGGTGTGTTCTCTGGATGACTCAGCCGGGAACGTTCTCTGAAGAATTGCTTCTACAGTGGCAACAAATATCTTCATAAGACAAGCTTCTGATGGACTTCCACGGGGAAGATATTCCAGGACCTTAAGGAGAGGTATGTAGAGGTTCCATGATAATATGGGAGGTTGCAAAGGAGTTGCAACTATGATCTCAGGAAGATCAACTGCTGAGGAACTTAAAGGAATTAAGCCATAAGCAGCTTCCCATATGGTACAAATTCTCCATTCAACCTCGGGGCCGTGAGCACAAAGAACTGATGCAATCCCTTGGGCTGTAGCTTCAATAGTCGCTTCAGCAGCAGGCACTTCTATCTGATCAGATATATTTTGGAATAATAAGATACAGAAAAAATATATCTTTACGTGATACTGATTAAGAAAAAAAGAAAGACAGAAAATTTAAAACAGAGCAGAACATAGAAGAGTAACAGGTCAACAATCAAATCATACAATTTTTACCTGCTTCCTATAGCATGAAATATAACCACCCAAAGGTTCGTGTTGAACATCCACTCCCTCAACTTGCCTGAGGGGAGGAAAAAGCAATGCAGGCTGCGAGAGTACGCGAAAAAGTAACGCGGCAGCAGCATCAGCAGCTATACCTGCTCTCATGGACATCGCTACCCCAATTGCTCGCAAAAAATGCAAATGCATCCAGTTCCGAGGAAGCTACATCAACAAAAACAAAGTGATTGAATATTAATAGATAACAAAAGCTATATGTTCCAGAATGTTGTGTCCCCCTCTAAACATTTAATTAAAAGGCATATATATGTCGTGTGCCAGTTCTATTTACATTAATGATATTATCTTACAATTCATTTGGAATAGACTAAGCTAGACTAAGCACTAGCAGAAATCAATTAGTGCTTGATAAGCTTGGTCACATGACAGAAAAGGCTTTTCCTGATACATAGTGGAAAGCATAGTGTCAATAAGATACAGAATCCCTACCCATTAGCAGAAACTGCTAACATTGAGAAGCCAAAAACAAATCACAATTGCAAGATTTATAGCTGGAGGCAGAATCCTATTCTACAGCTAATGATTTCTGTTGGCAGCTTCATTTGTGATAACTAATAACAAGGCCACCAAAATTTTAACCAGGGAACAAGTACTCCATTTCATACCATATTTTAGCAAGTTGACAAAGGGGCTGACCATGGGCTAGATGAGGTTCATGTTGGGTTGGATACAATTTGGGAGAATTTTGATATTAGCAAGTAAATATGTAAAATATATGCTTTCATTTCTATTTATCATGTTTGATGTATTACCATTTATACTATCTAGTCTCATCTGCCTATAAATAGGCTCCTTGTGTATTTGTAATAGGCAAATTAATAAAGTGAAATCTCTCTTTATTTTTGTTCACAATTAAATTCTAATTAAACAAATACTAATAAACTTTTTTATATAATAAAATTATCTACAACACCCTCAGAAAAAATAATTAATAAAAAAATAAATTCTGATTCAATCTAGCAGTTGTGAGATGAGAAGAAGAGAAATAAAAGAAAAGTGAAGTCTTTATCTTGGGCATGGTGAAGAAATTCATGGTGACAATTGAAGAATAGAAGGCTTGATCAAAGCCAGTCTCTCTCAGCCTCCCTTTTTTTGTTTTTATTTTATTTTTTATTATTTGAAGACTGTTGTTGTGGAAGGAGAAAGGAAGAAGAATTGAGAATGTTTGGGCAAAAATAGCTTTGATACGGGGATGTGAGGAAAGATAGGTGAACACATGGGACAAGTTTTCTGGAAGACTTGACATTTGCATTTGCTCATTGCAGGAGAACAGGCTTCTACGTGCAACATGATGTTTGTCAAAGCTTCAACACAAGAAAACAATCCCCAAGTCTTTTTTATTCCATAACTTACCAAATTCCAGGAGAGCTATAATGCCACATACTTCCATCAGAGGGTAATTTGTGTTGGTAAAAGGGTACAGGTGCCTCATAATAGCAGGACTAAAAGGTTTATTTCTTCATCACTCTATGCACTAACAACAAACACAATTATTGAACTTACAACCACAATTACTTGAGTTTTCTTCAACATCTTCATCTACTCTAATGAGTACACAAGTGTAGATAGCATGGCATATTTGTCACAAGGCATCAATAAACATTCAGTACAAAATCCATAACAAAAACAATTTTGAATGCCAAAAGCAAATAAGAAAGCACAAGATTAAAGATTTATAATGCAAAATACACAGAATCAGATTTGCATATAGTTGCTTTTCCAAAAGTACACGCAGTTCATAATTAGCATCTAATCAAACAGCTAAAAAGATTCCATAGAGATTTGAAATATGAAGTTTAATTTTAAGAAATTAAAATGGTGCAAAAAAATGACATGCATAAAAGAAAATGAGATTAATTGCAAGTATCACAACACCTTCAACAGAGTAATCAATAGTATTTGACTTACCCTTATGCCGGTTGCATAATCTTCAGCTGCCCGAAGAAGTTCCACAAGCTGTACAGCAGCATCAAGTGCATCTGGGGCCCACGACGGCGGTGCTTCTAGAAGTCCAAGGAGGAGTCTTTGAGTGGCACTAGGAGTTGCAATGGCATAATATCTGAAGCAGAAAAACTTTTTTCAAACAAATAAAAAATAAAAAGAACTACATGATGTAGAGTATCACAATTTATAGACTCAATGCTTGTAAACATGACACCCCAGTCCATCCATGTACAGGGCCTATCCGGACACTTTTACAGATTTACACCTTTAGATATTTGATGAAATTGCTGGATCAAAAGGTTACCATGTCTCTTTGTTGAGCAATATAGTTTACAAACATAAATAATCAAGATTTTGAAACATCATGCCCGACTGCAACACACATGTTCATACTCATGGATTAAAATATAAAGTCAATGAAGAAACGGTGGACAAACATGCTAAAAAGTTCAGAACTTCACCGATGAAACAAACGTGCATATGGCTCAAGGGCTGGAAGTCCAGCAACTAGATGCTCATCCAAAGCCGTTGTTGCAGGAGGAAGTAGAAGCGCAGGGACAGCAGCAGCTGTTAAAGTAGCAGTTTCATAGCGAGCAACTTCGTCATCACACACACTTAATATAACACCAGCACCGTTTGCAACAGCCCACCTTGGAGTTGATGGCATTAGCTGAGGATGCTTTCCAGATCCACGGGATGAAGCTATGATAAACAGCAGTCAATTAACAAGTCTCACAAATCAAAGTTCCACTATCTATATCTTTTGGAAGAAATTATTCAACTAACCAGTTGTAGGTGGCTTCAGCTCTCCACCATTATATTTACCCATGACACCACTGCACCTGTGAACACAGCAAGATCCGTAAGGTTGAGAAAAAGAAGGCACGCAATCCCTGAGCCATTAAATCCACTCATAAACACCAAAAAAAAAAATGAAAGAAAAGGTAAGTACTGGGTTTTGTTATATGAAAATATTGACCTAAAAAGATGCAGAGGCAATTTATTCCTGCCAACTACTACTCATTATCACTTATATGTTCAATACCATATCATCAATAAAATCTTGATGTTATTTGAAGCAACAGAGTGCAGATACTACTAAAGAAGAAAGAGATATAGATAGATAGGAGGGATGGGAAAAACTTAATTAAAGGGAAAAGATAAATAAGAAAGTTGTAGCTTGACTAGGTGTTGTTTATGGTAAAGAAATGCAAAATTAATGTAACAGCTGCAGTTTGAGCAAGCATAAAAATATATAGCATTTCCAACTTGCTAGCTGCTACCATTCTCATGACAATAACTCCAGCTAACAGCCTGTTTCAAGCATTTGTCAATAGTTGCTACAAGTTGCCGATTGTAGCAAAGTCAGCTATGTACTCTACTACTCTCCTAAATGAAATTATTTCAAACTGAAGGAGGCAATATTTATCCTTGTCTGCATCACGAACACAAATTTACTAGTAGAGCAGTTATACACCCTACCACTCATAATATAAATTGACACTATAAAACTTTTGTATGTGCTATGTGCCTTGACCACATTTTCTGCCTTTACACAGGACACAGCAAAGCTCTCGTCATATAGGAAACTGTGTCAGCCCATTATGACATCAACATATGATGGCAACCTAATATGCTATCCAAAATCAATTATTTGTAATAAAAGGATTGCTACAAAATGGAAGTATTTTAAGCATTCTTGATTGCATGAATTAAATCATCACACTCAGGAAGTCCACTGTGTAATACACCAATTCCAGTTTAATTAATCATTACCTTACTTTAAATAGTGCTCACCATCAATTCATTGAAGCATGTGCTTTGGCCAAATGGGTTAAGTAAATTGGCTTGACTCCTAATTTACCAACTTTTCTCAAAGTTTTTTCTAAAGAGATTTGAATGTCCCCATTCAATCACAAAGTATCCTAGAAGGCTTTAGTCCTTAAAAACTCTGCTGCAAAAAACACTAAACAGTACTGAGGCTTTTCTGGCACCAGTATAATTAACAATCATAAACACATTTTGAAACTATAATGAAACCTCTAACACTCCTTAAATAGAGTGAAGAAAGATCTGGTGCATATACTGCCTCTTCTGAGAAGAAATTTGACCCTTCCATTTATGCAGGAAGTAACCTTTAAAGTGAATCAATCTTTTACATTTTGTATCCAATACCTGAAGTTATAACATTTAGCTATCAAGTAACCCAAATAATTATAAAGAACTCTAATACACGTGCTTCCATATTATGATCTGCTTACTTATGTAGTCAGAACTCCACCAATCCATATTAAATTAGTAATGCCATTCATGTCAAACCGTTTTGATCGGTTGAAAATTTAACCTAATGACACCAACATTCCAGATGTCCACCAATTAATATATATATATGTGTGTGGAGAACAAGAAATATATTTTATGGATTTATTGCTATAGTAGAATTAGGTTTTATCTAACCATTTCCTTTTTATTTTAAGTTTTTCTTAGGATTTTACTTATATTTGTTGATTTTATCTCTTTTCTAATTTGCATAGACTGAGTTGCCTATAAGTATACTGTATACCCTAAAAAAATTCAGACTTGCTGATGGATTAATAATAAATCGAATTTCTCCCCTCTTATTTCTTCTAATTTTCTCCCCTTTCTAAAGAACTCATCATCTTTCTGTTATAATTTCTATACAACCAAAAACCCCATTCTCTCTTCTCTTTTCCTGTCCTACAACAAATTTACATTCGCGAAATATGATTTCAATGGCTAGGAAACATACTGCTTGATGAAGGAACACTTTATTAAATAATATCTCACAATTCAAAGACAATACCAATTAAATAAGATAGTTCGAGAGCTTAAAATAACAGTCAATCCAATAAGAAACTCCTTAGATGATTTGATGCACTTAACATGACAGGACATGGGCCAAACGTGTATGTCAGTGTGTTTGTTCAAACATTATTGCATTAGATTGGTTCATGTCCAAGCTTTTGTAGCATGACACGATCAGCATAATTTTATTGACTTCCCAGTCAAAATGACAACAATTTTCAAGCATTAAACAATTTACTCACCAACGGAAGTAGTCACTTCTGATACCCAGAGGGGCAGCAAGCAATATATCCGTAATCCAGGGAGACAAAGGCCTTAAAGGTTTTCTTTCCTGTTGCACCAACGGTACATGGCAGGATTTCACATCTGTAGAGTCACTTGTCGTAGCATGGCTGCCACTACTACTTCTCTCTGTTTCACTATTATGTTGTTCCATCTTGTATATTGGACGATTGTAATGAGTTAAAATCCGCAAAATTTCTCCACATGCCAGAGCCCACTGTTCAGAGTACTCATTCTGTGGAAAATAAATAATCATACAAATTAACACTATGAATTTCCCTTCAACTTGTTAGCCACATCACAATCTCTATGGACAAATTTGATCGTCAAAGAAACAGAAAGTCTAAGAAAACTAAAATGTGTAGTAAAAAATACAGTTTATCAAGAAAAATAACCTTCAGCATATAATTATCACAATAATAACGAAAAAAGGAAAAAAAAAAAAACAAGAAGAAAGAAAAAGAACAAGGATATAAAGGTTCAGCAAATTAATCCATTCAGTATCGTACCTCACTACTAGGACTGACTAAGGAAATGAAAGAAGCAAACGGAGGGCTAAGTTTATCATAAACCAGCGTTCTTTCAATGATACAAGATATAATTGGAAGAACAACAGCGTGCCCATGCTCCGGATGATGAAGGACAAACATTGCTGTATATTGGATACATGCATAAAAGCAGTCATACATCTAAAATAAAATGTTAACATAAATTTGAAGGTTCAATAGATTGTTCTATAAACTACTATGGGTAAAGAATTAATACCCAAAACATCATCAAAAAGGCGCATCTCCTTTGATGGATAACGGTTACGAATCAGCTGCATAAAAATATAACAAGCAAGCAATATCACTTACAAATCCTCAATTTCCCAAGTCCAACTGAAATTAGCATAATTTCATATCATACTGAATAAATCAATTCAGTAGATCTTCCTTTGATATTCCACATAACAAAATAACGCAGAGATAAAGCATACCTCAGCTATATCCTCAGGGAATTGTTCTGATGTAAACTGCCCAAAGTACTCAACATAGGCCGTAGTTTGAGCCTATAAAGGAGCCAAGTGATAAAAAAATATGCAATCAATAATAGTAGAAGATGGAACTAGAAAGACAATCTCTTAACCAAAAATGTTAAACACTAATAACCTTAAGAGGATTCAAAAAAACTCACAAAAGAATAAACATCACATGATTCACATTCATGTTCACATACTATATAGTGAAAAAGATTTTAACAGCATAACCTTCAGAAGATCAGTTGAGTTCTACAAGTAGACAGTGTTTTTATTTTCAAAACAAAATTCTACAAGTAGACAATTTAATTGTGGCTAAACACAAATTAACACTAAAGAATAAAACTGTAAATATATCAAGGATAAAACCACTTATAGGTAAAGTTTCATGACCTCATGTTAAAAAAGATTTATATTTGTGCTCTTGCGAAAATTCTTCTTATGTCTATCCAATATATAATATAACAGAATAAGAATGACATTGAATTTTGTTATAGTTTCTCTATATCTATATGATTATTATTGCCTTCTAAACATCATACAATAACTAGGTGATTGATGACTAAACAACCAGTCAAAAGAAAGAAGAAGATTCACAGATCCAAGAAATTGGTTTTTTACAAAAAGCCAAAGGGAGCATAACCCGAGCCTACAGCAAGTAGACAATAGGCACCCCTAAAAACAATATAATATTTACAAAGTGAAAGCAAAGGCATAGAAATAAACAGTGAAGCAAAAAACTTCAAAACCGGTAGACAATATGCTCTAAGTGTTTCCAGCCCTCCCACTACCTAGTTGTTAATTTAGTCCTTTTAGGTACACCAAAAGAGTCAAAAAATGGCAGCTGTACAAGCACCGCACTTTGAAATACATATCCCCTTCTCTAGCATGCCAAAAAAAATCTGTCTCTCGAATTGAACAAGAGATTACCTTAAAAGCCCTTGTTTTCTAGGTATGATAAATATGATACTCGTTGCTGACAAGTAAAAGACCAACCTAAGAACTCAACAGCACATGAACCATCCAACTTCATCCCATCCATTCAACACATGAAGTCATGAACCAAGGAGCTAGGATATATCAGAAAAGAGGTCAGCACGAGTTCATTCAAGTAAAATTAACTCAAATTGGCAATAGAGCCAACCCAATCACTTTGATAAATATATAATCATGGTCAAACCAAACCTTGTATCTTGTACAGACCAAACCATACTGGTCCATCCGATCAGTTTAAAACTTTATACCCTTTCGTAAGATTGTTTGTCAGGGAAAGAAAAGGTAAATTTACGACAAAAAATTCTTTTAGGGCCTTGAAACAAGTTATATACCCAATCCGCTATCAAACCCGATACCACCAACTCGCAATTTATTTCACAGGAAATAGTAAGCCTCCTGGACACCATTTTCCTCTTGATTCTTACACCAATTTTGGACAGTAGGAAAGCCTGATCCAACTTTAGTCTTAATAAGTAACTACCCAAATGGATTTCATAAGTCACTCACATTTAATCTAGAACATTAATTATAACTTTAGTCGGTATAAGGTATTCTCCTAGCACTATTCTTGCTCTTATACCAACTTTAAAGAAAATGGTATCTGAATGACCAACAAACACTGCACAGGTTGGACTCAGTACTTACTTGAAAACAGAACAAACAGCCATATCAACATATACTCAGATACTGGTCTCCAAGAATCCTTTGTCATAGAAAATCTAAGAATAAATTCATTTAAAGTCGCAGTTTAAGAATATTTGAATTTAACATACTATTCAACTTCAATAACCAATGATAATAACATAACTATGATAAAAGATTATTATTTTTTCAATATAACAGAAAACACACAGATTTTTTTTCGTGTTTCACCTGCGATACTTGTCCTGAATTTAACCAAACACAACAAATATATATATAACACTTGTGGAAAAGAAGATGAAGAAAGAAAAAGATCACACCTTTCGTTGTTGGGGATCTTGCGGTGGATGCCAGAACAATGAGGAGAATTGAAGACCATCAATCCACCTCTCCGATGAACTGGTCATGGCCATCTTTTATCTTCAAGACTGCTCTCTTCTTTATATCCAATCACACAAAAGATTAAAAAAATCTCTTCTTCGTTTTCAAACAGCTACCAATCAAGAATCAAAATATCGTAATTCAACATTCCAAATCAACCGCCGCAAGATTTACTATAAATTATCAGTTCAAAACAAGGAATTAAGCTTTACAATTTGCAAGTCTGATTGCTGTGTCTGTTTCTGTTTCTGCTGGCTGCAACTCTCCAAAAACAACGAATTCACTACTGTCTCTGTTACTCTCTCTCTCTCTCTCCCTCTGAACAGCCTCAAACTCCCAAAATGTCAACAATATTTTGACACAAATTCAACACTCTGCCAAAAAAAAAAAAAAAAAAAAACCAAATCAGCACAGATAGTCAGATTTGGAAATTTAACTAAAATAAAAATAAAAACAAAATCACATAAATTTGGTAAGTAATTAAATAGAAGCATATATCAGACAACTTTATTTTCTTAGTTTTCATTTTTGTTTTGCTTCTAATAATCGCAATAGAACCAGTTCCCACCTGTTCATTTCAGCTACAGCTAAAACAGAATTACCACTAACTTCACCACAAAACAATCAAAAAAATCAAAATAAAAAATATATAAACATCGACATAAGAAGAATCAAATGAACTTCAAAAACTTTTCTAAAAAAAAATCACAGAAAAAAATTTAAACAAAAAACAAAAAACAAGAAATGAAATGAAACTAAACAGAGTACCTTATAGTTGTGTGCTTGGAAATCCAGGTCTCCGCATCTCTCGGTTTTTTTTTGGATATTTGTTTCTGTGAATACAATTGTCGCTGTTAGAAAAAATATAGATTTTTTTTTTTAAATTTTTCTAAAATAAAAATTATTTTTCTTGTTTAGAATAAGAGATTGGAATTTTGAGAGAGATCTTTAAATGGTCTGTGAGTTCAGATTGCTGCGTACGTGGCAATGATATTTTCCTCTCACGTTAGAGGCCGCCTGCCACGTCATCCTATCCCACTATCATGCATCCATACATGCTGATGCGGATGCGGATCATCAACATGGATGATCCACCAAGCGACAAGCCGTTTGGAGGTGTGAACTGACGCGGTTGCCCTCGTAATGGTGATTAAAATATCGTTTTTATAAAGGTCGAATTATTGGTGTATATTTTAATGTTTTTATAAGCGAATTGTCAGAAGATATTTTGGGGAGAGTTTGGTGTGTTTTCAAGCTCACGAGTACCTGCACCTTATTTGTACGCCGCTTCGTTGAAAAGGATAGATTTCAGTTTCTCATCATCATTTACGGTAGATCAATCTTTCTATTATCAGTTCGAACTGACAATAAATATATCAGGATGAAGAATGTAGACTACAGATTATGGAGAAGTTTTAACAAGTGCATACACTTTGAATCAAAGTATGTAAATCTAGTGGTTCACATTCTTCGTCCTGATAATTTATTGTCAGTTCGAACTGATAATAGAAAATCTATAAGGTAGATATCATTTATTTAAATTAAATTAAGAGCAAAATTCATAAGCAGCCCAAAAATTATGGACCTATGCAAAACTATCACATCTCAATAAGTTTTTTTTTTTTATCAAAGAGAAATGATTTTGGACAAGACTGCCCTTATCTACCTTTTCACTTTATTCTCTGACACAACTTTTTCTTTCTCTTTCATAAGTTCTTTTTTAATCATCTTCATCACCTTCATCAAAGAAGATCTATTCTAGACCTCCATATGGAGGTTTGTTCGACCTCCATTGATGGAAGTGTGTTTGATCTCCATCACACATAAGGATAACACTTTTTTTAATTATCTTCATCGCCTCCATCCATGGAGGTCTGGAATAGATGGAGATTTGTTCGATCTCCATTGATGGACACATAAGGATAACACTTTTTTTAATCATCTTCATCGCCTCCATCAATCGAGGTCTGGAATAGATGGAGGTCTGTTCGATCTCTATCAATGGAGGTTTGAAAAAAAAAAAAAATTAAAATTTTTTTTTTTTTAAGAAAATTGAAAATTGGAAAAGAGATTGAAAAATAGAAAATTTAAAGTTTCCAGAAACATTACACGCTGAAATGTAATTTTAGCGTGTAATCCTTTTATAATTTCATCGTGTAAAAATGCATGTCAGCGTGTAAAGATTTCCATAGTGTAATCATGTTAATATTTTAGCGATGGAGGTTTGTTCGATCTCCATCAATGGAGTTTGAAAAAAAAAAAATTTTTTTTTTTTTTTTTTTTTAGAAAATTGATTGGAAGGGAGATTGAAAAAAGAAAATTTGAAGTTTCTAGAAACATTACATGCTGAAATGTAATTTTAGCGTGCAATCTTTTTATAATTTCAACGTGTAAAAATTCATTTAAGCGTGTAAAAATGCATTTCAGCGTGTAAAGATGTTGATATTTCAGCATGTAAAGATTTCAGCGTAAAACGAAATACTTTCAAAGAACTTTTGAGGGGGCAAATGATATCCAATTTTCGCCTGTAATATATCGTTGGAATCGTTTCGACAAGGAGAACAATATTTTAAAGAGAAAATATAGGAAAAAAAAAAGTTTTAGAGAGAGAAAAGTGTTATCCTTATGTGTGATGGAGATCAAACAGACCTCCATCAATGGATGTCGAACAAACCTCCATATGGAGGTTTGGAATAGACCTCCATTGATGAAGGCGATGAAGATGATTAATAAAAAGAAGAACTTATGAAAGAGAAAGAAAAATTTGTGTCAAAGAATAAAGTGAAAAGATAGATAAGGGCAATCTTGTCAAAAAAAACATTTCTCTTGGATAAAAAAAGAAAACTTATTGGGGTGGGACAGTTTTGAAAACTGCCTAAATTTTTGGGTCAAATCATGTAATTTTGCCTTGAATTAAAATCAATCAAGTAAATATAGATTATTTGATCAAAATATTTCCAAAATATGAAATTTAACATCACCGTGATGTTTCATTGTCACGGTATAATTTGCCACAATATTTGCTCAACGAATTTTGGGTTCATGAGATATTTTTCCCCACATTTTCCATTTTTTTTTTCTTGTTGGATTAAGTAGACCCCAACGAAAGTGTGGAGTTTAGGCCAACGAGAAGCCACTCTTCCTTCAGTTTTAAGCAATATAATTGAGTGTGGTAACCTGCTGGATTCTTGGAATATTACTAAACAGAGGGAGTTGAGGAACAACATTTTGGTGAAAAGGGAGGCGTTGAAGGAAGCCAGCAGAGTTGATATTCTAGCTTCGTGGAGGTTGATCAGAAATTTGGAGCATCAATTGAATTGTGCTCTAGATAATGATGAGAGGTACTGGCGGCAACGCTCTCATATTGAATGGTTACGGTACGGGGATCGCAATACGCGATTCTTTCATTCGAAAGCTTCCGCTAGGAGATCTCACAATCGTATTTCTGGTCTCAACAATAAGATGGGCAAGTGGGTGGAAACAAAAAAGGAGGTGGAAGTTATTATTTCTAAGTATTTTCAGAAAGTTTTTACCAGTAGTGAACCGTCTCAAGAAAATATTGAAGATATCACTTATAAGGTCTTTGCTAAGCTTGATTCTCAGAATTTAGGTGTGCTTAATAAGGTGTTTAATGGGGAAGAAATTAGGATTGCCGTGTTCGATATGAGTACGATGAAAGCCCCTAGAAAAGATGGTCTCCCAACGCTTTTCTATCAGAAATATTGGGGTTCTATTGATCCAGCTAATAGTTCCACTTGTCTTAGTATTTTGAATGATGGAGTGTCAGTTGAGAGTATAAACGGCACTATTATTTCACTTATTCCAAAATGCCAGTCGTCTAAGGAAACTGCAGATTTCAGACCTATCAGCCTATTCAACATAATATACAAGATCGTTGCCAAAGTTATTGCTAGTAGGCTGAGATGCGTTCTTGGCAGTGTGATAGCCAAGAGTCAATGCGCTTTTATACCGGGTAGAATGATCTCAGATAATACGATCATCGGTTTTGAATGTCTCCATAGACTCAAACGTAGAAGGAGGAAATTCGGTTCCATGGCCATTAAGTTCGATATGTCGAAAGCATACAACCGAGTGGAGTGGATATTTGTTGCCGAGATGATGCGTAAGCTGGGATTTCCTGAAAAATGGGTAAAGTTGATTTTAAATTGTATATCTTCTGTTTCTTATTCTTTTATGTTGAATGGGGAAGTTTGTGGAAATTTCAAGCCTTCGAGAGGTCTCAGGCAGGGTGATCCTATCTTCTCTTTTCTGTTTTTGATTTGCGCGGAAGGGTTCTCAAGTCTTATTAAGAATGCGGTAGGAAGAGGGATTTTTTCAGGGTTCAAATGCAGTCAGAGAGGGCCAGTTATTTCACATTTATTTTTCGCAAACGACAACCTTCTCTTTTCTAAGGCAAATGAAACTAATTGTGTGGCTAGCAGAGATATTCTTGCTGTGTACGCAAAGGCCTCTGGTCAGGTTGTTAATCTTAAGAAGTCTGAGATGTGTGTGAGTCCTTCAATATCAGTGGTGGATGGAGAAAGAATGGCGGGTATAATTGGCATTAGGTTAGTAAGCTGCCTAGACAGATATTTGGGGTTACCTTGCTTCACTGGAGGAGTAAAAGGAAATTTTTTTCGGACATTGCAGATAAAGTTTGGAACAAAATCAAAGGCTGGGGTGAAAGATTTCTATCTATGGGTGGGAAAGAGATATTGATTAAGGTTGTAATTCAAGCGAATCCAATGTATGCTATGAATATTTTTAGGCTTCCCAAAGGCTTAATATATAAAATCCATCGGCTTTGTGCTCGCTTTTGGTGGGGAAGTTCTGATGTTAAAAAAAAAAAAACAAAATGCATTGGTGTAAATGGTCTCGTTTGTGCAAGCCTAAAGGAGAGGGAGGATTGGGTTTTCAACATTTAGAAACCTTTAATAGAGCTTTGTTAGCTAATCAATGTTGGAGGGTTTTCAAGAATCCCAAATCATTAGTTGCCAGAGTTTTGGAAGACTGTTATTTCCCCTCTTGTAGTTTTCTAGAGGCGCCTAAAAAACCATATGCGTCTTTTGTTTGGAAAAGTTTGTATTGGGGTAAAGATTTACTGATTTCCGGTCTAAGGTGGAGAGTAGGGAATGGAAAAGCAATTAAAGTCTATCAAGATAAGTGGGTTCCTAAACCTACAAGTTTCAAAGTTCTATCTCAACCCACCCTTGGCTTGGAGACTTCTGTTGATAAGCTCATATCGCCGTCTGGAGGATGGAATTTGCCTCTCATTGATAGTGTTTTTAACTGTGAGGATGCTATAGCTATTAGACATATACCTTTGGGTAGTGCGTTGGTTAATGATGTGCTTATTTGGCATTACGATATCAACGGGTGTTTCACTATAAATAGTGGGTACAAGGTTAGGAAAGCTGCTGAGTCCAATCCTAGTACATCCAACAATTCTCGGCTGCAAGATTAGTGGTCATCTTTGTGGAAATTGACGATTCCATTGAAGATTAAAATATTTATCTGGATGGCTTGCTTAGATTGGATTCCTACCATGTCAAACCTAGCTAGTCATGGTATGAAAGTTTCAGATATTTGTCCCGTTTGTAATGGTGTTGGCGAGTCCACTTTCCATGCTTTATGGGGCTGCAGCAAGCTTAAATCTACTCGGAAAGATTGGATCCCATCGGAAGTTAAAGTTAGGAGCCTCTATTCTAATTTTTTTGATCTGATTCTGGATTGCTATTCTGTGTTGAATTTGGATGATCTGGGGCTGTTTTCCACTATTGTTTGGAAGGTTTGGTTTTTGCGTAATTTAGTTCTGCATGAGTCTCCAACTCATAATATTCTTGATGTGGTGCATTGGTGTAGAGCTTTTTTGGTAGATTTTCGCAGCTCAAAGGATGACATGTAACCCCCTCCTCTTTGTTTAAGTCAAGTTAGTAATTCTTGGAGACTGCCGGATCCGGATTATTAGAAAATTAACTGCGATGCTGCTATAAATAAGAAAGGAGCTCGTGTTGGTCTGGGTATTGTTATTAGAGACCATTCGGGGTCTGTTATGTCCTCTTGCTCCTTACCATTGGCTGCGTGTTTTGACGCAAAATTGGCTAAAACGATGGCTATTTACAGGGGTTTGATTTTCAGTAGAGATTATGGCCTTTCTCCTTGTGTTTTAGAATCTGACGTAGCGGTGGTTGTAAAATGGATCAATGAAGACAATCATCGAGACTCTATTTGTGGTAATATCCTTGCTGATAACTCTTCTCTTGTTTGCAGTCTTCAGGTTACTTTGGTTAGTCATATTCCTAGATTGGCTAACAATGTCGCTCACGGCCAGGGAAAATATGCCTTAACGGTTGATAAAGATCTTTTCTGGATGGAGGATTTCCCTCCTTGTGTTAGGAGAGCTATTCATTTGGAAGTCCCTGTTTAGATTCCATTTGTTTGTTCTACCTTGCTTGTTTCTTTTATGTTCCTTTGTTGTCAAAAAAAAAAAAAAAAAAAAAAAAAAAAAAAAAAAAAAAAAAAAAAAAAAAACTCTTTTCTCATGAGCACGCACTTTAAGCATACAAATACACATTGCCACACTTGTGCCATGTTTATTATTAAAGTAATATTATACAACCCAAAAAATTAACCTAAATGATGTTGCAAACGAGTTGTCATCACCACACAAATCACGAAGTGATATAATAAGAACAAATCACTTGCCATATAATTTGTGTTGTTTTGGGGCTAATTTTTTGAGTTGTCTTAATGTTATTATTTTGATTGAAGTTATGTTGATGATATTGTAAAAGTGTGATGATGTGTATTAGTACCACTAATGCTAGACAGCCCAAAAACTCAAATGATGTGACAAGTGATTTTTTTATTCACCACATCATCTCATGATTTGTGTGATGATGACAACTCAATTACTACATCATTTTGGTTAATTTTTTGGATCGTATAGTATTACTTGTACTATTACAAAGTTGTGTGCTCATAAAAATTGCTTTATATAGATTTCAAGATATGATGTTTTCATCTTTTTGTAATTTAACATTAAAGTAAATGATTTAGCTACGGAAGTCATGAATGTATAGTTGAGTTATTTTCCATTGTTTTCAAATATTCAAAATCTTTAATTTTTATAGAGTATTGGATTTCAATTCAATAATTAACAAGCTATATAGAACATGTAGGGTAGCCAAACCCCAAAGCAAAATAAACAATAAATCATAGATTTTCTTTTTTAAAAAATCTACGTTGATCGGATTAGGAATTTATTGTGACTTAATAGAATGCAACTCCTATTATATAGGCAATAACTTTGTTAAGAGTGGATGTGCAACCATAGATGGGCACATGAAGATGTGATTTTAATTGAAATTTGAAAACAGTACTTAACATGAAGAAATTGGTAGCAAGGCCAAGGTAGCTTGTACTTTGCAAAGCATGGTAAGATATTTTATTGAATACATACAATACTAAAAATTACAAAAGATACTTTATTCCCTGTGATGACCGCTAACATTAAAAGAGTATTTTGTGAGCATATTGGTTGGATTCCTTTGCTTTTTTATATTTTCTACCTCTTCATTGCCTTTTGTAATTCCCCAACTTTGCTCTTCTCAAATTTCAATGCTTCTTTTTTAATTATTATTATTTTATATGTCATACCTCTTATGGAGCCACTTCTGGCATGTTTGGTCACCAAGAACCTTCATCAATCTATAAAAAGAATATAAGATATAAACTCTCAAGTGTTTCAATTGCATTCCATATTTCCATTACCATTTATTATGGTGTTGGTGTTTATAGTTTCATCAAATTTTAATATGATGAACCATAAACTTTCTCTCGATATATAAGTAAAAGCTACCGACGTAAATACACTCATATGATTGGATCTGGATCCTCTCTTCACCTTTAAGTGTCCTCATCTAGTCTTCACTTTTATAATTTATTATCACGTATCTAATATAGCAAATCAATGATCCGGATTATTTATATTAATTTTTATGTTTTTACTCTACTTAAATAGAATTAATCTAGACCATTGATTTAGGTAAGGACAATGTGAGGAGTGAGGTCACTTAAATGTGTGGAGGGGATCCAAATCAAAGAATTGATTATTGAAGAATTAATTAATCTCTCTCACTTTTATTAATAATGTTCCTCAAAGAGGAAAACTTCTCCATCAAGACGGAGCCAAACACTAAAATACAATATTTAGTAGAAGGAGTTAAAGTTTTATGAGATTGAGTTTGTTTGGTTGGATTTTTGAAAAACCTTTATTTGTAAAAAATCGGGTTGTAGTATAGCTTTGTTTGGTTGGTAGACCTTTTTTTTTTAAGAACTTGTTTGGTTGAGCTTTTGAAAAACTTATATTTGTAAAAGATCTACTTCTAGTAGATCTATTAGAAATAGAGTTTTTGAAAAAAAAAAAATATATAGTTGTTTAGTTGGTAGATTTTTTTTTTTTTTTTTTTAAATATATATATATATGTGGAGAAGCTCCTCCCCATGAGCTTTTGCCCAGTTGAGGTTTAAACTCTACTAGTCTATACTAAATTTAAAATAGACAATCTCAAAAGCCCAATCAAACAACTTTAAAAAACTCAAATAGAGGTAAGTAAAGCTTTTGAGGTAGTAGAAAGCTCAACCAAACAAGAACTAAAAAAGGGTTGTATTTGGTATGGCTTTTCAAGTAGAGCTTCTAGAGTATGTCTTTTTGTAGTAGAGCTTCTAACAAAAAAAAAAGCTTTTGGTTGTGTAAATTACAAAAAGGGCATTGACAATGTATTTTTAGAAATAGTTTTTGATTGAATGAATTACAAAAAAGGTGTTGACAATGTATTTATAATGAAAGAGTTATGATGGAATATATAAAATTTATAAAGGGTAGTTGAGACAATTTATATGTTTTAAAAAAGCTATTTATATATATATATATATATATATATATATATATATATATATATATATAATCTTTTTGGAAAAGCCCACAATTTGGGCTTCTCCAAGTAGACATAAAATGACTTTTATAAAGGGTAATTGAGACAATTCATATATTAAAAAAGTTGTTTTAAGTTTTGCCAAACCAACTAAAAAAAAAACTTTAAAATAGCTTCTAGCATTAAAAAAGCGATTTTGATCCTTTCAAAAGCCATATCAAACACATACTATAGGGCCCAGTTTGGCATTGCTTTCCCAGCTGCTTTTGGGGCCAAAAGTGATTTCAAACCAAAGATAAGGTGTTTGGTAAAATCGTGGGGAAGTGCTTTTGGTCACTTTTAACTTCTCCAAACTGCTTTTTTGAGAAGCTACAAATACATGCTTTTAGATTTCAGCTTCTACTTCTCAAAACGCGTTACAGTGTTTTGTTTAATGAAATTTTACAAACTTTCCTATATACCCTTACCTTTCATTAAATTTACCAAAATCATTCTCTTCAGATAGTAGCCTTCTCCTTCGTTCAAGCATTCTCATCTGATTGTTCAAGCTTCGATTTCTCTCCTCTCTCACTTCGATTTCTCTCGCTTCGATCAGAAAGCAGCCTTCTCCTTCGATTTCGATTTCTATAACTTTCAGATTCAATTTCTCTCCTTCTCCTTCATTATTACAACCTTCTCCTTCGTTCTTGTTTTAGGGTTTGATTTTGAATTGGAGTTTTGAGGATTTGTATCTAATTTTAGGGTTCTAATTTCGTTTATTGCATGTTGAGGATCTCTCTATCCCTCCATCTCAGTCAGTTCTCGCTTCTTGTTTTCTCTCGGCCTTGCATTGCGCAGCCAAAAGGGTATTTTTTTTTCTTTTTTCTTTTTATTTTTCAATCTCTCAGCCATGTAATGTGTTCATATTTCTTTTCCTTTTTCTTTTATTCTTTTTCTTTTTGTTGTGTCTTGTTGTTCTGTTTCTGGCTGGGTTTCTTTCTCTGTTCTGATCATTTTTGTGGTGTGTATGCTCTATTTTTGGATGTTTCTGTGTTGCCTGTGGGGTGTGTTGTGCTTGGTTGTTTTGTTTATGAGATAGGGTAGAGAAATCATTATATATTTGATGAATCTCTATACATGTGTGGCCTGTAGGCTTGGTTGTTTTGTTTCTGTGTTGTGTTGTGTTGTGCTTGGTTGCTTAGTATACAATTCATGAATGTCCTTAAATCTATTTTCTTGGTTCTGGTTACACTAGCAATCTTCACTGCTTGGATTGAATAAAGTTGTGTTAAGAAGTTGGATCGTGGTAATTAAAGGGAATTAGGGTTTTCAAGTTTAGAACCTGGGCAATTTGTGATTGAAAGTTTAGATTTTGGGATAGTTTATGTCAATGTGAATTGAAGTTTCAAAATTGAATGTTGTTTAAGTGAAGTGGCTGCAATGTAGTTTTGTGTAATCTTTGATTTATTTTTCGGTAGTACTAGGGTAATTCTTTTCCTTTCGAAAGTTTCGGTTTTAGGGTTGTCAAGTATTCGTGCAAGTGGAAAGTGGAAACACTTATGGTTAGTTTTATTTTAGTTTTGTGGAATTTTTACATCTCATGTTGTTGTTACTTTTAGGCAAGGTTATGATCAAAATTTGACCTATTTGTGTGAAATGATGAACCTTGTATATTAGGATCAAGCCGTTATTGAA